>JABWTJ010000224.1:0-595000 GCA_016801875.1 Solanum sitiens | reverse complement strand
TGAAGTTACAGAAGATAAAGTAGCACCAGGATCTAGTAAAGCATAGACATTAACGGATAACACTTGTAACATACCGGTGAAAACATCGGGAGAATCCTCTTGATCACCCTTAGAACGGATAGTATAGAAGCGGTTCTTCTTAGAAGCATCAGGTGTAGGACTACTTTCTTGTGCTTGGTTACTATCCTTTCCTCTAGCCTTAATCATGGGACAATCTCTAACCTTATGGCCACTCTTTCCACAACCAAAGCAATTATCCGTTCCAACTAGACATTCACCCATATGCTTCTTGCCACATTGGTACAAGCAGGTTTATCACTTGGTGAAGTTCTACTACTTCCCCCTTGGGACATAGGGTTAGACACCCTATCCTTGCTAGACTTGGGAAATTTAGTATGAACTTGGTTGGAGAATCTCTTCTTGAACTTAGGCTTGTTTTGAATTTCCAACATACCCTTAGAAGTACCTACTTCATAAGACCTTCCCTCTTTGCATCCCTATTGTTCCTTTTGAATCTACTCTCCTCAACTTTGTGAGCATGCACCATCAAACGAGAAATTTCCATGTTGTCATGAAGAATCGCCAAAGGACACTCTTCCACAAGATCATCAAACACAACCGTCAAAAAAAGACTCATTTCATCTCTAGGATTGGACACCAAAGAAGGGGCATATTTGGACAAATTAGTGAATTTCAAAGAATATTCTTGGACACTTATACCTCCTTGACGAAGGTTGATGAACTCTTCCACTTTTGCCTCTCTTTTCTCTCTTTGGAAGAACTTATCAAGAAATGCCCTCCTAAATACTTCCCAACTTATGGGACCCGCTCTCAAAGCCCTATAGTCCTTTCATTGAGTGTACCAAGTTTGATCCACATCCTTGAGTTGATATCTGGCTAGCTCGGCCTTCTTATTTGAACTCACTCCCATAGCATACAAGATCTTGTAGGCCTCATCAAGAAAGTTTTGGGGGGTTTCATTTACCTTGGACCCAAATAACATTGGATGGTTCTTCCTTGTGAAGTCCCTCCAGCGAGAAGCCATGGTTCAAGCATTTTGGTTCACACGGGGTCCAACTTCTCGATTTGCTTGAGCAGTCATAGCTTGAGCTTGAGTTTCTACGACTTGAGATTGAGTAGTCACGGCTTGAGCCAAGTTGATGAAATCCAACTTTATCTCTCCATTTGTCATAGCCGGAGGATTGACCGGAGCTTGATGACCTTGAGGAGCTTGTTTTTTAGAAGGAGGTTGATTGTCTTGGGAGGAACTCCCGCATTCACAATCTCCTCTTCAATTCTTCTTGCATATTCCCTTGTAGTAGTTAACAAACTAGGAGATTAGTATTGGAAACCCTTTTTATGCACATTTTCATTGTAGTCTCCATCTCATGAGAACATAGTGAACCTATCTTCCCTCATTGGAAAGAGACACCTCTCATATCTAGTTTGCTCGGTGCTAAGCTAAAATCCCTTTTTGAAATGTCTTTAATCCATCCTTAAACATTAGTTTACAATATAGGCCTTAGGGACTAACCCCTTGTATAATCATGATCATAGCTCTTTCGGTTTGGAATGATAACTTCCTTTCATCACAACCCATCATTAATGAGATCATCACATCATAGTCATATCATAGTAAGGCACACAAGAGAATCACTTTCAACCTTGCATGATCATACCCCTATCAAGATATCACATTCCACATAATCATAACATGCCATGATATTCATCATATAATCATCTTTCTAATCTATTCACATAATCATACTTTAATTGAACATCACCGTCAAGAATAGACCATCATACTTGAAGTAAAGTATTCATGATCATAAAAGTCTTACCAATATCTTCCAAGTCTCTCCTTAAATATTTCACCATCAATTCCACATTATTTATCCATAAATTCACTCATTATTCTCATATAATAGTAAACTATACAAGAACTCAATATCTTAAATCATCCCTAATCACCAATCAACCTAATTCATAACCTAGGGTTAGGGAAAATGGACAATAATAGATCTTTTAGAGAAACTAGGTCAAAGTCTAAGGAATTACAACAATTAACCAATAGACAATCATAATCTATCAATATTAATCAATACAACACAACATTAAATCAATTTGAAAGGTAACCCACGAAATTGGATGAAAACCATGATTTTGAAGAACATAGAAATCAAATCTTTGAAAAGCTCTTGGGGAAAGGAATCCCAAGAGTGAATAGCTTCCATACCTTAATAATCCTTCAAGAATGATGGAGTAAATCTTGAATCTTGAAGACCTAATGAATCTTGAACCTTGGTCTTCAATGGGGGGGTTTTAGATAGTGAGAGAAAGTAGAGAGAAGTGACAGTGAATTGGGTTTGGGGAATTATGAGGTGTTGGGTTAGTTTTAATGAGGTCTAACTCTTTTATAGTCCCCAACAAACTTACTTAACCACCCCTTAATCATTAATTAATTAGCTAACTAATTAAATAATTTTGCTAACTTAAACTAAAACTTGGCAGTGATTTTGGGTCCAATTGACGAGTCCACGTCGATAGCCCGTTGACCAAACCACGGACTGTACTGGTCAAACATAGTTTGTTCAGATACTCCATTTTAGAGGCTCTTTGTGGGGAGCCTAAGTATAGACCAACTAGACCAGTCGACGGGTCATTGTCCCATCGATGACTCATCATTTTTCTCTATCAATGGCACACTGCCATTTGATAGTTTTGAGGTAAAATGTAGGGTCGTCCCCAAGGACCCTTAAAGTGGTCCTTGGGAGTCCTACACGGAAGTTTCGACCCTAAACATGTTCTAACATGTATTCCAAACCTTTTCAGAAAATGTGACTTAATTCCGACTCTTACCCCTTGAAACACACCAAGGCGCACTAGCTCATCTTTCACAAATCTCCAGACGTCATGGTCGTTTCTTGATGTTTTGACTCTAACACTTCCTAATTGAGTTTATTACTTTTGTTCAAGCTTAGAAACACTATTTTAAGGATTAATTCATCAAGTGAGGCTCTATACTATGTCATGGAACTTCCGTAGTGTTACACATGCTAACTTAAAATGCAACATTAATATGTTGATAATGAAACCATTAAATCAGAGGCATGTATAGCTGAAATATCTGACCTAACATGTGTAATTCAGGTACTAAAAGAACTACATAGATAGGGTTCTGACTTTATGAAAGGATCTACTCAAAAAACTGATAAAATCATGATAATCTTATTAGGAACAGTAAAGTAACTAATTCATAATAATATTGAAACTCTAGAAAAACTAGGTCTAGATAATATGAAGGAATCAAGAATCTGTCTAAATTCTAGGGACCTAATGGGAGAAAGAAACCCACTAGTGAAATCCCATATACTTGGTGACGAACTCCACGAAGAAATCTTTTGATTTGGGGGCTGAAACTGATAAAAACCTTCTGTGTTTTTGGTCTAGGGCTTGGTCGACTCTTTCTCCTTTTGCGTTCTAATTTTTCTCTATTTTGGTGAGTGATTTTTTTAGGGTAGATCCTATTTAAGTTACTAGGCTAAAACTAACAAAAATTACGTAGTTTAGGGAGTACACGACGTAGTTTAGGGGTCCAAATCATAGCAAAAAGACTAAAAGACCCCTGAGTTAACTGTTATCAGGGTCATCGATAGATGGGACTGACAGACCATGGATGGATCATGGTCTATGCTTATCACCATCGGTCGATGACTAGGGATGGAATCATAGGGTTTAACCTATGACCTTGGAGGGTCCGACCGTGTATCAACAATTAGACAAATTTGTGAGGTTTTCTGGGGAAAGGTCGCAAGTAGAAATCCACTAACTAACAAGACGGGTCGTGGGTCACCCTATGGTCCGTGAGTGGTAACCTTGGGTTGCACATAAAAATCTGAAATATCAATTTTAGTGTGTTCTAACATATGGGATGTTACATTTCTCCCCCTAGGAAATATTTGTCCTCTAATAAGACTATACTAGATGAAATGGAGGGAGAGAGTTGCATCCCCTGCCACTAAACACTGAAAACTGATTTCTGACTAAAATAAGTTCTAAGAACATGCTTATATGCTAAAGATGCAAGTACAAATTAAAAGAACATGATGCTATGACTGAAACTACTCATGAATGACTGAAAAACTGAAGAAGAACTATTACCTCAATGTGGAATGGAATCGGAAGGAAATAGGTGAGGATACTTGGCCTTCATGGCTTCTTCTGCTTCCCAAGTATCTCCCTTTACGGAATAACTCCTCCACAAAACCTTGAATGTAGCGACTTCCTTCTTTCTCAACTTTTGAAGATAAAGATCAAGGATTTCAACTAGTACCTCATCATAAGTTAGACTATCCTTCAGAGCCACACTTTCTAAAGGTACAATAGATGTTGGATCATCTGCATATTTCTTCAGCAACGAAATGTGAAAAACCAGATTCACTGCTTCTGGTTCTGTTAGCAACTCTAACTCATAAGCCACTTTACCAACCCTTTTCAAGATCTTATAAGGGTCTACATATCTAGTACTAAGCTTCTCTTTATTTTTAGATATAATCAGCCCTTCATAGGTGACACTTTCAGGAAAACTCAATCAACTTGGAACACTAATTCCCTTCTCCTTACATTTGCATAGGACTTTTGGCGACTCTAGGCTTTCTTATGTCTATCCCTAATGAGTTGCACTTTCTCCATGACATCATGAACTGAATTTGACTCTATCAAGGCTTCCTCACCTACTTCAAACCAACCAATTGGATATCTACATCAATAACCATACAATGCCTCATAAAGGGCCATCTAAATGCTGGAATGGTAACTATTATTGTCATATCTTCTAATGTCTGAATGATACACTCTTCCTACACATCCGTCTATGGATGAAATGTGGTTCTAAGATTAACTTTAATACCAAGACTTTTTTGAAATGACTTCAAGAAATGAGAGGTAAACTTAGGACCTTTATTTGAGATGATAGTCAAAGTAACCACATTCAACCTGACTATCTCATTAATGTAAAGCTTGGCATATTCCTCTACCGAGTCTGCATTCTTAACGGCCATAAAACAAGTAGACTTAGTAACTCTATCAACTATTACCCAAATGTAGTCATGTTATCGTCGAGTATGAGGTAAACTTGTAATGAGAATGGGAGTTGTAGTCAACTTAGTTTTCAGTTCTGTGAAGCTTTTCTCACAGTCATCTTACCACTTAAACTTAACCTTTTTCTACGTCAACTTAGTCAGTGGAGAGGCTATGGATAAAAATCATTCTATGAACCTTCTGTAGTAACTATACAAAATCCAATAACCTTCTGATATCTATAGGAGAGGTAGTTGGGCCATTGTTTCACTGCTTCTAATTTTAGAGAATCCACTTGCATCCTTTCGCTAGACAGAATATGCCAAGCAAAGAAACAAATTTAAACCGAACCTCACATTTTCTAAACTTAGCGAATAATTTGCGATCCTTGGGAGTTTGCACGACAACCCTCAAATGGTTCTCATTTCAAATTAGGATATAATCAATAAAGACAATAACGAACAAGTCCAAATACTGCTTGAACAATTTGTTCATGAAAGTTGTAGGAGCATTGGTTAGTCCAAATGACATGACTATAAATTCATAATGAACATACCAAGTTTTGAAGGATATTTATGGAATACCACTATCTCGGACTCTAAGCTCATGATAACCGGATATGAGGTCTATCTTTGAGAAATAATTAGCACCCTGAAGTTGGTCAAACAAGTCATCAATCCGGGGGATGGGATAATTATTCTTGACTGTGAACTTAATCAGGTGCCTAGAATCAATACACATTCTAAGAGAATCATCTTTTTGCTTCACGAACAACACTAGTTTCTAGTGTCGACACTTAGATGAATTTCTGGGGTTTCTAGGGAAAGGTTGCACGTACCATCCACGTACCAACATCATGGGTTATAGGTTACCCTACAGTCTGTGACTAACAATCGTGGGTTGCACAAGAAACTCTGAAATCTGCATTGTGGTTTATTTTAGCATACGGGGTGTTACACCATAAATCTCACCCAGGCTAAGTAAAGCTTCTTGAGTAACCATACTGTTCTTGTTCTTGCGGGAATAAGCCTTAATCGACTTGAGACCATGTGAGTTATACATGGACCCCCGATGTTACCCAAAATGAAAAGAGGTTATCCTACTTGCATAAGGTAGAACCATACTCTTAGCTTAGGTGGATCTACTAGCTAAATAACCTACAAGAACATATTTTATGAAATGCAGAGATTTCTACTAGAAACTGAGACTTAACTAAGCTAGAAGGTCTCCATCTCATGAGACATACTTTGGGAACCCATACTTAACTAGTGTAGAAGGATCCCATTAGAGCTCGGACTCAACTAGTGTAAAAGCTTACATCTTATATACAATATCCACTCGGTGCTAAGCATTAATTCTCACGGAATACATATTAAGTCATAACTTAATTCATTAAGATAGCTCCTTAGATCATGCGTGAAAATAACCTTTCACCGTCAATGTCTATATATAGATTCAATAGGTGAGAAAGTCGTTAAACCTTGGAAAATTCATATTGTGAGAAAACCTTTTACATCGTAGTATAGTCATGCATAAGTTTGTATATGAGAATAACCTTTCAACAACACAACAACTATATCATAATCATAGACACGTCACTGTCAAAGTGCTCTTAAACCATATACAACGACTTCATAAACATGCATAATATCATAATTTGGCCTTTCAATGATCAAATATAATATGAAATCAAAACATCTTGAATTCACAACATTAGACATTGATATTAACATAATTCAAGTAACTCATATACTACAAGCATAATCTCATAATATCCTTCTTTTATCACCACACACATCAGAAGATCATAATTTGGGAATATGGGTATTTCATGAGTTCTTGGGGATTTCAACGTAAAATCCATGATGAAACATCAATTCAATCATAATATAAAGTAATTCAAGTATTAGAATCGCTTTTGAGAGGAAGGGAACCCATGACTTTGGAATCAAACCCTAGCTTTTGTGGGATTTCTCTCTTTGAAATTGTTATTTTGAAGGGGCTCCATGGATGAAGAGCTAGAATACCTTATCAATGAAACCCAATAAATTTGAGAATAAAATCTTTCTCCTTGAAACCTAGCTCCAACTTCCTCCTTTTCTTCCTTGAAGTTCTAGAGAGAGAATATTAGGAGAGAATGAAGTTTTGGAAATAGTTTTGGGTTTTAGAAATAATGAGCTAAATGAATTAATTTTTTGGTATAAAGTACTTATATATGTTGTCTAAATTTGGCTAAAACGATACCACTTAATAATAATTAAAACCAAAAAACCCCAAACTACCCTTAAACTAACTCCTCAAATAGTCCCAGGTAACCAACCACGTGACTCAGTGATAGACCGTGGTTAGACCCACGACCTATGCTAGTGAAGCGTGGGTTGGGTTTAAAGAGACTGATTTCAGGGCATTTACCTACGACCACTCACCCACGGGCTTTGACCGACCCACTAGGTGTAGGTCCTGCCGTGGTCCACTACCTTTCGGTAGTTTCTAGGATCCTCTTCAAGGACCGGCAGTTGGTCCCTGGGGGGTTGCATCTTGATGTTCTAACATGAAACCCATTATTTTCAAGTACGGGGAGTTACATCAAAGACTTTAACCCTCACATTAAGCTCTATTTTAGCTACAAATTTACGGAGTTTTACATTTAAACTTTGAGAAATCCTTCATAACACAAATCATAACCCTTGAATTCCTAATTCAAATTTAAGGTAGAGTTAAGAGTAAAGTCTTTAGAGTTATTTCGAGTCATTTTGAGAAGTTTACAATTTCTTAATACATTTTTTAATACTTGAGTTTGAGGATGAGGAGAGTTGAGTTTATTTTTCAAAATGAATATATGGGAACTAAGTGTTACCAAGTGTAAATATTTTCACATTTAAAAAGCAAGGAAACATCGATTTCAAAATGAGTTCATGAGGATTTTTTGAGTATAATCTCTTTTAAGAGAACATTTTGTTTAATAATCTCAAATCTTGAGGATGAGGAAATATTTTTAAAAAAATATATGTAATGTTTTGGAGTAGTATTGAGCACCGATACGGGGACGAGCTCATGTTGTAACTACCGTGGAGCACCCCCTAGAAGTTACACGGCGTACTTGACCCTTCTGAGGTCTCGTACAAGCCTCTTAACTATCACTCATTACATAGGTATGAAAAGTAGTGCGGAATTAAAAATTTTCACAAAGATATAAATTAGAAACTATTTTGTAAAAACTAAGGAACAAGTCTCATCTTTACAAGCCAACTTAGACACGTCTTAAATATTATAGTGTCACGACCCTTTACACTGAAAGAAAACATACTAAGTCTTATACAAGTCTTAAAATAAGAAACTAAAATAAACATAGTCTATGTCCTCGAATATATGAGGACATACCGATGTTGAGAGAATCAACTTCCCAAGCTTTTCCTTCTAAGAAACCTTCACTTGCCTTCCACCTATACTTTGGAATATAGAATAGTATGGGGTTAGTACAAACATTGTACTAAGTAATGCATTATGCAAAAACATGCAAAAGAGGACATTTTATTTGAAACAAACCTTTCATGTTATTTTAGTAAAACCTTCATGAATCAAGTCATTAAACATCATGTAAATCATCATTTAGCATACAAGGTGAAACATCCATAACTTCAACATTCAGACTCATTTATCAAGTAATCCACATATCATATAGACCTTCCTATCCAAAGTTATCCTAAGACTCACCTAGGTAAGACTTGAAGAGACCGCTCATACAACCTCTTCAATACACACCTAAGTGATCCTTAAGACCACCAAAGATAAGCATAATTCATTTAACAAGTCAAAATTCACTAGTAAAGACACTAGAGAAACCATACATGCATTTAAGAACTTCACATAAGGACCATCCTCCAAGACAACCCCCAAGTTACGCTTAGTACAATGTGAAAGTAGCATCCCATACTAATACTCCCACCTTAGTTCTCCTGAGGAATCACCCTAGACTAGGCACATCACATATTTACATAACATTCATCATACAAGACATAACAACAACATGCTTCTTAACCATTAGACATAAAGTCAACTTACTTCATTAGCATCATATATAACCCATTCATTCATTTCATATAATGACACACCAAGGCTCCCTCCAAATGTCTACTTGTGCAATGGATGGATAGCGTCACATTCCACCACCTACCCTAAGTAGTACACCCTTAAGAAGACTTAGTTCATCACATTCATTTGTGTGGTCTAGCTTTAACCAACATAGACCATGAGAGATACACATGGAATCCCGGTATTAACCCCTAACGGATGAGGGATCCCCAATTGCTTAATGTAGGGTCATACTCTTATACTTTACATGGATTCTCCAATAGTTACACATATGCGGGCGCATAGTTAAGGGATAAGGAGATTGCTTCTAAGTAACGCATCTCTACTCACGAAGAGCACTCATCTCAAGGGGTTCATTGGATGAAACATCTCTACTCACGAAGAGTATCCCCCTTTCTTCAAATTCTCTTAGTGTTAAGCATAACTACCCCACGGAGTCTTAAACATTCATTAACTATATGTTAAGGGATAACTATTTAGCACCACATCTCACCTGCTTATCCCTAGAGGTTACATTTGAATACCGTATCTAAAATCACGAAGAGTATCCAACCTCGAACCTAATTTAAAAAGCTCTTGGGAATAGTGAGGTTGCTACTAAGCACGTCATCTCAACTCACGAAGAGTTTCCACCCCAAAATCCCCCTTTTCATTACTACAGTTCTTTCGGAATAGTAGGGAATAGTCTAGACACTTTATCTCTACTAACGAAGAGTGTCTACCCTACAATCCCACATTTTCATTCATAACTTCATTCTTTCATTCATAGTGTGTGTGAATACATGTGAGAACACCTTTCACATAATCACTAGTATTCATAACATTGCCTCCTAAACATGATCATACTACATTCTTCATATTTCACACACTATCATGCTTAACACATTCATATACATAATTTAGACATAATATCTTCAAAATACTCATTAACAACTTCATGAGACACTACATGAATATACATCATAATCATCAATTACTTCACATTATATGTCTTCAAGGCCATAATCACAATACACATATTTATACATTCATATACTTCAAGTAATAACCGCCACCAAAGGTGGACCATACCACTCAAAATCACTTCAATAAGAACTAAACAACTTAAAACAACTTACACTTTATCCAAGCCTTAGCTAGCTTTTCTCAAGACTTCACAAAATCATCATAATAAAGCATAATAATGCAGTAGGTAATCCAAATACAACATAAGAAACACAACTCTAACATTATCTATACAAATAGAATAAACGCACTTCATAAGTCAAAAGTTGAGAATAATCATGAGCATGGTTTAATTGAGGTTTTTAACTTAAAATCATCAACTAACATTGAAAATAACGTATTTCATTAATTAAAACGTTTTCAGGCAAAGACCCATGTTTAGAATTCAAAATAGAAGAATTTGGACTTTGTAACCTTTTTGAAAAATCTTTAGAATGGCTCCTTGAATGAAAGAAGCTTCAAGGATGAAATACCATACCTCAATATTAAGAAACCCATGAGATTTTGGGAAGAAACTTGAATAATTTTGACCTTCTTCCTTGGAGCTTCAAAGCTTCTTCAATGGAAGATTTTGGAGAAAGGGTTTTGTAGAGGTTTGGTT
Source organism: Solanum sitiens (assembly GCA_016801875.1). Taxonomy (NCBI): domain Eukaryota; kingdom Viridiplantae; phylum Streptophyta; class Magnoliopsida; order Solanales; family Solanaceae; genus Solanum; species Solanum sitiens. The sequence goes on along the minus strand of JABWTJ010000224.1, from coordinate 584,223 downwards.
TTTAAGTTCAGGGTTTTGATTTGATGGGTGAATTGGGTTTAAATTTAATTGAATACCATCCTTAAATAATCCCCAAAGTTACCAAAAACCCCTACACTAATTGGACCCTTTTCCAAAGTCTAATTTGACTTTAAAATGACGCGACCAAATTTGGAATATGGTTGCGCGTCGCGGGGGACAACTCCACATCTTGGTTTTGGAATTTATTTTGGGAAACAATAGTCCGTGTTGGCACCGCGTCTAAGGGAAAAATTTTCCCTTCAAGTGTAGCAAGAGCGACGCGCCCTTGACCCCAAATATTGGCTGCCTGGCCGCTTCCTTGGGGAACGTTTGGATCCTCCTTGGGGACCATTAGGGTGGTACCCGGGGAGTGATAGTCGAACTTTTTTACTCTTGGTATGTCCCTATAGGTTCTAGGGTCATCTCCACTGGTTTTAGACTCAAAACAACACCTAACAACATGCACAACAAACAAGTACACACTAGCGTGCACATAAGGCTAGTTTCCGAACGTCTTGGTCATTCTTTGACGTTTCACCTTCAAACTTACCAAAATTACCAAAATGGCTTCAAACAATAAAATTCATCATTTAAATACATTATTAACTCATGAAACACATGCGAAGCTCTAGTTCAACCTAGTTCATTATGAGGGTCGCTACACATACAACTCAAAGTCCTCATAAATCATGTAGCCAACGTGAGTAAAAAGGGTCATACTTTTCAGATGATTTCTTATTCATATTATAAATTAGTGGATCCACTTAGTTGAGGATGTCTTATACTCTGATAAGTTATAGGATAGTCCTGGTAGTGTGGGTGAGACGGTGGTCATCACATAGCTCATAGTAATGGCTGTCTGTTAGAGAATCTACCAAATTGAGTTATTTTGTATCTTTACATACAAAGTGAGTTTTGTTGTATTTTTAAATACATCAAGTTTTTATCTACTATTTTAAATGATTTATTTAAACAACACCTTTATTTTTTTTATGCTGCATTGAATTGAGTAACCATGAGTTGAGGTTGGGTTAAGTAGAGATGAGGTGAGTTTGGTTTCTTTTTTATTAGTTCAAGATTCTAGGTTATGTTGAGTGTTCCCTATACATGCTCGTACATTCCATGTACCAATGCCATTTGTCCTACATCTTTCATGATGCAGATACAGGTCACCAACATCATTAACCAGCACTTCGTTGATTTAGTTGAGTTCCAGATTTGCTTGGTGAGCCTCCTTGCTTCCGGAGGATTCTTATTTACTTTTCATTTTAGTTAGGATGTCGTGGGTCTTATACCGACTTTCACCATCATAGGTATATAGTTCATCAGTCGTTTTCATTTCAGTTCATTAGTTTGAGAAAATTGAGTTAAAAGTTCATATTTCGAGTTCATCTTATGTTGAGTAAGTCTTTCGCTGAGAGTTAAGTCAGGCCAAGGGTTCACTTGGGGCCAACAATGGTTCTCGAGTGTCGGCCACACCCAAGGTGTAGGCTCGGGGTGTGATAAACTTGATATTAGAGCATAGAGTTCATGAGTCATAGGTTGTCAATGTACCCGTGTCTATAGAGTCGTAGTTATCGGTATGATGTGCACTACATCTATAATTAGGAAGCTGCGACATTTAGGAACTATCTTACTTTTTCTATACTCATTTAGTGTGATAGAGTTCAACATTATAAAGTTTCTTTCTAATTCATGGTTGCGCATGTCTTTTAGATCATGCCTCCATGAAGAGTTGTTCGAGGTAGTACTGCTAGGGTAAATATTGATCCTCACGACCAAGGGATTACACCAGAAGTGCAACCCCATGGAGAGGTCATTAATGCTGAATTCGGGTTTGAGAGGATGTGGCTAATACATACTGTATTCATAAGTTCTTAAGGATGAATTCTCCATACTTCACCAGTTCAAGTGTCCATGAGGATCCAAAAAACTTTGTGGAAAAGTTCTAGAAAGTGTTTGAGGTGATGCAAGTTGCAGATATTGAGCATGTGAAACTAGTTGCATACCAATTGAAGGGTGTTGCTAGAGTCTAGTATGGCCAATGAAATCAGAGTAGAGTTGAGGGTACACCAATTGTGAAATGGGATGTGTTCTAAAGGGACTTTGTAGGGAGTTTCTTTTATCGTGAAGTGAGATATGGAAAGGTAAGAGAATTTCTCACTCTTAATCAGGAATCCATGAGTGTGTATGAGTACAGTCTCAAGTTCACTCAACTTTCCCATTATGCTCTGGAGATGGTTGCTTACATATAGAGTGGGATGAGATTGTTTGTTTCTGGGTTGTCTCATCTATCAAGAAAGAGGGTAAGACTACGATGTTGATAGGGGAAATGGACATAGCAAGGTCGTTGATCCATGTGCAAAGGGTTGAAAAAGATAAGTTAAGGGATAGAGAAGATTTCCAAGAAGAAGTTTAAGACAACATGAAATGAGTCCGGGCAGCAGAAGAGTAATGCAAATGGTCCATCCTTTCAATAAAATCCAAATGAACCTACTCCATCATCTGCTAGTGCACTTGAATCAAAAACCATAGGTGAGTTCAGAAATCAAAAACTTCAGAGTTAGACCTGCACAATCTCAAGGTAGTGTGGAACAAGTAAGTAATTGGACTTCAAAGTTAGACATGTACACGTAAGTGTTGTAGGAACCACACAAGAGTGTATCGTGATCACTCCACTGGTGTCTTCAAGTGTTGTCAAACATGTTACTTTATGAGAGATTTCCCTAAGAATAGACATGGTAGTGGTAATGAGGGAAGTAGAGCCCAATCTTCTTCAGTGTCTCCGCCGGTAGTTGCACCTGATGAAGCTACTTTAGGGACATGCGAGGGGCAAACCATTTGTATGCTATCATCAGTCGCCAAAAGCAAGAGAATTCACATGATGTTGTCACTATTATGGTCAAAGTCTTTACTTTTGATGTATATGAATCTCTTGATCCAGGTGCGAGTCTATCTTTTTTTACTCCATATATTTCTATAAGGTTCGATATTATTCGAGAACAACTTCTTGAGCCCTTCAGTGTTTCCAAACCTGTTGGTGAGTCTATTCTAGATAAGAGAGTTTATCATGCTTGTGCCATTTCTATTAATCATAAGGACACCATGGATGACTTAGTCGAGTTAGATATTGTAGACTTTGATTTTATTCTAAGTATGTACTTCATTCATGTCTGTTATACCTCAGTTGATTGTAGAATTGGAGTTGTAAAGTTTCAGTTTTTTAAAAAGCCAGTTTAAGTGGAGGAGTAGTTCAACAGTGCCTAAGGGTCATTTTAATTTGTGTCTTAATGAAAGGAATTTAGTTTTTTAAAGGTTCATTTATCACTTAGTCCTAGTTAATGACTCTAGTATTGAGAACCACCTATTTATTTAGTTCAAGTTGTGAGCGATTTTCCAGAGGTCTTTTTAGATTATCTTCGCAAAGTCCCTCCTGTGAGAGAAATAGAATATGGTATAGATTGGAACACCCTAAAACTAATTAAGGTGAATTAGAGCTTCGTGATTGTTTCTTGTGTTAATTATGTCATAAAATGAGTTATATTAGTGTTGTTAGGCAGTGTGTGAAGTTTGGTTAAGTTTGGAGGTCAAACGTCCAAAAACGTCCATGACGTTCGGAAGATATGCCTTAGATAGTGCTTGTGTGTTCTCATGTGTTTGAGTGAGTTTTAAGTGTTCGTTTTGTTTGAAATTGGTGTGGGATGTTCCTAAGACCTAGAATACTATGTTTAGGGGTTTAACGTACGGGTACGACCCTACCTAGGACCCACAAGGGGCCCTAGAGAATAGCCCAAGACAAGGACCCAAGACTGCCTTGGCAGTGTCCACCAATAAGGGCAAATGACGACCAGTGGTCCAACCAACGGCCCATCCACTTGACCCGTTGTTTGGACCTGCAAGGTAGGCTAGGCACGTCCCAAAGTAAGCTAAGTGTCAACCCACGAAACCCCACCAACGGACCGTTAATGGACAGACGATCCGTTGATTGCATCCGTCGATGGAAGGTTGTCCAAAAGCGGCTCATCCGTAATGACTTGGGGTGTTTAGTAAATTCACCCCAAGTATTTTATGAACCTAGGAAGTTATTTTTAGGGTTTTAAAGTGATATTAAATTAGTTTTAAGTCCTAGACCTAGACAAGACACCTCATTTAAAATGTTTCAAACTCTCTCTCTAAAAACAAACTCTCTCAAAGTCACCATTGGAGCTAAAACTCAAGGAGAACTAGGAGGGCTGGTTTGGACGTGTTTCTTTATCAAAATTAGTGGTTTTCCTTCTCATTGAGGTATGCTATCCATCCTATAACCCTCTTCCATTCAAGGAGTCATTTTGAAAAGATTTCAAAAAGGGCTTTCAAATTCTATCTTCTCCTAGTTTTGATTCCAAGCATGGGTCTTCTTGTAAAAGTGTTTTGATGATTCAAATATGTTTCTTCTAGTATTAATTGATGATTTTAACGTAAAAAACCTAATGAACTCATGTATATGCATATTTCCAACTTTTAGCTTAAAGAGTGGGTTAAATGAACATATTTGTGTAGGGTATGAGTTTTGGTTTCTTATGTTATTATTATGATTTAGCTACTCCCTAAGGGTCTTATTGTGATGAAATATTGACGAATTGGTTATAGGTGCTGATGTCTTGGTTAAATTGTGAATTAATTATATGAATAATTCTTATTATAAATTGCTCTTGAGTGGTATGGTCCACCTTCTTGGTGGTTGTGTTTACTTGATGTATTTGGGTATATTTGTTATGTATTATGAGTATAGCTTTGAAGGCCTAATATGTGAAGTGAAGTGATAATGAAGTTGGTTCTTGTTGATATGTATTATGAGACTTGAATTGAATGTTTTGCTTATATTATGCCTAAAAGAAGTAAGTGTATATGTTGAGCATGCTAGTGTGCAAAAAAAATTATGAATGAAGGTGTAAGCATGTCCAGAATTCAATGTTATAAAAGTAATGATTAGGTGAAAGGTGTGTTCACATGTACACACACACTTTGCATGAATTAATGAATGAAGTTAAAGAATGTGAATGAAAAGGGGAGTTTCGGGTTGAGCACTCATTGTGAGTTGAGATGAAGTGCTTAGTAGAAACCTCACTACCTCCCAAAAGCTTTCTAATGTAGGTTGGAGGATAGATACCCATTGTGAGTTTAGATGGTGTGTCCAAAAGTTATCATTGACCTTTAGTAACGAATGTTTAAGACTCCGTGGGGGATTTATACTTAGCATCGAGAGGATTTGAAGAAGGGGTGGGTGCACATTGTGAGTAGAGATGTTGTACCCAATGTACCTCTTTAGATGAGTACTCCTTGTTAGTAGAGAGTGAGTTACTTAATGGCAATGTCCTTATCCCTTAACTATGCGCCCGTATAGGTGTACCTATTCGGAAAGCCATGTAAAAGCTAAGAGAAAGACCCCATCCTAGGCAAATCGGGAACCCTCATCCGATAAAGGTAGTACCGGATTCCATGTCTAGCTCTCATGGTCTATGTCGGTTAAAGTTATTCCCCCACAAAAGAAAGAATGAATTAAGTCTCCTAAAAGAACGTACTACTTAGGGTAGGTGGTGGTATGCGACTCTATCTATCCATCGCACTAAGTAGACTTTCTAAAAGGGGAGTCTTGGTGTGTTTTGTGTGACATGTATGAATTAAGTCTCCTAAAAGAACGTACTACTTAGGTTAGGTGGTGGTATGGGACGCTATCTATCCATTGCACTAAGTAGACCTTCCGAAAGGGGAGTCTTGGTGTGTTCTCTCATGTGTTGTACAAGAAGTTAGATAAGGTAAGGTCCAATGTTAAGAAAGTATGTTAAAGCTATGTTTTGAATGAATGAAATTAAGAGTTACTAATGTAGAGTGGTCAATCCAAGGGAATCCTCAAGGAGCACATAGTGGGAGTAGTAGTATGGGATGCTACTCTAACATTTCCCTTAGTGTAACTTATAAGTCCTATTGGGGAAGAGTACTTAAATGAAATCCTTCTCATATGAATGTCTGTTAAATATCTAGCCAAGGGTGTGGATTTGATTCCAGGACTAGGTAAGCATATGGTTGGTAATCTTAAGGATCGCTTTGGTGTGTCTTGAAGGGGGTGTATGGGGGGTCCCCTATTTTCTTACCTTATGGAGTCTTAAGATAACTTGGTTAGGGAAACCTCACGATAAATATGTTCACATTGCTTGGATTGTGTCATTCACTGTAAGGTTGTTCACTGTAAGATTTTCTAATGTTACTGTAATGTTTACTTTGCTTCTAAAATTGTGAGAGCCCTACTTTATGTGTTAAATGGTGATTTTTATATTATTTCAACTCTTAAATTATGAAGGTTTTATCAATTTGGCATGAAAACTTATTTTACTAAAATGTCCCTTTTTGCATGTTTTTGCATATGTCATACTTAGTACATTGTCTTTTACTAACCCCATACTTTTCTATACTTAACAAGTATAGGTTGGAGGGAAGTTTGAATAATAGAAGGCAAGCTTGGGAAAGATTCTCTCAAGACTAAGTATGTCCTCATATATTTGAGGCATAGTCATATTTTTTAGTTTCTATTCTAAAGAATTATTATGTATTTTCATTTAATGTAAAGGGTTGTGTCCCTAAGATATTTATATCGTGTGTGTAAGTTGGCTTGTGTAGACGATATCAAATACTTAGCTTTTATGAAAGATGTTCTATTTATTAATTTATTCGTGAAAAGTTTTGATTTTGCACTACTTTTCATGTCTTATGTAATGAATGATAGCTAAGTCTTGTACAAGAGATAGCTACAAAGGTCAAATTTGCAATTTTTCCGACCCATGGGTTCTCCCTATATTCTAGGGATACTTTCGGTTCGTTAAAAACTTGGTATCAGAGCATAAGTTATGGGAAATAGTTTAAGGTCTAAAAGTATCACAAGCCACATTTAGTAGAGTCTTGGTCATTGGTGTGAGTCGCGATACATCCATGGACAAGAGGCTATAAGATGATAGAAGTTTCACTTTCTTCATTATTCTAATGTCGTGCCTTAGAGTTAAGTTCTATAAGATGTCTCTCTCAACCTCTTCTCTTTGTGTTTATAGTACATGAATACGAGGAGAGCAACCGCTAGGAGGGAGGAGGAAGGTGTAGCTAATGAGAGTATCCCTCCCCGTGTTGACCAAGTCCCTATAGATGGCCAAGAGAATGTCAATGAGGTGGTTCCCCCTCCGGAACCTCAAGGCCCCAAGGACCTCAAATGCCCCTATGACTCAAGCTCCTGTTGTTGAAGGGGATATGACTAATACGGAGTTGAGGGTTTCGCTAATGAATTTGACCCAACTCATGACGGCTCAAGCTCAAGTCGTCACTAATCACTTGGTTGCCTAACATAACCAATGAGATATACCTCAACTAAATATGAGTACTCCTGCCTCTAGAATTCGGGATTTCATGAGGATGAACCCCCCTACTTTCCATGGCACTAAGGTGGATGAACATCCACAAAGCTTCATAGATGAGATATTCAAAATGGTAGATGCTATGGTTGTGACCCCTAGGGAGAGATCGGAGCTAGACGCTTACTAACTCAAAGATGTGGCTCAAGTGTGGTTTGAGCAATGCAGGTATGAGAGACCTTTAAGGGATGGTCCGGTGGATTGGGAAGTGTTCAAAGAGGCTTTTCTCGATAGGTTCTTTCCTTTAGAGTGGAGGGAGAAGAAGATGGTTGAATTCATGAACCTTCCTCAAGGGGGAATGAGTGTACAAGAGTACTCTCTCAAAATCACCCAACTCTCTAAGTATGCCCCGACCATGGTAGCAAACCCAAGATCTAGGATGAATAAATTTGTGATGGGAGTGTATATCTTGGTGGAAAAGGAGTGTCGTACGTCAATGCTTCTTAATAACATGGTTATCTCTAGATTAGAGAGATAAGGCAATAGGGTAAGAGGCCTAAGTCGGATGATTCTAGTCACCAAAAACCTAGGAGGAGGTTCTTTCACCAAGTGTCTTTCATGGGTAACAAGGATAGAGTTTCCTACAAAAATTCCCAAAGTGGTGGCCATACTTTTGAGAGACCCAAGTGTACTACTTGTGGGAAGCAACACTTGGGTAAGTGTCTTGCCGGAACGGATATTTGCTTTGCATGTGGTAGTAAGACTAACAAGATGAGCGACTGCCCCAACATCAATGCAAAGGGAAAAGGGGACAATCAAGCTCCCCTAGAGACTAATGCTCCAAAGAAGAACCCTCCCTATGGGATGGGGGCTAGGAAGGAGAACTAATCCGGATTTAATAGTCCCGGTAATTCTTAACTCTTTTTTATTGTTATTTTTATGTTATAAGATGATTTTATATTGTTTTATATTTTATATGATCATGCCGTCTTGATGAATTGCTTAAAGAATGGATTTTTGAAATTTTAGCATGTTTAACAGTGTTACAGTGAATGCTCACTGTAAAGTTTCTCATTTTTGAAAAAAAATTGTTTTGTCTTGAATTATAGTTTCAATGTGTATAAAAGTGTTGTATGTGAGCATGTTTAATGTTGAAGAAGGTAATTCCTCCATAAAAGAAGGATAAGGGTGAGTTTTGAATTCGTGAAGTTGATGCAAAAGTTGCTTATGTTGCAAAGCGTGTGAAAGTGTGAATTTGTGCTCCTTGTTAGTTGGTGATTTGATTATGAATGTTTTACCATGATTTTAATGTGTTATTTGTTGCTAATGTACTCCTTGATGGTCTTAAAGTTTTAGTGTCATTCTAGGACGAATGTTATTCCAAGTGGGGGAGAATCCAACACCCTAAAATGAACTAAGGTAAACTAGAGCTTCGTGATTGTTTCTTGAGTTAATTTTTTGATAAAATTATTTATATTAGTTTTCTTACGAAGTGTGTGAAGTTTGGTTAAGTCTGTAGGTCAAACGTCCATGACGTTTGGAAGATATGCCTTATATAGTGCTTGTATGTTCTTATGTGTTTGAATGAGTTTTACGTGTTCGTTTTGTTTGAAATTGGTGTGGGATGTTACTAATACCTAGAAGACTGTGTTTAGGGGTTTAACTTTTGGGTACAACCCCACCTAGGATCCACAAGGGTCCCTAGAGAAGGGCCCAAAATAAGGACCCAAGACTGCCTTTGCAGTGTCCACCAACGAGGGCAAATGACGGCCAGTGGTCCAACCAACGGCCCGTCGACTTACCCCGTAGTTTGTACATGAAAGGTAGGCTATCCAGGACCCAAAGTAAGCTAAGTGTCAACCCACTAAACCCCACCAATGGACCGTTGATGGACAGACGATCCGTTGGTTGCATCCGTCGATGGAAGGTTGTCCAAAAGCTGCTTTTCCTATAATGACTTGGGGTGTTTGGTAAATTCACCCAAAGTATTTTATGAACCTAGGAAGTTATTTTTAGGGTTTTTAATTGATATTAAATTATTTTTAATTCCTAGACCTAGACAAGACCCCTCATTCAAAATATTCAAACTCTCTCTCTAAAAACAAACTCTCTCAAAGTCACCATTGGGGCTAAAACTCAAGGAAAACTAGGAGGGATGGTTTGTACGTGTTTCTTCATCAAAATTAGTGGGTTTACTTATCATGTAGGTATTGTATACATCTTTGAAACCTATTCAATTCAAGGAGTCATTTCGAAAAGATTTCAAAACGGGTTTTCAAATTCTATCTTCTCCTAGTTTTGATTCCAAACATGGGTCTTCTTGTAAAAGTGTTTTAATGATTCAAATATGTTTCTTCTAGTATTAATTGATAATTTTAGTGTCAAAACCCTAATGAACTCATGTATATGCATATTTTCAACTTTTAGCTTAAAGAGTGGGTTAAATGAACATGTTTGTGTAGAGTATGAGTTTTGGTTTAATATGTTATTATTATGATTTAGATACTTCCCTAAGGGCCTTATTGTGATGAAATATTGACGAATTGGTTATAGGTGGTGATGGCTTGGTCAAATGGGGACTTACTTATATTGAATAATTCTTATTATAAATTGCTCTTGAGTGGTATGGTCCACCTTCTTGGTGGCGGTGTTTACTTGATGTATTTGGGTATATGTATGTATTGTGAGTATGGATTTGTAGGCCTAATATGTTAAGTGAAGTGATAATGAAGTTGGTTCTTTTTTATATGTATTATGAGACTTGAATTGAAAGTTTTGCTTAGATTATGCCTAAAAGAAGTTAGTGTATATGATGAGCATGCTAGTGTGCAAGAAATTATGAATGAAGGTGTAAGCATGTCTAGAATTCAATTTTATGAAAGTAATGATTAGGTGAAAGGTGTGTTCACATGTACACACACTTTGAGTGAATGAATGAATGAAGTTAAGGAATGTGAATGAAAAGGGGAGTTTTGAGGTGAGCACTCATTGTGAGTTGAGATGAAGTGTTTAGTAGCAACCTCACTACCTCCCAAGATCTTTCTAATTAGGTTGGAGGATTGATACCCATTGTGAGTTGATATGGTGTGTACAAAAGTTATCCTTGACCTTTAGTAACGAATGTTTAAGACTCCATGGGGGAGTTATACTTAGCACCGAGAGGATTTGAAAAAAGGGTGGGTGCACATTGTGAGTAGAGATGTTGTACCCAATGTACCTCTTGATATGAGTACTCCTTGTTAGTAGAGAGTGAGTTACTTAGTAGCAATCTTCTTATCCTTTAACTATGCGCCCGCATAGGTGTAGCTATTGGAAAAGCCATGTAAAAGCAAAGAGAAAGACCCCATCCTAGGAAAGTGGGGAACCCTATCCGATAAGGGTAGTATCGGGATTCCATGTCAAGCTCCCATGGTCTATGTCAGTTAAATATATTCCCCCACAAAAGAAAGAATGAACTAACTCTCATAAAAGAACGTACTACTTAGGGTACATGGTGGTATGGGACGCTGTCTATCAATTGCACTAAGTAGACCTTACGAAAGGGGAGTATTGCTATGTTTAATGTGAAATGTATGAACTAAGTCTCCTAAAAGAACGTACTACTTAGGGAAGGTTGTGGTATGGGACGCTATCTAATCATTGCACTAAGTAGACCTTCCAAAAGGGGAGTCTTGGTGTGTTCTATCATGTGTTGTAAAAGAAGTAAGATAAGGTAAGGTCTAATGTTAAGGAAGTATGTTAAAGCTAAGTTTTGAATGAATGAAGTTAAGAGTGACTAATGTCGAGTGCTCAATGCAAGGTAATCCTTAAGGAGCACTAAGTGGGAGTAGTAGTATGTGATGCTACTCTCACCTTGCACTTAATGTAACTTATTAGTCCTATCGGGGAAGAGTACTTACATGAAATCCTTCTTATATGAATGTCTTTTAAATATCTAGCCAATAGTGTGGATTTGATTCCTGGACTAGGTAAGCCTATGGTTGGTAATCTTAAGGATCGCTTTGGTGTGTCTTGAAGGGGGTGTATGGGTGGTCCCTTCTTTTCTTACCTTATGGAGTCTTAATATAACTTTGTTAGGGAAACCTCACGGGAAATAAGTTCACATTGCTTGGATTGTGTCATTCACTGTAATGTTATTCACTGTGTTCACTGTAAGATTTTCTAATGTTACTGTATTGTGTAGTTTGCTTCTAAAATTGTGAGAGTCCTACTTTATGTGTTAAATGATGATTCTTATACTATGTCAACTCTTAAATCATGATGGTTTTATCAATTTGGCATGAAAGCTTATTTTACTAAAATGTCCCTTTTTGCATGTTTTTGCATGTGACATACTTAGTACAATCTCTTGTGCTAACCACATACTTTTTTATACTTAACAAGTATAGGTTGGAGGCAAGTTTGAATACTATAAGAAAATCTTGGGAAAGATTCTCTCAAGACTAAGTATGTCCTCATATATTCGAGGCATAGTCGTATTTCTTAGTTTCAAATCTAAAGACTTGTTATGTATTTTCATTAATGTAAAACGTCGTGTCCCTAAGATATTTATATCATGTCTTTAAGTTGGATTGTGTAGACGAGATCAAATCCTTAGCTTTTATGAAAGATGTTCCATTTGTTAATTTATTCGCGAAAAAGTTTTAATTTCGCATTACTTTTCATGTCTTATGTAATGAATGATAGATAAGGATTGTACAAGACCTTAGAAAGGTCAAAGTATGCAATTGTTCCAACCCATGAGTTCTTCCTAACTTCTAGGGGTACTTTCAGGTCGTTACATATATATTCTTCCTGATACTCGACCTATCTATATTCTTCTATATATAATGGTTCTACCTTCTTTGAACACCATCTTGAACACACCCCAAACAAACTTATTCATCGTTGCCTTAGAATCGACAACAATTATTGTAGCACACTTAGATAATTGAGTGAATTTCAAAGATTATTCCTTCACACTTATGTTGCCTTGCCTCAATTTGATAAATTTTTGCACCTTTTCCTCCCTTTCTCAAGGGGAAAGAACTAATCAACATACACCCTTTTGAACTTATCCCAATCTAAGTGTCACGACCGGAATCTAGACCCCAGATGAGACCAGCGTCGTTGACCTCTCAGAGGTCGCAGTACTTACGTCATTCTTACTTTATCTAGGTTAATTTTTAGCGGAAAATTTGAAACTTTTTGTTTCTTATCATGCATAAAGGTCATTCTACTTACATTCATAATGTTCACAATCAACCATCTAACATTAAGATTATCAACTGAAAGAAATAGTTCAATACTGTATTAAATGTATAATTTCCAAAATGGCACCAATACAATATCTGAAATAAAAACGGAAAGAAACACTAGTGGAACATACTCCACTAGCTAAAGCCTATATCTAAGCTAGGTAGTAACGGTAGACATCCTCGAAAGCATGAGGGCCTACCAAGTCCGGATGAAAGCTCCACGTCCGGATAGCTGCAACGTCAACCTGTAGGCTCTAGCGTCCACCTGTGCCTGCACCTAAAAATTTAGAGTTGTATGGGACTAGTACACACTTGTATTAAGTATGGGTATATGCAAGCACACACCAAGGACATGCATGAGTAAGAATAGCTCTTTCCTAACAACATGATTATGGAAAGTCATGTCAGTGGACTTGCCAAATTGGGATTAGGAAAGTTAGTGAACATTCCAAATTTGGATTAGGAAAGTCAGTGAGCTTTCCAAATTTGGATTAGGAAAGTCAGTGAGCTTTCCAAATTTGGATTAGAAAAGTCATGCCATGAGAGTAACATGCATCATCATACTTATGATATTTCATACAGCACATAACATCTTACACATAACACATATCATATAGCATTTAACACATAACATCTTTTATAACATTCATTCATATGCCATGAGACCTTGGAATCATGGACTTGACATTAAGACTTTCCAAAATGAGGGCTCAACATATGAGACCTCAACTAGGGAGTCTTCATGAGCAAACACAGAGTTCGCTTCATTCATTCATACGTACTTCATTTCATTTTGTTCATAGGCTAGTGTGAACACCAACTATACCTAGGATGTAGTTTAAGACTTTTATCGGGTTTGTTGTGCAATGATCAAGAATCACCTAGTGTCATTACTTGAGTCTAGATCACCTCTTGATTATCCTATCCTAACACATTTCGTATCATTCATTTCATTATGTGCATCATTTGAGGCTGGCCTCATTCATTCATTGGAAACTTTAACTTTAACCGACATAGATCATGTGAGCATCATGAAATCCAGTGTCTCCCCCACACCGAAAAGAGGTGGAATCACCGGCCAAAGTGACCCAAAACATGCTAGCGTACATGGGAATTTAACCCCGCCAGATCCCTATATTGGCAGTATAGGTTTGAAGACCAGAAGATATAAGGAGACCCATACCCGGCAAGCCGGACAGTCTCATCTCATGAGAGTTACGTGAACCTCCGCCCTTCCCAAAAGAAGGCATCACCGCTCATAGCTAGTCTATCGGTGCTTAGTATAAAGTTCCATACATTCAACTCATACATCATGGAAGCTGGCTTCTAGTATGAGGACATCATAGCTCAATAGATGATTTCTCATCTCATCATTAGTATTAAGTGTGTTAATCTCAATACTTTCATTAGAGTGTTCATAGAGACTGGTCTCTTCATTAACTTTACACTCTCATAGGTGAGTACGTTTTGTTAACAATTACTTAGGCTCATTTGAGATTGTTCTCATCTTTTACATTAGCCTCATATCATGTTGTCACCACATTCATTAACATTAGCACAATTGCTCTTCATAATTACTCACCCCATTTTACGTGAATGTTCATTTCATCATATGCCAATGCACTTGACCATTTGTGTGTTTCACACTATTACTTAAACCTTCTAGGGTTTCATCATTTTATTACATAATAATCATTTCATCGTATGCCAATGCACTTGGCCATTTAGTGTATTTTACACTCGTACTTAACCCTTCTAGGGTTACTTCATTTCATTACATACATCTTAGGTTCACTTATTTTTAAACGTATGCTAGACTTATGGGTCTATATATACAAGCCATGAGACTTCATTCATAGTTCGTTAAGAGACTCATATCTTCCTAAGATTATGTAGTACAAGACTTATGTATCTTGTATGTATTCCAAGATCTCAATTTCGATCTAAGTAGGTGGCATTATTCTTGAACATTTAATTCACGTATGATTTATGTATCAATACAGAAATTTGGGCAAGGGAACCCAAGTTCGAATCCCTTGGACAACACTTACATTTTTCCTTGATTTTATTTTTAATCCTCATGACATTGGGAACCCAAGATCGATCCCCAACACCTTCATTTTATTTTTCCCTTAGTTTTTCTCTTAATTTTTCGCTCAATGGGATTGAGAGAATGTGACATCGAACCCCCACAACCTCATTTTCTTTATATTTCTTTTTCTTTAAACTCTCTCCTTTTGGCCGAGGGGTTGTGGGTTCGAACCCCCACAGCCCCTCTTTAATTTCTTTTAATTTTCCTCCTTGAATCTGCCTAAGAGGTCGTGGGTTTGATTCCCACGCCTCACAATTCTTTTCTTTTCATTTTTCCTTTCTCCATTGAACTTGCTACAGCTTACTGAGGGGCGTGGGATCGATTCCCCACGACCCCATAGTTTTAAAGGAATTTATTTAACCTTCTCCTATGCTCCTATTTTGCTACTGACCAAGGGGTTGTGGGATCGATTCCCCACAGCCCCCTTTTTTTAATTTAATCTACTACAGGCGTTGAGGGACGTGGGATCGATTCCCCACGGCCCCCCTTTTTTTTATTTTTTATTTTCTGCATTCGCTGAGGGGCGTGGGATCGATTCCCCACGACCCCATATTTTTTTTATTCGCAGGGGTCTTCCGTGTTGTGGGATTGAAACCCCACAACAGCACTCGTTTTATTCCCTTTTTTTTTCCTTGCGAATTTCGCTGATCCCAGCCCCCATATCGAGCCCGCCTGAGACATTCCTTTTTGCTTATTAATTAAGGTTGCTTTAGTGAGGTCCTGGGTTCGATCCCTGCAGACCTCACTTTTTTTTTTTTTTTGATGTCCAAAATTTCCAGATTCTTTCTAAAGCCTATTTCCAGGTTTTGGAAATTTATTCCACGATTTTTCTACACCTTTTTCATCAAATTACACATTAGTTCTTAGGGCAATTTCATGGTTCATTTATAACATTTTAGGTGCATTTTCATGGATTCGTTTAGCCAAGAATTTCTCACTCAATCCAGCCACATAACGTTTCATATGATCATCACGACTTACCTCAGTTTATACACGTAAAAATACAACCATAATACATTAAACTTTTTGGAGCATTTAATAGAGAACCTTAGTCACTGTAACATGCTTGTACACACACACTTGCACATAATTTCGAACACATGGGTTGTCTTTCGTACGATTTCAAGTACACAAACATAATGATATTCATCACGAAAACATAATATACACCTAAATCTACCAGCAATCATACCCAACCTACGATTCATTGGGAGCTAGTGACAGGGGCATGCAAAAGGGGAAACAATCCTAGTTTTCGAATGAATAATATGAACCTTAAGGGGTCTCTTGGAAAGGGACCAAGAGAGAAGAAAACCCAAACCTTTTTGACGTTAAACCCTTGACTTTCTGCCCAAAAACTTCACCCAAGAACACGTCTAAGCCTCCTCAATATTAACTCCACTCGAATGACAACCTCCCTTAGCCTAGTGTACGATTAACGTTTGTTTTCTTGTGATTTCGTGTGAGTTCTTCAAGTGTGAAGAACTTGGTTTATTTTTATGCTTGTGTATCTTATTTTGACAGAGAATTATCGTGTGAAAGAATAAGAGAGATTGAGCGTGAGAGTTGAGAGATAGACGTGAGAGAGTGGGAGTTATATTAGGCTTAGGAGTCTAGTTTAGGACTTAGTCAAATAAGGTTTAGTTAATTATAAAAAATCTGATTTTATTTTATTTTAAATCAGCTAATGAATAATAATTATTAATTAATTTCATTAATTCAATAGCTTAAATAAAAATCATATTAATTCATTGCTTCCACGTAGGTTCGAACCCGGGTGGAGCAAGACTTCACTTCAAGAGCTCAATTTCGGCTCTCTCTCCCCAAATTACCCCTCCACCTTATTAATTAAATAATTAATTATATATTTAGGGTAATTATGATACTACCCTTAGCCAGGAAAAAGACCATTTTACCCCTAGACCCTTCAAACCTAAGATTTCCTCTTTTTAAGTCCGGTAAAGACTCCTTCGAGTAAATCTTCGTATTCGAGAGCCCTACATGATTGGACCCAACCTTTCTAAGGTCAACTAACTCCCCAAGTTAGTTGGCTTGGCTGTAGCAAGGGTTCCGAGGTCTGGTTCTATGCGCATCAATCCGCGTGAACCCTGGTCTAATCATAGGCATTCTTGACACATTAAGCATTACTTATCTTATCCATTTTTAGGGTTGTTACACCAAGGGACCTTCATAAATAACCCTCTCCTCCTTCATTCAGTAAAGCACATTTAAGAAACCCTCTTTAAATTGATAATATTCCAAGTGCACCTTTTCCACTGGAGTAACTGGTGAGTACACGATTTGGACTCATTTAGTGTCACGACCGGAGTGTAGACCCCAGACGAGAGCGGGGTCGTTGACCTCTCAGAGGTCCCAGACAAGCATACTTACGTCATTCTTACTTCATCTAGGTTAATTTTAGCGAAAAATTTGAAACTTTTTTTTTCTTATCATGCATAAAGTTCATTCTACTTACATTCATAATGTTCACCATCAACCATCTAACATTAAGATTATCAACTGAAAGAAATAGTTCAATACTGCATTAAATGTATAATTGCCAAAATGGCACCAATAAAATATCTGAAATAAAAATGGAAAGAAACACTAGTGGAACATACTCCACTAGCTAAAGCCTACATCTAAGCTAGATAGTAACAGTAGACAACCTCGAAAGCATGAGGGCCTACCAAGTCCGGATGAAAGCTCTACGTCCGGATAGCTGCAACGTCCACCTGTATGCTCTAGCGTCCACCTGCACCTAAAAATATAGAGTTGCATGGGATTAGTACACACTTGTACTAAGTATGGATATATGCAAGCACACACCAAGGACATACATGAGTAAGAATAGCTCTTTCCTAACAACATGATTCTGGAAAGTCAAGTCAGTGGACTTGCCGAATTGGGATTAGGAAATTTAGTGAGCTTTCCAAATTTGGATTAGGAAAGTCAGTGAGCTTTCCAAATTTGGATTAGGAAAGTCAGTGAGATTTCCAAATTTGGATTAGGAAAGTCATGCCATGAGAGTAACATGCATCATCATACTTATCATATTGCACACAGCACATAACATGTTACACATAGCACATAGCACATATCATATTGCATATAGCACATAACATATTTCATATCATTCATTCATATGCCATGAGACCTTGGAATCATGGACTTGACATTAAGACTTCCCAAAATGAGGGCTCATCATATGGGACCTCAACTAGGGAGTCTTTTTTAGCAAACACAGAGTCTGCTTCATTCATTCATACGTATTTCATTTCACTCATTCATAAGCTAGTGTAAACAACAGCTATACCTAGGATGTAGTTTAAGACTCTCATCGGGTTTGCTGTGCAATGATCAAGAATAACCTAGTGTCATTACTTAATTCTAGCTCACCTCTTGATTATCCTATCCTAATACCTTTGGTATCGTTCATTTCATTATGTGCATCATTTGAGACTGGCCTCATTCATTCATTGGGAAACTTTAACTTTAACCGACATAGATCATGTGAGCATCATGAAATCCAGTGTCTCCCCCACACCTAAAAGAGGTGGAATCACCGGCCAAAGTGACCCAAAACATGCTAGCATACATGGGAATTGAACTCCGCCAGAGCCCTATATTGGCAGTATAGGTTCGAAGACTAGGAGATATAAAGAGACTCATACCCGGCATGCCGGACAGTCTCATCTCATGAGAGTTACGTGAACCTCCGCCCTTCCCGAAAGAAGGCATCACCGCTCATAGCTAGTCTATAATTGCTCAGTATAAAGTTCCATTTCATTCAACTCATACGTCATGGAAGCTGGCTTCTAGTATCAGGACATCATAGCTCAACAGATGATTTCTCATCTCATCATTAGTATTGAGTATACATTATTCTCAATACTTTCATTAGAGTGTTCATAGAGACTGGTCTCTTCATTAACTTTACACTCTCATAGGTGAGTACGTTTTGGTAACATTTATTTAGGCTCATTTGAGATTGCTCTCATCTTTCACATTAGCCTCTTATCATGTTGTCACCACATTCATTAACATTAGCACATTTTCTGTTCATAATTACTCACCCCATTTTACGTGAATGTTCATTTCATCATATGCCAATGCACTTGGCCATTTGTGTGTTTCATATTCTTACTTAACCCTTCTAGGGTTTCATCATTTCATTACATAATATTCATTTCGTCGTATACCAATGCACTTGGCCATTTAGTGTGTTTTACACTCTTACCTAACCCTTCTAGGGTTACATCATTTCATTACATACATCTTAGGTTCACTTATTTTTAAACGTATGCTAGACTTATGGGTCTATACATATAAGCCATGAGGTTTCTTTTATAGTTCGTTTAAGTGATTCATATCTTCCTAAGATTATGTGGTACAAGACTTATGCATCTTGTAAGTATACCAAGATTTCGATTTTGATCTATGTAGGCAACATTATTTTTGAATATTTATTCACGTATGACTTATGTATCAATACGGAATTTGGGCAAGGGAAACCGGTTTCGAATCCATTGGACAACACTTACATTTTTCATTTAGTTTATATTGGTCCACACGGTATGGGTACCCAAGATTGATCCCCAACACCTTCATTTTATTTTTCCCTTAGTTTTTCTCTTTATTTTTTGCTCAATGGGATTGAGAGGATGTGGGATCGAACCCCCACAACCTCATTTTCTTTTAATTTCTTTTCTTTAAACTCTCTCTTCCTTGGCCGAGGGTTGTGGGATCGAATCCTCACAGCCCCTTATATGATTTTATTTCTTATTCCTTGACTTTTTTGAGTTGACCATGAGGTGGTGGTATCGAACCCCCACAGCCTCACTTTATTTTTTATTTTATTTCTCCTTTACAACCTAGAGGTCGTGGGTTCGATTCCCACGCCTCACATTTCTTTTCTTCTCGTTTTTGTTTAATTCTCCTTTACTGCCTAGAGGTCGTGGGTTCGATTCCCACGCCTCACATTTCTTTTCTTTTCATTTTTTTCTTAAGCTTGGCCAAGAGGTTGTGGGTTTGAATCCCACTCCTCTCATTTCTTATTTTCATACTTTATTTTCCATCCAAGACCATGGTTCGAGTCCCGTTCACCATATTTCTTTTTACTTCTTTATTTTCATGAATTTTAACATGGTGAGGTCACGGGTTCAATCCTCCATGACCTCACTTGTTTTACTTCATTTTTCACAACATTTGAAACCTATTAACTTGATCAAAATTCATCACTTAAATCTGGAATTTTTTTTGAAATTTTTCATCATACTTTCATCAACATTTATACGCAAATTCATAGGATAATTCGTAGATCATTTAATACGTTCTTAGGTGCATTTTTCATGGATTAGTTTAGACAAGAGATTATCACTCAAATCAACCACCTTTCAACTCATATGTATATCACGATTTACATAAACATTTGTACATGAAATACAACCACAATATCACATTTTAAAGCCTTAATCCGAGGCACAGAGATACGGTTCACATTGCACACACACGTACACATAGTTTCGGAAAAACATCAACATAAGTCACATAATTCCGAACATACATATAAAAACATAATCATCACAAAAACACATTTCATCCCTAGTTTTCTACCAGCAAACACAACCAACCTATGATTCAATGGGAGCTAGTGACAGGGACATGCAACGGGGAACAACCCTAGTTTTCGGAATAGATTCGTCTGAACCTTAGGGGTATCTTGGGAAAGGGACCAAGAGAGAAGATAACCCATACCTTTTTGATGTTCAAACCTCGACTTGCTGCCTAAAGAACTACTCCAAACACACGTCCAACACCAAAAGTTCAACACCAAACTCGACGGAAAACCTTCTAAATGCCTACGTGATTGATTAGTTGTTTGTTTATAATTTTCGTTGTGAGTTATTCAAGTGTGAAGAACTTTGAGTACTGTTCTTGAAGTTATTTGGCAGAGAGAATTGTGAAAAAAAAAAGAGAATGATCGTGTGTTTTGAGAGATAGACGTGAGAGAGTGATAGTTTTATTAGTCTTAGGAGTCTAGTTTAGGACTTAGTCAAATAAGGTTTTTATTAAATATTAAAAATCTGATTTCCTTTTATTTTAAATCAGCTAATAAATAATAAATATAAATTAATTACATTAATTTACCAACTTAAATTAAAAACAAATTTAATTCATTTCTTCCACCTAGGTTCGAACTCGGGTGGAGCAAGACTTCACTTCAAGAGCCAATTTTTGGCCCTCTCTCCCAAAATTGCCCCTCCACCTTATTAATTAAATAATTAATTATATATTTAAGGTAATTATGATACTACCCTTAGCCTGGAAAAAGACCATTTTACCCCTAGACCCCTCCAAAACTATGATTTTCCCTTTTTTAGTCCGGTAAAGACTCATTCGAGTAAATCTTCGTATTCGAGAGCCCTACATGGTTGGACCCAACCTTTCCAAGCTCAAATAACTCCCCAAGTTAGTTGGCTTGGCTGTAGCAAGGGTTTCGAGGTCTGGTTCTATGCGCATCAATCCGTGTGAACCCGGTCTAATCGTAGGCATTCTAGACACATTAAGCATTACTTATCATATCCATTTTTAGGGTTGTTACATTATCCCCCCCTTAGGAACATTCGTCCCCGAATTACACTACTAACTATCTAGCACAATGCCAGTAATAACATAACATAATCGCTATGCACAGTCAAGCAATAGCAACAAAGAATGGAGAGATAAAGAAAGTTAGACTTAAGAGTAGGAAGTCTAACCTCAAGAGCTGAAAAGATGAGGGTAGCGGGACCTCATATCGGCCTCGGCCTCCCACGTAGCACCCTCAACAAGATGATTCCTCCACAATACCTTCACTGTGGCAATCTCCTTGTTCCTCAGCCGCTTGGACTGTCTGTCTAAGATCTCAACAGGTACCTCCTCGTAGGACAAGTCTTCATCGACCACCAAACCTTCCTCAGGTAGAATCAATGCTGGATCACCTAGCCACTTCTTTAACATGGATACATGAAAGACTGGATGGACAGAAGCTAGCTTCGCAGGCAATGTCAACTCATAGGCCACCTCACCCACACGCTGTAGGATCTCGTATGGCCCAACATACCTCGGACTGAACTTCCCCTTCCTGCCAAACCTCATCACCCCCTTCATAGGTGATATCTTCAGATAGACCTGGTCACCAACATCAAACTCTAAGGGCCATTTTCTGTTATCTGCATATGACTTTTGCCAACTGTAAGCAGTAGCCAACCTGTCCCTAATCACCCTGACCTTCTCTAAGGCCTCATGAATGATCTCTGCACCCAAAATGGATGACTCTCCAACCTCGAACCACCCAACTGGAGATCTACACCTCCTACCATACAATGCCTCAAACGGTGCCATCCCAATGCTGGAGTGATAGCTATTATTATACGAGAACTCTATCAAAGGCAGATGGTCGTCCCATCTACCTCTGAAGTCAATCACACACGCTCTCAACATGTCCTCCAATGTCTGAATGGAGCACTCTGCCTGCCCATCAGTCTGAGGATGAAAGGCAATACTAAGCTTTACCTGCGTGCCTAAGCTCTTCTAGAAAGATCTCTAGAAATGTGAAGTAAACTGAGCTCCTCTATCTGAAATGATAGACAAAGGAATCCCATGCCATCTCACAATCTCATCAATGTAGAGTCTCGCATAATCCTCGACTCTGTAAGTAGACTTCACAGGTATAAAGTGGGCAGACTTAGTCATCTTGTCCACAATAACCCATATGGAGTCATGCTGTCTCCTAGTCCTCGGAAGACCAACCACGAAGTCCATATTAATGGCCTCCCACTTTTAAGTCGGAACCTCAATAATCTGAGTAAGACCGCCAGGCTTAAGATGTTCTGCCTTAACCTGCTGACAATTAGGACACTTGGCCCCATATTCTGCAATGTCCTTCTTCATGCCATCCCACCAATAAATCTGCTTAAGGTCATGATACATCTTGGTAGAACCTGGATGTATGGAATATCTGGAACCATGGGCCTTTGCAACAATCTGGGTCCGCAAATCATCCACATCTGGTACACACAGCCTGTCCTGGTACCTAAGTATGCCGTCACCTCCCAAAGCAAAAGACTCATTCATCTTTATCAACACTGAGTCCTTCAGATCCCTCAACACTGGATCGAGATGCTGACCCTGCTTAACTTCAACTACCAAGGATGATTCAGAACTAGGATGAACTGAAACACCCCCACTAGTAGAGTCAACCAATCGCACACCTAGTCTAGCCAGTCTGTGCACATCTTTCACCAACTCCTTATTCTCATCCTCAACGTGGGCTTTACTTCCCATGCTCATCCTGCTCAAAGCATCAACTACAATATTAGCTTTACCTGGATGGTAGTAGACATTCATATCATAGTCCTTCAACAGCTCCAACCATCTCCGCTGACGTAGATTCAACTCTCTCTACGTGAACATGTACTGGAGACTCTTGTTGTATGTGAACACATCCACATGCACTCCATACAAGTAGTGCCTCCATAGCTTCAGTGCAAACACCACAGCTACCAACTTCAGTTCATGAGTGGGATAATTATTCTCATGAACCTTGAGCTGTCTGGACGCATAAGCTATCACCTTACCAACCTGCATAAGAACACAACCCAAACCAACCCTAGATGCATCACAATAAACAGTGTAATTCTTACCACACTTAGGCAAAGTAAGCACCGGGGCTGAAGTGAGTCTGTCCTTGAGCTCCTGGAAACTCTTCTCACAAGTCTCCGTCCATTCAAACTTGGCTTTCTTTTTAGTCAAAGCTGTCAGTGGGGCAGCAATGGAAGAAAAGCCCTTCACAAACCTGCGGTAATAACCAGCCAATCCTAGAAAGCTACGGATGTCAGTGGGAGTAAGAGGTTTTGTCCAGTTCATCACAGTCTCAGTCTTCCGGGTTCCACCTCCACACCCTGATCGGACACAACATGACCCAGAAAGGTCACTGATCTAAGCCAGAATTCACACTTGCTGAATTTGGCATACAGCTGATGTTTTCTAAGTACCTGCAAGGTTAGTCTCAAATGTTGTTCGTGCTCTTCCTTGGTCCTAGAGTAAATGAGAATGTCATCAATGAATACTATGACGAAAGAGTCAAGGTATTCACGGAAGACCCTGTTCATGAGGTCCATAAATGCAGCTGGTGCATTCGTGAGATCAAATGACAAGACTAAGAACTCATAATGACCATAAGGGGTATGAAAGGCTGTCTTGGGATATCTCCATCCCTAACCCTAAGCTGATGTTACCCTGAATGAAGATCAATCTTTGAGAAGAAGATAGACCCTTGGAGTTGATCGAACAAATCATCTATTCTGGGAAGTGGATACTTATTCTTTATAGTGACTTTGTTGAGCTGCCGATAATCGATACACATTCTAAGGGTCCCATCCTTCTTTTTCACAAACAACATTGGAGCGCCCCAATGGGATATGCTCGGCTGAATGAAACCCTTATCAGTGAGATATTTTAACTGCAGCTTCAACTCTTTGAGTTCAGCTGGAACCATTCTGTAGGGAGGAATTGAAATTGGTTTAGTATCGGGTTCTAAGTCGATACCAAAGTCAATCTCTCGAGGGGGAGGGACTCCAGGCAAATCATCAGGAAATACATCTAGGAACTCATTCACTACAGGCACTGAGTCTATGGAAGGAATATCATGATCTAAATCATTAACACTCACAAGATGACACAATAACCCCTTGGAAATCATTTTATTGACCTTAAGGTTCGAAATCAAGGGATTAGGACGACTCGAGTTGTACCCCTCCCAGACCAGATCTTCTTCATTAGGGAAATGAAATCTCACAACCCTACTATGACAATCCATACAAGCATAACAACTATGAAGCCAGTCCATGCCAAGAATAACATCAATATCATGCATTGTTAACTCAACCAATTTGGCAAACATAGTCTTACCACATACAACTATTGGGCAGTCTAGCATTTATGAAGTAATACATACCCTTGAGCTAGTAAGCAGCCAACTTAGCCTTCTCCTCTTCATCAGTGCTCATAGCAGGATTTAGAACCTACCATGCACTCACCTCCATGTGAACAACCACTCTTACCAAACGTCTTTCGTTCACGCTGGGCATTTCTATCACCGCCCCTTCTTGGGAAGGCCAGCTCTTGAGTCTGGCGCCTTATAACACTTGGCCATCCTAATCCTTGTATGTATTCTTTTACGCGCTCACACAAGAAGGAAGTTAGATACTTAGAATGACACAAAGTGTCAAAGCTCTAGATAGCACGATAAAAAGTAGAAGAAGGGAAATTTTCCTACGCATCATGCATTCTCTAATTCAGGATAGTGGTGCACTTCACTACCATGTCTCAGAAACTACACAATGTGGTTTATGTGAACTTATTATCCTTGGAATTTAACCTAGTGCTCTGATACCAACTTTGTCACGACCGGAATGTAGACCCCAAATGAGACCGGCGTCGTTGACCTCTCAGAGGTCGCAGACAAGCCTACTTACGTCATTCTTACTTCATCTAGGTTAATTTTAGCGGAAAATTTGAAACTTTTTGTTTCTTAACATGCATAAAGTTCATTCTACTTACATTCATAATGTTAACCATCAACCATGTAACATTAAGATTATCAACTGAAAGAAATAGTTCAATACTGCATTAAATGTATAGTTGCCAAAATGGCACCAATACAATGTCTGAAATAAAAAAGGAAAGAAACACTAGTGGAACATACTCCACTAGCTAAAGCCTACATCTAAGCTAGATAGTAACAGTAGACATCCTCGAAAGCATGAGGGCCTACCAAGTCCGGATGAAAGCTCCGCGTCCGGATAGCTGCAACATCAACCTGTAAGCTCTAGCGTCCACCTGTGCCTGCACCTAAAAATATAGAGTTGCATGGGATTAGTACACACTTGTACTAAGTATGGGTATATGCAAGCACACACCAAGGACATGCATGAGTAAGAATAGCTCTTTCCTAACAACATGATTATGGAAAGTCAAGTTAGTGGACTTGCCAAACTGGGATTAGGAAAATTAGTGAACTTTCCAAATTTGGATTAGGAAAGTCAGTGAGCTTTCCAAATTTGAATTAGGAAAGTCAGTGAGCTTTCCAAATTTGGATTAGGAAAGTCATGCCATGAGAGTAACATGCATCATCATACTTATCATATTGCACACAGCACATAACATGTTACACATAGCACATATCATATTGCATATAGCACATAACATATTTCATATCATTCATTCATATGCCATGAGACCTTGGAATCATGGACTTGACATTAAGACTTCCCAAAATGAGGGCTCAACATATGGGACCTCAACTGGGGAGTCTTTTTTAGCAAACACAGAGTCTGCTTCATTCATTCATACGTATTTCATTTCACTCATTCATAAGCTAGTGTAAACAACAGCTATACCTAGGATGTAGTTTAAGACTCTCATCGGGTTTGCTGTGCAATGATCAAGAATAACCTAGTGTCATTACTTAATTCTAGCTCACCTCTTGATTATCCTATCCTAATACCTTTGGTATCGTTCATTTCATTATGTGCATCATTTGAGGCTGGCCTCATTCATTCATTGGGAAACTTTAACTTTAACCGACATAGATCATGTGAGCATCATGAAATCCAGTGTCTCCCCCACACCTAAAAGAGGTGGAATCACCGGCCAAAGTGACCCAAAACATGCTATGATACATGGGAATTGAACTCCGCCAGAGCCCTATATTGGCAGTATAGGTTCGAAGACTAAGAGATATAAAGATACTCATACCCGGCATGCCGGACAGTCTCATCTCATGAGAGTTACGTGAACCTCCGCCCTTCCCGAAAGAAGGCATCACCGCTCATAGCTAGTCTATAATTGCTCAGTATAAAGTTCCATTTCATTCAACTCATACGTCATGGAAGCTGGCTTCTAGTATCAGGACATCATAGCTCAACAGATGATTTCTCATCTCATCATTAGTATTGAGTATACATTATTCTCAATACTTTCATTAGAGTGTTCATAGAGACTGGTCTCTTCATTAACTTTACACTCTCATAGGTGAGTACGTTTTAGTAACATTTATTTAGGCTCATTTGAGATTGCTCTCATCTTTCACATTAGCCTCTTATCATGTTGTCACCACATTCATTAACATTAGCATATTTTCTCTTCATAATTACTCACCCCATTTTACGTGAATGTTCATTTCATCATATGCCAATGCACTTGGCCATTTGTGTGTTTCATATTCTTACTTAACCCTTCTAGGGTTTCATCATTTCATTATATAATATTCATTTCATCGTATACCAATGCACTTGGCCATTTAGTGTGTTTTACACTTTTACCTAACCCTTCTAGGGTTACATCATTTCATTACATACATCTTAGGTTCACTTATTTTTAAACGTATGCTAGACTTATGGGTCTATACATATAAGCCATGAGGTTTCTTTTATAGTTCGTTTAAGTGATTCATATCTTCCTAAGATTATGTGGTACAAGACTTATGCATCTTGTAAGTATGCCAAGATTTCGATTTCGATCTATGTAGGCAACATTATTTTTGAACATTTATTCACGTATGACTTATGTATCAATACGGAATTTGGGGAAGGGAAACCGGTTTCGAATCCCTTGGACAACACTTACATTTTTCATTTAGTTTATATTGGTCCACACGGCTTGGGTACCCAAGATTGATCCCCAACACCTTCATTTTATTTTTCCCTTAGTTTTTCTCTTTATTTTTTGCTCAATGGGATTGAGAGGATGTGGGATCGAACCCCCACAACCTCATTTTCTTTTAATTTCTTTTCTTTAAACTCTCTCTTCCTTGGCCGAGGGTTGTGGGATCGAATCCTCACAGCCCCTTATATGATTTTATTTCTTATTCCTTGACTTTTTTGAGTTGACCATGAGGTGGTGGTATCGAACCCCCACAGCCTCACTTTATTTTTTATTTTATTTCTCCTTTACAACCTAGAGGTCGTGGGTTCGATTCCCACGCCTCACATTTCTTTTCTTCTCATTTTTATTTAATTCTCCTTTACTGCCTAGAGGTCGTGGGTTCGATTCCCACGCCTCACATTTCTTTTCTTTTCATTTTTTTCTTAAGCTTGGCCAAGAGGTTGTGGGTTTGAATCCCACTCCTCTCATTTCTTATTTTCATACTTTATTTTCCAGCCAAGACAATGGTTCGAGTCCCCTTCACCACATTTCTTTTTACTTCTTTATTTGCATGGTTTTTAACATGGTGAGGTCACGGGTTCAATCCTCCATGACCTCACTTGTTTTACTTCATTTTTCACAACATTTTGAAACCTCTTAACTTGACCGAAATTCATCACTTAAATCTGGAAATGTTTTTGAAAATTTTCAGCATGCTTTCATCAACATTTATACGCAAATTCATAGGGTAATTTGTAGATCATTTAATACGTTCTTAGGTGCTTTTCCCATGGATTCGTTTAGACAAGAGATTATCACTCAAATCAGCCACCTTTCAACTTATATGAACATCACGATTTACATAAACATTTGTACATGAAATACAACCACAACATCACATTTTAAAGCCTTAACCCTAGGCACATAGATACGGTTCACATTGGACACACACGTACACATAGTTTTGGAAAAACATCAACAAAAGTCACATAATTCCGAACATACATATAAACACATAATCATCACGAAAACACGTTTCATCCCTAGTTTTCTACCAGCAAACACAACCAACCTATGATTCAATGGGATCTAGTGACAGGGACATGCAACGGGGAACAACCCTAGTTTTCGGAATAGATTCGTCTGAACCTTAGGGGTCTCTTGGGAAAGGGACCAAGAGAGAAGAGAATCCATACCTTTTTAACGTTCAAACCTCGACTTGCTGCCCAAAGAACTCCTCCAAACACACGTCCAACACCAAAATTTCAACACCAAACTCGATGGAAAACCTTCTCTTTGCCTACATGATTGATTAGTTGTTTGTTTATAATTTTCGGGTGGAGCAAGACTTCACTTCAAGAGCCAATTTTTGGCCCTCTCTCCCCAAATTGCCCCTCCACCTTATTAATTAAATAATTAATTATATATTTAAGGTAATTACGATACTACCCTTATCCTGGAAAAAGACTATTTTACCCCTAGACCCCTCCAAAACTATGATTTTCCTTTTTTAAGTCCGGTAAAGACTCATTCGAGTAAATCTTCGTATTCGAGAGCCCTACATGGTTGGACCCAACCTTTACAAGCTCAACTAACTCCCTAAGTTAGTTGGCTTGGTTGTAGCAAGGGTTCCTAGGTCTGGTTCTACGCGCATCAATCCGTGTGAACCCGGTCTAATTGTAGGCTTTCTAGACACATTAAGCATTACTTATCATATCCATTTTTGGGGTTGTTACATTTAGGGCAATATTATGATAGATTTATTGTCCTCAAATGCATATCTTGTCTCTAAAACTGATAAAATATCGTGAGTTTCAAGTATTTACACTTGGAGACAAAGGCATGGACAAAATCAAGCAAAAAAGAACAAAGGCACCTAAAAGAATGAATAAGTAAAGGTCTGAGGATCGCTGAACCCATTTGTCGTGTCGCCAAAAGATCTCAACCTCACCTTTTGTTCAAGTGAGCTGACCCTTAAAGGAAAGGATCACATCGGCAGTGAAAAGGAGCAGTCGGCGTGTCACCACGCAATTTTGCGAAGAAGTAATATATCACCCAATGATCCAAAACACGAAGATATTGTAGGCTATTGCAAGACAGCGATAATCATATTGCGCCGAGTGGTCCTTCGCAGCACAACTTTTGAAAACTATAGATACTCATTAATAGTTTTAGCTTAGTATTGAATTCTGTAATTTTGAACAATAATTTTTAGACTTAGCTTCTATTTTGAGTTTTTGAGAGCTTTTGGGAAACATTGCTCTTGAACATTGGAGACTGGAAGATTCTCATCTTGAAGAAATTCGAAGTGGGTGTTGGAAATTCTTCATCCTAGACTTGATTGAAGTGAAAATAAATCATACCAGTTGATGTTATTTCTATTGTTATTATTTTCTTTCTTTTCTGTATGTTTAGCTAAGACCCCAATTCTTGGGGTATGATTTTGTGGATATGAGTTAAATCTATTATTAGGTGTTGCTTATTGTTAGTATATCCATTGTTTAAATGTGATTTCACTTAGAAGTTTTGTTTGAACTAAATGAGTTTGTAGTAGAAAATACAATTTCATCTTGGTGTTTTTGGCTTGCTCGATAGAGAGATTTTGCAACAAGGCTACTAAGTTGATAGCCGGTAGTGATTGGGTCATCATGGGTTCAGCTTGAGAGAGTGAATCCTAGTCCATTTCCCACACTTTCAGCTCAAGAGAGTGATTGGGCTAAGGCGGAGGTTGTTCTTAAAGGTTGCAACTAGTTGTTCGAGAGAAACTGAGTTGATTCGGGGTAAGTTGCTCGAGAGAGAATTTACCCCGAAAAAGTCTAGCCTAGTCCCATATATTCATCGATGTACTACCAATAGCAACTACCCTTCAGTGTCTTTTATCTCATATTCTGGTCACATCCCAAGAATCCCATTTCCACATTAGTCTCACTTGTTGTTTATACTGCTTTTAGTTTTAAATTTGATTACAACCACCACCACCACCACCACCCTATTAATTGTCCTTTGTGTCTCCCCTGTAATTTACTATGTTTTTATTCGATAATTTCTTGTAGCTATGACAAGAATAACTTGATTTGTTCTTGGCTAAACTATTATCAGTACCACTAACTGTAAGAACAATCCCTCAAAATATGAAAACTCACCAAAGCAACTCAACAGCGGAGAAGTACAACTAGTCATAGTCGGATGGAGGAGCGTCGACCCCATATTTTAAGAAAATATAGGCACACAAAAATAGTATGTTTCAGTATGTGGAATGTATAGAGTATGAGAGAGTCCATAAAATTGAACACGGACATGATATATATGAAAAATATGATAGTGCATGACCGAGTATAAGATACCAAAACATGATAAGGTAAAATTATAAGACATAACACATGGTCAGTGCAACTCTACAGAAAACCTTTTACATGAGTTGAAAACATAAGCCTTTTGAGGAAAAATGAACATAATCATTTGTAGGATAGGTTATTCATAAGTGACATAAACTATGTTAGTTATAACATGAAATTTAGTGTCTTTCCCACACCAAAAAGAGATTTCCTACTTTTTTAAGGTAAGGACTATGATCTTCTAGCTTAGTTATATCCACTAGCAATGTCTTTGAAAGACCAATTCTATCGCGGCACGTAGTTAGGGACACAGAGATTGCTACTAAAGATTAAATCCTCTACTAACAGTAAAGCCTCCATATCAAAGTCCTCTTGTCTTTAAGTAAACTCCCAATGGAAATAAGAATATTTATATTATGATCATAATTCTTGGAAAGATAAAAATATAGTAATATCAATCCAATCATAACTTCATAAAATACAATATCTCCTTTCAAAATCATGATTTCATAACAAGTTCATAAGACACTTGTCAAAAGTATCAAAAATCATGATTCCCCTTTCATATAGAAAATGCTTGAATTAAGAAGCAAACCAGTAATAAACATATGAATATTTGTTTAAAACATCCTTTCTTCATAAATTCCTCAATTTATGATGCATACGTAATCCCAAAACATAGTTCATATTCATATATAGGCATAGTGCATTGGGCATAAATGAAATTCATTGAAAACATACAATTAAGATAGAATGATTCTTAATAAGATGAAATACAATGCATTGAATCATAAATAATTAAACCCATGAAGAACATGCAAAACCTTAGAAATTTGGTTGACAATCATGGAAGAGAATTGTAGAAATCTTAGGACTCACTGGATGAAAGAATCCATTGATGAAACTCTTCATATATTGGGTAAATAAGGTCGTAAGAATTACAAGAGGAAGATACCTTGTAGCTTGAAACCATAGTATTTTCCTTGGAAGCTTGAGGGAAAATTTGGAGAAGAAGAATTTTTTGGGATTTTGGGGTTTAGACTGATGGGAGGGAACGGGTAATTTTGAAGAGTAACAAAATAGTTATAGAGATAGTTATAGGGTCAAAGTGACATATTTTAGGGGTTAAATGGGTAGGAAAAATAAAAAACACCCTTACTTATAAATTGTAAAATTAACTCTAAGCACCGACCTACGATTCATATACTTCTATGAATCGTACTTATCATCTGTTAAACAAAGTAATGGATCCAACAAAAATCCTGTTAACTTCCATGATTCACTTCTGCGGTCCATAATACTTTCTTCAACCCATATACCTTTCTCATGGGAACCCCTTTTCTAAAATATTTCACCAAATCTGGAACCTTCTATGGACCCCTTCCTATGGGTCGTAGGAATTTCTATGGATCGTCCTAGTGGTCCATAGGAAAAGTCAGACACTAAATTTTTATGAAACTTCAAGACCGTTCCTACGACTACCTTGTATGGTTCATAGGCAGGCTTTGTAAAACTTGCACCATTGCCAAAAATGCAACTTCTCATTTCCAACTCAACTTACCGATTTCTGAGGTATTATAAAACTATAAATAAGATTATACCTTGATAGATTATGTAGCTAATAGAGGGTTCATTAGACATGGTGCACCTTCTATTTAAAGATTACTTATACAATTTTCGCTAGCGTGAAGGAATAACTAGCATACTATTGATTTCCCGTGAGTAGGGACCTATTGATATGAATATTTAACTCCTTTATGTTATTGGCCATTTCTTAAAGTAGAAGGCCAGAGTGATTACATGATTCATTCTTGCAACCCTTCCAAATATAAAAGTTGATATGAAAGTGTTTTAGTGATTTTATTACTAAATGGTTAAGTTGATTTTGTTTACATGTGATAAACAAGATTGATGATTGTTTTTGTTTTCAAAAAAGGTATTTATTTCATGATTTTTATTATCATACTATCATATTTATCTCACTTATCCCAAATTAAAATGGTTGTGGTTAAGTGTTATTACTTACTAAGCTAGCGTCTCACTCCCGCTAAATTGTTACACATAACATATGTGACATTGGCTGGGAGATATCATTAATTAGAGCTAGAAAGTTTATGTTTTGTGGTCTGCCCACACTTGTTTGCTCAAGCAACAATCTTCATTCTTTTGTTATAGGCCTTCTCTTTTGAAAATCTTCAAGTTGCTCCACTTTTCATTTCTTTTAGTAAAGTCATGATTATTCCTTTATATTGTAATCATGTTACTAGTTTAAACTTATTTATATATTTGAAATTGAATTGGTATTATTGTGTGGCGATTAAGTTTTTGATGGTAGGGATGGACATTCGGTAATTTTATTCGATTTCAATTTTTGGTTCTTGTACCACGTGTACCGAACACTCAACTGAATTATTTCGGCTTGGTTTTAATTATTTTGGTTTGGTTTATGTTATTTCAGTTCGCTTTTTGTTAGTACGGTTTTTGTTAGTTCGGTTTTTGGCTATCGGTCTGCTTAGTGGGCTTTTTAAAATTTAAAATTTTATAATTTTTTTGTTTGATTTTTCAGTTTAATGGGCTAAAAATAAGTGGTCCTTACAGTGCTATGTATATGTTTGTCATTTTTCAGCTTAGCCGCATTAGTACACTTCCATGTCCTATTTCAAGTTCTAAACAGAAACCATATTGATTGAAAATATGACCATTATTACCCTCTCATTCCTTTTTTAGGCTCTTTTTACTTCTCGAAAAAAAGTTATAAAAAGTTGTCATTATGGAGAAGATTCAAAAAGTCCATATTGACTTCAAACCAAACCAACATTTTTGAACAGTCACTTATAAGTCTTGTGTACGTGCTGCTGCAAGTAGTCATTATTTGGTACGATTTCACTCTCAAAAAGCAACACCTCCTCAGAGGATGCAACACAACAGCTGCATCAAGAAGCAACAATGCTAATATCTCTTAGATTGATAAAATTAGTAGTACATCTAGCCAACTACAGGCATTTAACAAATAAAATAATAAAGCCAAAAAGGCACTAACAAGCAACAATTTAACAAGTAATAGAACTTCACTATTCTTCACAAATACAATGATAAATTGATCATGCCATTACACAACAACATAATGACTATCTAACAACTAACAATAATGCACCAATGTAGTTTATTTCATGAGACCACTTTCAAGTTTAAAGTGTCAACAATAACAAACGACAATAATGAGCAACAAATAATGTAGCTTCTTGCATTTTTCCATGAGATCACTTTCAAATGACAACAATAACAGATAACAATAATGAGCAACAATTTCAATGAGAATATTTTTAGTCTCAAGTGCCAACAAAAACACTAACAAAGCGTAGTAGTTTACATCTTTCTTCATTATCTTGACTCTTGGATATTTTAAGATAAAATCAAATATTAGAATACTACTTTTAAGATTAAAAACATGATATGATTACATAAATGATGTAATGAACTCACCACTATTAAATACTTGAACTTGCAACATAGGTCAACAATGCTAGAGTTTCTTCCACTATTTGTCATCTCTCTAAATAAGAAAATCAAATATGTCATACAACACAATAAGTGTTTTATTTTTTCCAAAAATAAATAAAAAATAAAAAGTCTTACCAAGTTCAATTTTTTCAAGAAACGCCAAACTTTCTTCTACACAAATAGACCTAGTTTCTTATTTAAGCCAATCTGGATACAAATAAGGTATTGCACATATTTGGGAGTCAACTAACTTTTAAGGGGATCAAGAATACGACCACCGGTGTTAAATGCCCATTCTATTACCATACTTGACATAGGAATATCTAATACATCTCGAGCCAACTGTGAAAGTATAGGAAATCTAGGATAATTTCCACCAAAACAATATCAAAATCCTCAAATTCAAGCTCTTGTTCTTCAAGAAGATATTTATCCAACTCAGATTTAACACTATATCACCCCATATTCTACGTGTACTAAAGCTATTTATATGAAGTTTATAAATTGCATTATGGACTTGATTTTCTATGTGACTAGTGACAATAGATTAGGTTTAAAGTGAATTGTCCGTTGATTTTGATGCGACCCGATTAAGTTAACGTCAATAGAAGTATTTAAACTTGATATCATAAGGTGGTATTTGAGTCTAAATTTAAGTGACATAATGTATGTATGTGTTAAATTAAGTTAAGGGTATTAAGTTCTAGAAATCGAATAAAATATTGAGGTGTTTGCTTGACTTAACTAAGCTAGTAGGTGACAAGTAGGTGCATCACCTACTACTTTGACTTATTGACCATCTCAAAGGACCAAGTAGGTGCATCAACAACTTTGACTTATTGACCAACCATATGACACAGTAGGTGCATCACCTACTTTGACTTATTGACCAGACGAAAGAACCAAGTAGGTGAATCACCTACTAAGACTCTTTTGACCATGTGTAATGATCGGGTTCCGTCGTTATAGAAAAGCCAACGAGGGAAAAATTGGGGCCGAAAAAACTTTCTCGTGGTGTCAGGATATTTTTAACCTTGTCCATATTTGGAGGAAATCAGAGTCATCAAGGTGTAGGGAAATCTGGTAGTAATCGGGTGGACAAAATATGAATTTGATATATAATCGGCTATATAACTTGTTAAGGAATCCGTTTGACTTTACGGAATTAAATTAGGATAAGTAAATCTCTGGGAATCGATCTTACGTTAAGGGTATTTTCTGAGCGTATTGGGATAAGAATGTGTTGTAAAAAGGGGGAATAAAAATTCTTTAAACATCTCACTGCCTCAATTTGTGCCGCTACAACGACGTCGCTAGAGCAGGATCGGCGTCGTTGTATTAGACAAGACAAGATTTAAAAGTTGCTGATTTTGGGATCTTTCAACGAGGCTTACTGGTCCAAAAGATGTTACTGCAGCGGGACTAGTGCCACTATAGCGATGCCTCTACAGCGCGATGGGTGTCGCTGTAGTGGGACAGTAGAGAAGAAAATTGTAAATAAAAACCCCTACAGGACCTTATTTGGTATTTTTTGACATTTAGAGCTAAAGAACAACCCCTGGGCTATTCCAACTCATTTTCCACCATTCTTGAAGCTAAAGGTAAGCTTTTCACTCCCCGAATTCACTTTTTAATTCGTAAAACATACTAGAATGAGTCAATATTAATGGGTAAGGGTTTCTTGATCGATTATATGGTGTAATTAACCCTAATTTGACTAGTTGGGATCAGGGGTATGATCTAGCGTTCATAGAATTGTAAGTAATCCAGGTAATTAGCGATTATTTGTTGATTCATGTGTTATTGTAATTGTTTGTAGACCAAGAACAAATGAAACGAATCTGGAAAGGGAATGATCAAGTTATATAAGGTTTCAAGATTGTTTCAAGGTAGGTGATGGTTATGATTTCATGTGTGTGATGTATGTATGTTCTTATTTTAGTATGATACTTATATGTATATGAATGTCACAATATTGATCATGTCATTGTAACTAAGATAGATGAAGAATATATCCACAAAATCATTATGTAAATGTATAATCTTGATGACGTGCTTGTGATTGTGATTCTGGTGTGTAATCAGGATCGGACTGCCACATTCCGGTAAGCTAACTTGGATCGGATTGCCATGTTCCGACATAAAAATTGGGCAGGCTTTCCACGTTCCAGCACAACTATGGGAGCTAACTAGGGACGGGTACCAGGTACCATGCCGTTTCACTAATAATTTAAGTTTATGTTTTCGAATTGTCATGTTGATAATTTTATTTATGTTGATATATGTGCAAGTGATAGTATTGTTGTTCAACTTGTTCTATATTGTACTAGTGGGATAGCCACGTGATACTACCAGTACACGATGGTTGTGTACTGATTCTGCACCTACTTCTATTTTTGTTGAGTACAGGGCATCTTCAAGCGGCTATTGACATACCTCACTTAGGAGATTAGAGATAAACTTAAGGGTGAACTTCTTCTTCCAGGCTGCCATGGAGTTCTCCTTCATCTGTGTCCACTAATTCCGGACTTAGACCTTTATATTTAGTTAGTTGAATAGTTTGTTAGTATTTTCTTCTTTAGTCTTGGTTATCGTTAGTAGTTTTGGTACATTGAATTTCAGATTCTAGGTTTACCTTCCGCAATATTTTAGTTGTTAGATCTTTATTTAGTAATGAACTTCGCTTTTAGTTATTTAACTTGCTTTTGTAACTTAAATGCCTTAGTTTTAGAATAATTGCTTTAGTTGGATAGTAGTAGTGGTTCTCCCACCGGCTTGTAAGTGTGGGTGCCAATCATGATGGGTTTGGTTCGTGAAAAAGTTGGTATAAAAGCCTAGGTTCGTTGATCTCGATATACCAAAATGAGTCTAATAAAGTCTTGTGGAACTGTACGGGTACGCCTTTACTTTTCTTCAAGAGGCTATTGGACTTCAGGAAATGTCCATTTTCTATTTTCTCCTTCGCGTTATGACTTGATTCCAATTGGTATTTTTTTATTCAAATTGGTATCTAACTTCTTTAACTTTTCAGTCCGCAGATGGTTACTACTAGGTACAATGGTGTTAGGCCCATAGCTGTCATCAATGCTCCGGTTGAGGAAACTGCATCGAAAGGTTGTGGTCGAGGCAGAGGTAGAGAAATATATAGGGATAGAGGTCGCAGGAGATTGGCACCTATTGTGAATGAGGTGTCGATTGACAATGTCCCGGTGAATGAGCACCCTCCGGCACACAATGAAGATATATGAGAGGAAGTTGAGATTGAGGATGTTAAGGAGGTTGAACAAGAGGAAAGAGTGCAGGATGAAGTGACAGGGATCCCTCCTATTGATCCGGTGTTAGCTCAACAGATCATATCATTCTTGAAAGGATTGGCTGGTCTGGGAATGCTTCCACCCAATTAGGCCCCTACTAACCCTCTATAACTAGGAATGTGCCCCAAACGGGTGAAGTGGGAGGTAACGATGCTTTTTTTCTTTCCTTTTTGGGTTCTGTGATATCCGATAATGAGCATGATATGTTGACCAAGTTTCTTTTGCTCAAGCCTCCGGTATTTCTTAGATCTGAAACTAAAGATGCTTATGAGTTCATCTTGGATTGTTATGAGAGGATGCATAAATTGGGAATTGTTCACCAACATGGGGTTGATTTCAGGTCCTTTCAACTTCAAGGTGAGGCCAAGCAATGGTGGAGAGCGTACATGGAATGCAGATCTTCTACAAAACCTCCACTTACTTGGACCCAATTCTATGCCTTGTTTCTATAGAAGTGTGTACCTACGACCATGAGAGACTGCAAAAAAAGATGAATTTACGGCTTTGGAGCAAGGTGGTATATCTATGGCTACTTATGAGGCCAAGTTTCACAGTTTATCCAGACATGATACATAGTTGGTTACTATTGAGGAGAAGAGGATCTGGTTATTTGTTAGAGGTGTGAATTCTGAGTTGCAAGTTTTATCTGTCCACATGACTTATGCAAGAAAGAGTTTCAATAAGGTAACATATTATGTTAAGAAAGTGGAGGGGGTGAGGTGAGACAGTCAAGCCAAGGCATTGGCTAAGAGGGCCAAGAATTTAGTAAATTTTCAGGGCTCTTATGCAAGAGGATTCGGTCGACCAACGCTCAAGTCCAAGCCAATTCAGTCTGCCATGCCCGCTCTACAAGTAACTATTTGGGGACTCCATACAATAATTTTAAGGATAGTCACAGTATGGTGCATGCGGCGGGTAGCAGACCATTCGACAATCGCACTTGGTTTAATTATGGGGAACTTGGACACACGAGGAGATATTGTCCATATCCGCATGTGTTTGGGTTCGGACAACAGCCTTCTCGAGCAATAGTACCCGCGGGAAATGGCAATAATGGGAGAGAACATCCACAAGGTGGGACAGGAGGTAACTAGTGAGTTTGTGGAGGTAGATGAATGGGTAATGGAGGTAGATGTAAGGTGAAACCAGGCAGGGAGGTCGCTCGTGTTGATGATAAAGCTCAAGTGTTATGCTTTTTTGGGAAAGAATGGGGTAGAGGCATCTGATGTTGTGATCACATGCACTATTCTTGTCTATGATCGGATGGCTAATGTGTTATTCAATCCGGGTTTTACTTATTCGTATGTGTCTGTGAGATTTGCCTCTGATTTTGAGATGTTATGTGATGTCATTGATGCCCTTATTCTTGTTTCTATCCCCGTTAGAGAGTCTGTCGTAGTCCCATGTCTATCATGCTTGCCCTATTTCGTTCATGGGATTTGAAACTTTGGTTGATCTTGTGATTTGGATATGGCTGATTTTGATATTATCTTAGGCATGACTTGGTTGTCCCCTATCATGTTGTGCTTAATTGTAATACTAAGTCTGCGACTCTAGAAATTCTGGGAAGGAGTGTACAAGACTAAGAAAGCTAAGATAATATCCTCCATCTGGGCTAGTAAACTAGTAGAGCAGGGTTGTTTAACTTATTTGGATCATGTTAGGGATGTTGAGATTAAGGCTTTATGTCACATCCGTGTTTACCCCCTAGATGTAACCAGCGTCGTCGTCCTCTTTGAGGACTAAGACAAGCCTCTTAGTCTTACATCATTGCATTCATCGATTAAAATACGGAAGAATTAAAAAAATCTCAAACTAAATCTGATCGGAGGTTTACATAGACCTCTACATACACATAATCATATTTATATCAAGTATACATAGACTTGTTCGTATAAGAAGATTACATAGTCTTCTACTTTCATTTCACACATTTATATAATAAGGAAATAGAATCATAAATCCGTCTCATCTCATAAAACCATCTAAACGACAACAATGACATTGGGCATAGCCCTACATCAATAAAAGAAACCCACATATAGGCTTTATACAACTTTGTCTCAAATAGGAAATAGAGTCAATACAAATGTTGTAGTAACTAAGTAACTTCATAAAGAGAATATTGGCATCGTCCTCGGGAAAATGAGAACCTACCACTTGGATGATAGAATATCCAAGTCTTCCTTCAAATCACCTCAAGTCAAACTTCAATGACCGGAACCTAAAATGTTTGGGAAAGAGGGAGAAAATGGGATTAATACGCCACACGTACTAAGTATGAGACCATGTGCACAAATATCATCAAAGTATGCTAAAAAGGGACATTTAATGAAAACATGTCATTTAAACCAATACTTTATACATACTAAACAAGTTAATTATATCATATGCATATCATTATACTTAAACCCAACATCTCATATAACTCTACTATCATTTCATAACATCCCAAACATGAATAAGAGTAAATCATAGCAAAACAAACCAACCAACTATAATCCTTATTAAGCCACAAGTACAATGACCAAGTAAAGCCCATAACCCTATTTAATCACGTAACCTACCAAAGATCACAATTAGCAATTCCCTTCACTTAACATAGTCTTCAATCTCATATAATGTTCCTTCTTTAACAATAATAACCAATTTAATATTCATAAGCATCTTATTCAACATATAAAGTCATTTACATTATATCATCGTTTATATACATAATATTAACTCCTCAAAGTTCCTATCAAGACAAACTAGTGCAAGGCATAGGTAGAGTCCCAAACCCCTACCTAAGCTAAAGTCAAACCCATCAAGTTACTTCAATTAGTTTATATTTCATTTATTCATTTTAGTTTAGGGAAACTTGCCTTAACCTACATAGACCACATGAGCTAATGTGGAATCCGGTGTCATGAAAACCCTACACCGAAAGAAGGTGGACTAATTGCCAAAGTAGTACCTAAACATGTACATAGCAACTACGTGGATCCACTAGCTAGTATTCCTATGGGGGCAACATAGTTCAAGAACAAGGAGATATAGTTTGGGACCCTCTTTATGCTAAATACATTATGATCTCCAATCTCAAGAGTACATTAGTGATCCTACTCTTCCTAAGTGGAAGAGGTCACTACTCATCTAGTTCACTCGGTGCTAAGCTAAGACCCTTTATTGAAATGTCTTTAAGCTTTATTAAACATCATAATTTAGTTTAGGTCATAGGGTCTATCCCTTGTATATTCATCATAATAGCTCAACAAGAATCACATGAGTAATAATCCTTTCATCATGATTCCTAATAGTGAGATTAACACTTTGTATATCCCATCATAGTAGGGCACATTGATGCACAGTAATGTAATCCAATAACCAACATGATAATGAATTTAGAAGAATCACTACACCATAATTCAATACTAGATCCAAGCTTGAAAACATGATATTTAAGTCTATCTTCTAACCTAGATCAATACTCAAGGACTATCATGAAGGACTTCAATTCATTACTATAGATTCATGAGCAATGTAATAACAATCATTAAGAATGATTTAACCAATAATAAAATCAATTGCATCAAACCCAACATATTTCATATCAAGATCATGCCTAGGGTTAAGGGTTAAGGGTCATAATCTACAATCTAGACAAAACCATCTCAATTCATCCCAATTAAGTTGCATTACATGATAATATACTCATTATACCCTAAATAAAGTATAAACAACTCAATTCATAACATGAATTTCGTAATTGAATGAAACCTACGTGAAAACTCAACTTTTGGAAAACCTTTGAAGGAGACCTTTGAGGAAAGAAGTCTCAAAGGTGAATTAGATCTCATACCTCAACGTTTTGATAACAATTTGATGATGAATTCGTCCCTTTCCACCCCCCCAAGCCCTTTCTTAGCTATGTCTTCAATGGTGTCTTTCAATAGAGAGAGAAAGTACAGAGAAAGAAGATAGTTTATTTTGAGTGTTGTGTTTAGGCTAATGAGGGTTGGGGTATTTATATGAGGGGTTAAATTACTTAATTAGTCTTCCTAACCCCCAACTAACCACCAAAATTCATTAATTAATTAATGAAGTCGTTTTAGAAATCTTGGCAGTAAGTTGGGCCCTCATAGACGGGACCTCGACCACGGTACGTCTGTGAGTCGACGCCACGTAATCCCCCTCCGTCGCCTGGAACAGTAGCTATGGAAGCAAGGGATTCCTTGAAACTTTCTAAGTGTTGGACGACGGTGTCCTAGATGCCCCGTCGAGCCATTCACGCCCCGTCGACCCTTCCGTCGATGCACACTGCCAGGCAGTGTTGCATCCAAACCTCAAGGGTCCTCCTCAAGGGCCCTTGGTTGGTCCTCGGGGAGTCGTACCCGGACGTTTCAACCATGAAACATCTCTAACACGCGTTACACATATTTTTTTACCTAATTTTGATCAATTTCAAACTCCTAAAAGCTAGTCAAATGGCTAAGACATCCTAGCACTCTCGTGAACCAACTTTTCGGACGTCAACATTCTTGAATATTTTTGTTCTTAAACAGCTTAACTAGATTATATGCATATAAATCAACTTAGAACAGTGCTTAGACCTCATGGAACCTAGGTTAAGATTTACAACACGCCTTGAAATTTCGAAATGTTACATTATCCCCCCCCCCCTTAGGAACATTCGTCCCCGAATGACACTAAACGCTCTTTTAAAGAAAGGAAAAGACTCAAGACTAGCAGCTCAACCAATTCACAATATCAAATTAACATGAATCACATCATTTCAATAAGGCAAACTTCAAAACTCAATTTATCACACATAGGCTCAAAATTTAATCATGAGGTACCTCCTTCTCACAACACATATGAGCTCATCATTTATTACCTAAGTCAATTATAACCAAGTTCATTTCATCAATATGATACATATAATTTCCACAAGGACTCACCAAATAAAAATGTATAACGTAACTCAAATAAGCAACAAGCAAAATAATTTCGAAGTTTCAAAGCCAAGTTACAGTGACTTCACTGTACCATCACTGTGAAGTCTCAAAAATTTTGGTTTTGCAAGACTTCACCTAAAACTCAAGAAACCACAATTCCTAGTCATAATTATGATATTAAAAAGAATGGCTAACCTTAATCATTGAAAAGATGAGGATAACGGGTCTTCATGTCGGCCTCGGCCTCCCATGTTACACCCTCAACAAGGTGGTTCTTCCATAACACTTTTACGGAAATCACCTCTTTGTTCCTCAACCTCTTCACTTGTCTATCAAGGATTTGAACCGGAAATTCTTTATAAGAGAGGTTATCCTTGACTCCAAGGCCTTCAATAGGAAGAATAGACTCGGGATCCCCAACACACTTATTCAACATAGATACATGGAAAACCGGATGAACCGAAGCTAAATCATTTGGGAGTTTCACGTGATAGGCAACCTTACCAACCCTTTTCAATATCTCATAAGGGCCCACATAACGAGGACTCAACTTCCCCTTCTTGCTAAATCTAATCACCCCCTTCATGGGTGAGATTTTCAAGTACATCTTATCACCTTCTTTAAACTCCAAATCTCTTCTCCTATTGTCGGCATAGGACTTTCGTTGACTATAGGCTGTTTGTAACCGATTCCTTATGATGTGAACATTCTCCAAAGTCCTATAAATTAATTCGGGACCAAGAATCAATGGCTCACCAACCTCAAACCACCCTATAGGAGACCTACACCTCCTACCATACAAGGCTTCATAGGGAGCCATGGAGATGGATGAATGAAAGTTGTTATTATAAGCAAACTCCACCAAAGGCAAGTGCTTATCCCAATTACCTTTAAAATCAATAATACAAGCTCTAATCATATCCTCAAGGGTTTGAATAGTGTGTTCCTCTTGACCATCCGTTGAGGATAATAAGCGGTACTCAATTTCACCTTAGTACCCAAACCTTCATGGAATGACCTCCAAAATCTAGATGTGAATTGTGCACCCCGATCCGAAATAATGGATAACGGAATACCATGGCGACACACAATCTCATCTATTAAGATTTTTGCATAAACTTCCGCGAATAAGTGGACTTGACGGGAATAAAATGAGCTGACTTAGTCAATCTATCAACAATCATCCATATAGAATCATATGACTTTTGAGTCCGAGGCAACCCTACTACAAAGTCCATATTAATGTCTTCCCACTTCCAAGTAGGAATTTAGATCTCTTGTAGTAAGCCACCCGGCTTTTGATGTTCCGCCTTTACTTGTTGGCAATTTGGACACTTAGCAACAAATTCCGCTATGTCCTTCTTCAAACCTTCCCACCAATAT
Organism: Solanum sitiens; assembly: GCA_016801875.1. Classification (NCBI taxonomy): domain Eukaryota; kingdom Viridiplantae; phylum Streptophyta; class Magnoliopsida; order Solanales; family Solanaceae; genus Solanum; species Solanum sitiens. The sequence continues at coordinate 540,361 of JABWTJ010000224.1, read as the reverse complement.
ATCTCCCGAAGGTCATGGTACATCTTAGTCGAACCCGGATGAATGGAGTAGTGGGATACATGGGCTTCGTCAAGGATTCGATCCCTCAACCCATCAACATCGGGAACACACAATCTCCCTTGGTACCTCAATACACAACCCCCCCCCCCAAGGAGAAAGACTCATTCAACTTGCTAAGAACCAATTCTTTCAGTTCCATCAATAGTTGATCAAGGTGTTGTTTGGACTGTACCTCAACCACCAATGATGACTCGGAGCTATGATGAACCGTAGCACCACCATTTGGAGAACTCTCCAATCGCACACCCAACCTACCCAACCTATGAATATTTTTCACTAGGTCTTTCTTGGCTTCATCTATATTCGACACACTATCCATAGTCATACGACTTAGGGCATCCGCGACCACATTGGCCTTGCTGGGATGATATAAGACACTCATATCATAATCTTTCAACAATTCTAACCACCTCCTTTGCCGGAGATTCAACTCTTTTTGAGTAAACACATATTGGAGACTCTTATGATCGGTGAAAACATCAACATGAATACCACACAAGTAATGCCTCCATATTTTCAAAGCAAACACCACGGCAGCTAACTCAAGGTCATGAGTGGGATAGTTTCTCTCATGCACCTTAAGTTGCCTCGAATCATAGGCAATCACCTTCCCATTTTGCATAAGCACACAGCCCAAACCTATACGAGATGCATTACAAGACACAACAAAACCCTTTGTACCTTCTGGTAGTGTCAACACTGGAGCCGAAGTAAGCCTATCCTTCAATAATTGGAAACTTTTCTCACAAGACTCCGACCACTCAAACTTTTTACCTTTTTGAGTCAATGTAGTCAAAGGAGATGCAATGGATGAAAAGCCCTCCACAAACATTCGATAATAGCCTGCTAGACCCAAGAAATTCCTAATGTTAGTCGGAGTCAAGGGTCTAGGCCAATTTCTCACTGCATCAGTCTTCCTTGGGTCTACCTCAACTCCCTCACTAGAGATGATGTGCCACCGACCTCAACCAAAACTCACATTTGCTATACTTGGCAAATAACTGATGCTCTTTAAGGGTTTGCAATACCACCCTCAAATGACCCATGTGATCAACCTCATTCTTCGAATACACCAAGATATCATCAATAAACACAATAGCGAATGAATCAAGATAGCTTCGAAACAGTCTATTCATTAGGTCCATAAATGCCGCCGGAGCATTTGTGAGACCAAAGGACATAACCACGAACTCATAGTGCCCATACCGAGTCCGAAAGGCCGTCTTTAAAATATCTTCATTTCTCACTCTGAGTTGGTGATACCTCGACCTCAAATCTATCTTTGAAAAGTAGCTCGCCCCTTGGAGTTGATCAAATAAATCGTCAATCCGAGGTAGAGGATACTTGTTCTTGATAGTAACTTTGTTGAGTTGGCGATAATGAATACACATTCTCAAGGACCCATCTTTGTGCTTCACGAATAAGACCGGATCACTCCATGGAGAAATTCTAGGCCATATAAAGCCCTTGTCTAGAAAATCTTTAAGTTGTGCCTTCAACTCCTTCAATTCGGCCGGAGCCATTCGATAAGGAGAAATCAAAATAGGGTTTGTTTCTGGTAGCAAATCGATTCCAAAATCAATTTCCCGTTCGGGAAGAATACCGGGAAGGTTATTAGGAAAGACCTCCGGAAATTCACTCACCATGGGGACCGACTCAATAGGAGGAATTTCGGAATCCAAATCTTGGACTCTTACAATGTGATAAAGAAACCCCTTTGAGATCATTTTACATGCTTTTAGACAAGATATGAAACAACCTCTAGGAATAGAATTCCCATCCTTCCACTCAATAACGGGTTCATTTGGGAAACTAAACCTCACAACTCTAGTCCTACAATCAATGGAAGCGAAACTAGCATGTAACCAATCTATACCCAAAATGACATCAAAGTCAAGCATATCTAGTTCAACTAGATCCACATGAGAAACTCTATTGGGCAAAGTGATAGGACAATTTCAATAGACTCTTTGTACAACAATGGCCTCACCCACCGGAGTAGACACCACAAAAGGTTCATGCAAAACATCGGGTAAAGTATCAAACTTTTTAGCTACTAAGGGAGTGACAAAAGACAAAGTAGCACCGGATCAAGCAAAGCATACACATCAATAGTAAAGATTTGTAACATACCAGTCACCACATCGGGAGAGGCCTCTTGATCACCTCTAGTACGAAGAGCATAAAAGCGGTTCTTTTTAGGAGCATCACTAGAACCACTTGGTTGTCCACCCTTCTCTTTCCCCTTAGCATCAGGACAATCCTTAACCATGTGACCCCTTTTACCACACCCGAAACAATTGTTCGTCCCCTTAAGACAATCACCAAAGTGTCTCTTACAACACCTTGCACAAGTCGGCCTCCTTGTTGGTGTTTTAGCATTCCCTCCTTTTTGAGACTTAGAGTTTGACACTCTATCCCCTCTATTTTTAGGAAACTTGGATGGGACTTTATTCGAGAACCTCTTCTTGAATTTAGGCTTGTCTTGAATCCCAAGGCTATCCCTCATCGCTAAACCCTCAAAAGACCTTGACCTTCTTGAATCCATATCCTTCCTTTTAGCTCTAGCCTCCTCAACCCTTTTAGCATGCACCATAACACGACCAATATTCATGTTATCATGAAGTATAGCCGAATGACATTCTTCTTGCAAGTCATCCGATACACCTATCACAAATTGACTCATCTCATCTCTAGGATCAGAGACTAAGGAAGGAGCATATTTGGCCAACTGAATGAACTTCAAAGAGTAATTATGAACACTCATACCTCCTTGGCTGAGGTTGATGAATTCCACCACCTTAGCTTCTCTCATCTCTCTAGGGAAGAACCGATCAAGGAAAGCCCTCTTGAATATCTCCCAAGTCACCGGCCCACCTTGAAGTGGCCTATTATCTCTCCATTGAACATGCCAAGTTTGGGCCACATCCTTGAGTTGGTATGAGGCCAACTCATCATTCTCATTGGAAGACAACCCCATAGCACATAGTATCTTATAAACCTCATCGATGAATTATTGAGGGTCTTCATCAACCTTAGACCCATAGAATATAGGAGAATTCATCCATGTGAAGTCCCTAAGTCGAGAAGCCATAGTTTGCTCATGCACTCTAATTGCAACATCCCGATTGGCTTGGGCAGTCATAGCTTAAGCTTGAACCGTTGCGGCTTGGGATTGAGTAGTCATGTTTTGGGCCATTTGAGCAAGGATAACCCTCATCTGAGCCTCTGTCATAGGTGGAGGATCGGCTGGAGCCGGATCATCAACAACAACCTCTTCAAAAGGAGAAACTGGATCATCACTGAGAGGAATTCCCGCATTAGCAATCTCCTCCTCAAGTCTCTTAGCCGTATTCCTCCGATTATTCATCTCCTATAACCAAAATACAAGGTTTAGGTGAAATCATATAAGAAGTACACACTAGAGGCATGATAATGGATTTCCAAAAATAAGAGTGATTCCTAAGCATCAAATAAGTTCTTATTCATAAGTGTGGCGCGCTTCACAATTATGAATACAAACCTACATAGACGTGGTTGAGAGAGATGTCAACATCAAGGATATTCAACCTCATGCTCTGATATGAAGTTTGTCACATCCGGGTTTACCCCCTAGATGTAACCAGCGTCGTCGTCCTCTTTGAGGACTAAGACAAGCCTCTTAGTCTTACATCATTGCATTCATCGATTAAAATACGGAAAAACTAAAACTTTTTCAAACTAAATCTAATTAGAGGTTTACATAGACCTCTACATACACATAATCATATTTATATCAAGTATACATAGACTTTTTCGTATAAGAAGATTACATAGTCTTCTACTTTTATTTCACACATTTATATAATAAGGAAATATAATCATAAATCCGTCTCATCTCATATAACCATCTAAACGACAACAATAACATTGGGCATCGCCCTACATCAATAAAAGAAAGCCACATATAGGCTTTATACAACTTTGTCTCAAATAGGAAATAGAGTCAATACAAAAGTTGTAGTAACTAAGTAACTTCATAAAGAGAATATTGGCATCGTCCTCGGGAAAATGAGGACCTACCACTTGCATTATAGAATATCCAAGTCTTCCTTCAAATTACTTCAAGTCAAACTTCAATGACCGGAACCTAAAATGTTTGGGAAAGAGGGAGAAAAAGGGGCTAGTACGCCACATGTACTAAGTATGAGACCATGTGCACAAATATCATCAAAGTATGCTAAAATAGGACATTTAATGAAAACATGTCATTTAAACCAATACTTTAGATATACGAAACAAGTTAATTATATCATATGCATATCATTATACTTAAACCCAACATCTCATATAACTCTACTATCATTTCATAACATCCCAAACATAAATAAGAGTAAATCATAGCAAAACAAACCAACCAACTATAATCCTTATGAAGCCACAAGTGCAATGACCAAGTAAAGCCCCATAACCCTACTTAATCAAGTAACCTACTAAAGATCACAATTAGCAATTCCCTTCACTTAACATAGTCTTCAATCTTATATAATGTTCCTTCTTTAACAATGATAACCAATTTCATATTCATAAGCATCTTATTCAACATATAAAGTCATTTACATTATATCATCGTTTATATACATAATATTAACTTCTCAAAGTTCCTATCAAGGCAAACTAGTGCAAGGCATAGGTAAAGCCCCATACCCCTACCTAAGCTAAAGTCAAACCCATAAAGTTACTTCAATTAGTTTATATTTCATTTATTCATTTTAGTTTAGGGAAACTTGCCTTAACCGACATAGACCACATGAGCTAATGTGGAATCCGGTGTCATGAAAACCCTACACCGAAAGAAGGTGGACTACTTGCCAAAGTAGTACCTAAACATGTACATAGCAACTACGTGGATCCACTAGCTAGTATTCCTATGGGGGCAACATAGTTCAAGAAGTAGGAGATATAGTTTGGGACCCTCTTTATGCTAAATACATTATGATCTCCAATCTCAAGAGTACATTAGTGATCCTACACTTTCTAAGTGGAAGAGGTCACTACTCATCTAGTTCACTCGGTGCTAAGCTAAGTCCCTTTATTGAAATGTCTTTAAGCTTTATTAAACATCATAATTTAGTTTAGGTCATAGGGTCTAAACCTTGTATATTCATCATAATAGCTCAATAAGAATCACATGAGTAATAATCCTTTTATCATGATTCCTAATAGTGAGATTAACACTTTGCATATCCCATCATAATAGAGCACATTGATGCACATTAACATCCTTATAACATGTACACCCTAAGCAAACTCACAACCAAAGCATAAGACATTTCAACTTGCTCATTATACCATCCTATCATCCTAGACAAGGTATACTCCAACACAACATCATGACTTGATAACAATTAACTACAATTGAAGTAAAGAATAGGATAGTCAAGACTTACCAGTACTCCTCCATAGTTCATCATAAGGGGCCTTACATCAACCCATATATCAACCCAATTTGGGTCATCACACCAATGTAATCCAATAACCAACATGATAATGAATTTAGAAGAATCACTACACCATAATTCAATACTAGATCCAAGCTTGAAAACATGACATTTAAGTCTATCTTCTTAACCTAGATCAATACTCAAGGACTAGCATGAAGGAATTCAATTCATCACTATAGATTCATTATCAATGTAATAACAATCATTAAGAATGATTTAACCAATAATAAAATCAATTGCATTAAACCCAATATATTTCATATCAAGATCATGCCTAGGGTTAATGGTTAAGGGTCATAATCTACAATCTAGACCAAACCATCTCAATTCATCCCAATTAAGTTGCATTACATGATAATCTAGTCATTATACCCTAAAGAAAGTATAAACAACTCAATTCATCACATGAATTTCGTAATTGAATTAAACCCACGTGAAAACTCAACTTTTGGAAAACCTTTGAAGGAGCCCTTTGAGGAAAGAAGTCTCAAAGGTGAATTAGATACCATACCTCAATGTTTTAATAACAATTTGATGATGAATTCGTCCATTTCCAGCCCCCCCCAAAGCCCTTCCTTAGCTATGTCTTCAATGGTGTCTTCCAATAGAGAGAGAAAGTACAGAGAAAGAAGAGAGTTTATTTTGAGTGTTGTGTTTAGGCTAATGAGGGTTGGGGTATTTATATGAGGGGTTAAATTACTTAATTAGTCTTCCTAACCCCCAACTAACCACCAAAATTCATTAATTAATTAATGAAGTCGTTTTAGAAATCTTGGCAGTAAGTTGGGCCCTCACAGACGGGACCTCGACCACGGTACGTCTGTGAGTCGACGCCACATAATCCCCCTCCGTCGCCTAGAACAATAGCTATGGAAGCAAGGGATTCCTTGAAACTTTCTAAGTGTTGGACGACGGTGTCCTAGATGCCCCGTCGAGCCATTCACGCCCCGTCGACCCTTCCGTCGATGCACACTGCCAGGCAGTGTTGCATCCAAACCTCAAGGGTCCTCCTCAAGGGCCCTTGGTTGGTCCTTGGGGAGTCGTACCCGGATGTTTCAACCATGAAACATCTCTAACACGCGTTACACATATTTTTTTACCTAATTTTGATCAATTTCAAACTCCTAAAATCTAGTCAAATGGCTAAGACATCCTCGCACTCTCGTGAACCAACTTTCCGGACGTCATGGACGTTCTTGAATATATTGGTTCTTAAACACCTTAACTAGCCTATATACATATAAATCAACTTAGAACAGTTCTTAGACCTCATGGAAGCTAGGTTAAGTTTTACAACACGCCTTGAAATTTTGAAATGTTACACTTTATCCATTAGGTCTATTCATGTGGTGTCTGAGTTTAGCAAAGTATTCCCCAATGACTTGTCTGGCATGCCTACGGAGACAGATTTTTTTATTGACTTAGAGCCTAGTACTCGTCTCATTTCAATTTCTCCGTATTGCATGATCCCACACAGTTGAGAGAGCTTAAGTCTCAAATCCAACAGCTTCTTGATAAGAAATATATTCGTCCGAGTGCTTCCCCATTGGGTGCTCCAGTTTTATTTGTCAAGAATAAGGATGGTAGCATAAGGATGTGTATAGACTACCGGCAATTAAATAAATTCACTATTCAGAATAGGTACCTCTTGCCTACAATAGATGATCTCTTTTATCAATTGCAAGGTGCAACGATCTTCTCTAAGATTGATTTAAGATTTGGGTATTATCAATTTAAAATTAGTATGTAAGATATATCCAAGACGTATAGGACTCGTCATGGGCAGTATGAATTTTTGGTGATGTCGTGTAGGTTGACATGAATAGGGTGTTCAAACCATTTGTTGATTCATTTGTGATAGTCTTCATTGAAGATATTTTGGTTTATTCGAGAAGTGAAGAAGAGCATGCTAACCATCTCCGTACTATTTTAAGTGTTCGTGGGAAGCAAAATTTATATGCAAAAAATTTTAAGTGCGAATTTTGGTTGAAATGTGTTGCGTTTTTGGGGCATGTAGTGTCAAAAAAGGGTTAAGGGTAGATCCCCAAAAGATTGCGGTTAAGAATTGGGTACTACCTAGTAGGGTTACAGAAATTAGGAGTTTCTTGGTACTCTCTAGTTATTATTATTGTTTTGTAAAGTATTTTGCCTTAATTTTTACTTACTTGACCAATCTGGACAAAAAGGAGTTACCATTTGAATGGACTGAGAAATGAGAGGAGAGATTCCAAAAGATTAAGACCCTTTTGACCATCGCGCCCATCCTAGCATTACCGGTTAAGGGTAAGGATTTCATTATTTATTGTGATGCTTCACATTCTGTTTTGGGTGCAGTGTTGATGTAGGACAAGAATGTCATAGCTTATGCCTCGTGTCAATTGAAGGTACATGATAGGAATTATCCCACTCACGAATTGGAGTAAGCGACGGTGGTATTTGCTCTCAAGATCTTGCAATATTATCTTTATGGTGTTAGGTGTGAGATATTTACTGATCATCGTAGTTTGCAGTATGTATTCACTTAAAAGGCTTTGAATTGGAGACAGCGGAGATGGATGAGTTACTCAAGGATTATGACGTGACCATTCAATACCATTCGGGTAAGGCTAATCTGATGGCAAAGTCTTTGAGTAAAAAGGCGGTAAGTATGGGTAGTTTAGCTTACTTGAGTGTAGCCAAGCGACCTTTGTCCAAGGAAATTCAGGCCTTAGAATCTAAGTTCATGCAGTTGGGCATCTCCAAAAGAGATGGGTGTTAGCTAGTATTGAAGCTGAGTCCATGTTCATGGAGGATATCAAGGCCAAACAATTAAATATGGGAATTTGGAGGAGCTTAGAATGAAGATTGCGACTAGCAAATCCCAAGAGAGAACTCGCGATGCGGATGGGGTACTCAACCATAAGGGTAGAATTTGTGTTCCTCGAGTAGAAAACTTGATTCAAAAATTATTGGTAGTGTCTCATGGTTTGCGGTATTTTATTCATACGAGTGTGAAAAAGATGTATACATATCTAAAGAAAATTTATTGGTGGTCGGGAATGAAGAAATAAATCACGGAGTTTGTGGAAAAGTGCCCGAATTGTCAACAAGTGAAGTATGAGCATCAAAGGCCTGCAGTTTTACTCAAAAGAATGTCAATTCCAGAATGGAAGTGGGAAAAATAGCCACAGATTTTTTGGTTGGTCTCCCCAAGACCTTGGGGAAGTTTGATTCTATTTTTGTTGTGGTAGATAATATGGCTAGGTCATCCCATTTTATTCTGGTGAGGGTAGATTACAATGCGGAACAACTAGCTAAAATCTATGTAAATGAGATAGTGAGGCTGCATGGGGTGCCCATTTCTATCATCTCAGATCGTGGTACCCTTTTCACCTCCAAATTTTGGAGGAGCTTTCATGATGAATTAGGTACACAACATACTTTTAGTACACCTTTTCATCTTTAAACGGATGGACAATCGAAAAGGACTATTTAAGTGTTGGAAGACATATTGAGGGTTTGTGTGATTGACTTTGGAGGTCATTGGGATAAGTTTTTACCATTATGTGAGTTCTCCTACAATAATAGTTATCACTCAAGCATTGATATGACACCATTTGAGGTGTTATAGGGGAGCGGATGTAGATCACTCATAGGTTGGTTTGAGGCTGGAGATGTAAACTCTTTGGGAGTCGACTTAGTGAAGGACGCTCAAGATAAGGTGAGGGTCATTCAAGCTAAACTTCTAGACGCTCAAAGTAGTGAAAAAAAAGTATGTCGATCATAAGGTGAGGCACATGGAGTTCCAAGATGGCGAGAATGTTCTTCTTAAAGTATCACCCATGAAAGGGGTTATGAGATTCGGTAAGAATAGTAAGTTGAGTCCGTGATATATTGGTCCCTTTGAGGTTTTTGAATGTGTGGGACAAGTGGCGTATAGAGTGGCATTACCCCTAATTTGTCCAGTGTACATCCCGTATTTCATGTGTCTATGTTGAAGAGGTATCACAGTAATAGTGACTATATCATTAAGTGGGATTCAATCGTGAAACATAAAGACCTCCAATATGAAGAGAAACTCATTGTTATATTGATCGTGATGTTCGTAAGTTAAGGAACAAAGAAATTAAGTCTGTGAAGGTTCAATTGAAGCATCTCCCAGTCAAGGAAGTTACTTGGGAGACTGAGAAGGACATGCGAGACAAGTATCCACAATTGTTCACTGATTCAGGTACTACTTCGCTCTTTCCATAGCCTTCTTTTCCTAAGTTTTATCACTCAGGGATGAGTGATGTGTAAATTGGTATATATTGTAACTACCGGGTTCCATCGTTACAGAAATGCCAATGATGGAAAAATTGGTGCGGGAAAAACTTTTTTGTAGTGTTAGGATTTTTCCAACCTTGTCCATAATTAGAGAAAATCGTAATCATCAAGGTGTAGAGAAATCTGGTAGTAATCGGGTGGATTTAATATGAATTTGACTACATAATCGGTTAGATAACTCATTAAGGAATCCGTACGACTTTACGGAATTAAATTTGGATAAGTAGATCTCCGAGAATTGATCTTAGCGTTATGGGTAGTTTCTTAGTGTAATGGGTTATGGGTGCGTTGTAAAAAGGGAGAATTGAAATTCTCTAAAAATCTCACTACCTCGACTCGTGTCATTGCAAAGGGGTTATTGTCGTTATAGCGACGCTGCCAGAGTGGGATGGGCTCCGTTGTAGTGGACGAGACATGGATTAAAAGTAGTAGATTTTCGGATTTCTCAACGAGGCTCACTAGTCCAAAAGATGTTGCTGTAGTAGGATTAGTGCCGCTGCAGCGACGCCGCTACAGTGGGATGGGTGCCGCTGTAGCGGGACTGTTTCGAATAAAATCGTAAATAAAACCCTTAAATGACTTTATTTTGCACTTTTCGACTTTTAGAGTTAATGAACAACCCTGGGCTATTTCAACTCATTTTCCACCATTCTTGAAGTTAAATGTAAGTTTTTCACTCCTCGAATTCACTTTTCAATTCGTAGAACGTAATAGAATTGTTCAATATTGATGGGGAAGGGTTTCTTGATAGATTCTATGGTATAATTAACCCTAATTTGACTAGTTGGGATAATGGGTATAATAAAGGGTTTATAGAATTGGTAGTGATCTCGGTAATTAGCGATTGTTTGATGATTCCCGTGTGATTGTGATTGTTTGTAGACCAAGAACTAGCAGAATGAATCCAAAAAGGGGAGGATCAAGTTACTGTTTCAAACTTGTTTCAAGGTAGGTGATGGTTGTGATTTCATGTGTGCGGTGTATGCTTGTTCTTGCTTAATTATGATACTTGTATGTATATGAATGTCGCAATATTGATCATGTCATTGTAACTGAGATAGATAAAGAATATATCCTTGAAATCATTATGTAAATGTATGAACTTGATGATGTACTTGTGATTGTGATTGTGGTGTGTGATTAGGGATCGGATGCCACGTTCCGGTAAGTTAACTTGGATTGAATTTCCACTTTCCAACATAAATATTGGATCAGGTTGCCATATTCTGGCACAACTATAGGATCAAATTACCACATTTCGGCAAGATAACTGGGTTCGGGTATTACGCTTCTGCACTAACAGTTTGAGTTTGGCTTCCGTGTGAGGACCAATGATGTGTTAAGCATATGAATTGTGTCGTCGAGTTGTTATGTTGATAATGTTGTTTATGTTGATATATATTGCATGTGATTATATTGTTGTTCGACTTGTTCTATATTGCACTAGTTGGATATCCGTGTGATCCTACCAGTACACGGTGGTTGAGTACTAATTCTGCATATTCTTTTATTTTTGTTGAATACATGGTATCTTCAAGTGCCTATTGACAAACCTAGCTATGGATATTAGAGATTATCACATCAACTTCAAGGGTGAGCTGCTTCTTTCGGCTGCCATGAAGTTCTCCTTCATCCGTGTCCACCAATTTTAGACTTGGACCTTTATATTTAGTTACTTGAATAGTTCGTTAGTATTTTCTTGTTTAGATTTGTCTATCGTTAGTAGTTTTAGTACATCAAATTTTAGATTCTAGGTTTATATTCCGCAATATTTTAGTTGTTATATCTTTGTTTAGTAATGAACATCTCTTTTAGTTATTTGACTTGCTTTCGTAATTTAAATGCCTTAGTTTTAGAATAATTGCTTTAATTGGATAGTAGTAGTGGTTCTCCCACCGGCTTGTAAGTGTGTGTGTCAATCACGACAGATTTGGGTCGACACCAAGTTATTGGGCCAAGTACACTACCACCTACTTGAATTAATTTGGCCTAAGTTGGTTAGAAGGATAAGGTAAAATGGACAGACAAGGCCCAATATATTAAGTCCAAAAAGGCCCAAGTGGAAATTCCAAGTAGGTGAATCATCTACTTGATAACTTATGGTCCAAAATGAGTGAGAAAGTTGGTCAAAGAAGATCCCTTTAAAAGGGATAGATACCAGCTTTTTCCAACTATGTTTTACTTCTAAAAAAATTCTTATCTCTAGAGCTTTCTCTCTTCTCTCTCTTAGCTTCATACAACGACCATTAAATACTATTAGGGTTCTTGAATATTAAAGATTTAAATATATTGGAAGGTATAAGTTAAGACAAGTTGAGGAGGACAACCTTTAACTTTGATGAATTCAAGTCTTAGAAAGTGGTAGTTCTATCCAGCAAGGTAAGCTACTGCAATTTTCTCCCTCTTGCTTTTGAGTTAATTAGGACATTTGGCATGTGTTAGTGAGTTGGAAATTTTTCCTTCTACATGGTTTACTATTGGGGATGATGTTCTGGTGGTTAGTGCACGTTGGGAAATGAGCCATGGAGGGGAGTACCATTTAAATTCAATTATTAGATCGTTTGAGCATCTTAAGAAATGTTAGCCCTTCAAGTGCAGGTGATCAGAAACTGAGATTCATATTGCTTATGTTACATTATTATGTTTAAGAATTGTTTTATGCATTTTATGATAAGGGATATGACTGGATGTGTGGAGAAGTTATGGAGACGTTAAAGAACTTCAATATTATAGGGAGTTTTGGGGAGGACCTGATAAAAAGTTTGTATAGCATATAGATGTGATTAAAGGGAAATTGAAGGAAAGAAAACAATGGCTAGATATATTGCATGCTTACTGCTTGGTTACTATTTTGGTGATATCAAGTAGCTCATATTGGTTGATTAGCTACTAATATTAGTCTTACAACTTATTTTATTGTAGATTAGTCATCTTAAATCTAAAGAGAAAGAGATTAAGTCATACTTTTTGAATTGTATAGCAAGGTATGTAAGGCTATTCAATTTCTTATTTCTTTGGCATGAATCCAACACTTATATTACAAAGTAAACTTTCTAAGTGACCTTGTAGTGGTTGATCCATAGTTGCAGTTCCTACTCCCTAGAGCAGTAAAGTGAGTACTCTAATATGAGTTTATTACTCAATGTACGTGCTTACTCTTAGAATGCAAGGTTTAAACTTATTTCATCGTCAAAGTACCCTTTTCACGTAGTCCACTTATATAAATCAAAATGATCCTAGATTACACATGTTACGTTTGATATGTTGGATATACAATATGCCCATATCTTGCAATCTTACTGCAATTGTCTACTCCATCATAAAGTCATCTTTCACGTGTTGATGTCATCATTCCCGTTGTGTTAGACTATAATGTTACCTCACAAGATCCCTACTTGCTCTATTGTACATTTTATATGTACTTTCTTGGGATATGTATCCATCCTTAAGTTGAATCTTCCCACGTTCTCCCTTGGTTCCACGTTCATGTATACCTTGTATTCAATATTAGTTAGTGAGTATATGTCTATCATATAGAGTTCAAATATCTTCGCTGAAAGTTAAATGTCTTCACTTGATATGTGCTATAATTTGAGATGTCAAAATGCTTACTAATTCATATAAGCTCCTACGTTTTACATGTTTGTGTCACAATTGCTTCCCATGTCATTGTTATTATCATAAGTCCATATTCATATGTCTTCTACTATATTTTACTGTCACAAAGCTGAATAACGCTATGACCACCAAAATAACAGTCTCAAAGATTAAAGAGACAGGGTAAAATGAATCTATATAATTATGGGTGGCAACTTAAGGGTTAAAATACCTATCATGGGCCGTCCTAAATATAGTACTTAAGGGTGGCAACTCAGGCGTTGTAATACCTAACATGGGCCGATCCCAATCTATATTATTATGGGTGGTAGATGTCACATCCCGAAACCACACCCTAGAAGATAGGGTGCAATCTTGGATTGCGACCGGCGTATTCGACCTCTCAGAGGTCTCATACAAGCCTCTCATATCATTCATCGCATATACATAACGAAAAGTAGTGCGGAATTAAAAAATTTCGTAAAACAATATAGAAGTCTTTAAACTCTTTCATATAAGTAGAAATAGGAAAACACTAAGTCTCGATCATCATCTTAAGACACGATAATACTTGGGACACGGCCCATACAAATTTAAGACATACTACTATATAGTCTATTACAAACTTCATAAAAGAAACATAAAATGACATATATGCCCTCGAGTCAAATGAGGACACACTTCAACTCTTCTTGAACGATCTCCTTGTCCAAGTCTTCTTCCCAAAGCTTTTCACCTATTAAGAACTATAGATAGAAAGTAAAGCATGGAATTAGTAAAACCACATGTACTAAGTATGTCATTATGCATAAAATCATGAAAATGGACTTTATTTGAAATATGCATCTTTTCATTTTATAAATTGTATTTTAATAATAATAACAACATTTAGCAACTTAGAAACACATAAGGAAACATTTAACCAAAAATCACAATTTTTGAAGCCACTTTACAGTGACCTCAACTCACTGTTATTGTGAATTTCTTCACTGTACAGTGAAGTTGCAAACCTTCACTTTAGACACCCTTTAGCATGTAATTATCCCACTCAAAGCTATCCTAAGATTCACTTAAGTCACACAAAGAGAGACCGCCCATACACCCTCTCTGGATGTGCCTAAACGACCCTTAAGATTACTTATAATGAGTCACATACACACTTACAAGGCATCATAAACATCAATGTAAGATTCTTCTACCAAAGGTGATTCTAAGTCTCACTTGAGTGAGTGGTGAAGCAACCGCCCATACAATTCCTTGCACACACACTCAAGAGATCCTATAGATTCCTTAGGATAGAATCATTCTCACTAAACACACCAACACATAGATGATAGGACACTCTCCTTCCAAAGGCTATCAAAAGACCTACTTAAATAAATCAAGAAGATAACGTCCATGATTGACCTCTTCAAGATTTCCTAAATAGTCCTTGAGACTACCTAAGGCTTAGATCATGTCAACAACACCAAACCTTTTCCTAACTAGAGTCATTGTCAAGACTTCCATAGATAAGCTATGAAGAGATCATCCTTTATGCCCTCTTCACAATTTAACTACAGAATCCATAGCCACTCTAGATTAGGTACTTATTCACTTACATACTCCATAACGTAAGTCATTAGTTCATTAGGTCATTAATCCATTTATTCATTAAGAGACTCATACAATACATAAGAACATTCAATTAATGATCTTAGACAAGACCTAGGAACTCCAAGTAACACCATCAAAGTCTATTGTGCAATGTCTAAGTAGCGTCCCATACCACCACTTAAACCTCATAAACTTCTCTAATGCTAATAGGTATTCCATATGATGAGAATAGGCAATAACCGACATAGACCATGGTAGCAAAGTATGGAATCCGAAGTTCTATCCTACTTCGATGAGCTGTTCTACTTGCCAATGGCAGAACATAGTGATCCCATGTAGGCACATGGTTAAGGAATATGAAGGGCTTCTTTGTATTCTAGTCTCATACTTAACTAGAACTACTTCCCTTTACCATACTCACTCGGTGCTAGCCATAGTTCTCATAGATCAATTTACATTAATGTTCATACAAATGGGTCACATATCATGTTCATGACCCAATCACATTTACCCTACCAAAGCAAGGTCCATTTGGGCTATCTCACTATGGCGACAAGAAGCTCATCGCAACTTTCCTAAGGTATGATATGATGCCGTTCCAGCCAATCAACCTTAAGTCCATCACTCATTAAATGAAGGATACCATTACGGCTAACTACTTCACAATTCATAACCTTACCACTTAGTTCAAGGTTCCACATAAATGACCCTTTAATCATCATTCAAGGCCTCACCTATATTCGTTTATTCAAGACTAAGACCCCTTTAGGTTACTAAGTCAAGACATCACATATTCACATAAACATCAAGTAAGGGACACAAGTCTACCTAAACAAGACACAACATACTTCCATTTAACACATATAGCCTATCTTCCTTTAGACATGACCCTTAACCTTATAAAGTCAACATATTCATTACCTTAACATTATCAACTTAACCATTTTAGACTCATATAGCCAAATTAGCAATAACCATGTAACAATTCTAAGACTACACAATAACACATAGACAAAGCATAACATGATTAACTAGATAGTATTAATAGTCTAGCACATACTTCCACATATAGATAGATATGATTATACATCATGAA
The DNA here is from genome assembly GCA_016801875.1 of Solanum sitiens. Lineage (NCBI taxonomy): Eukaryota > Viridiplantae > Streptophyta > Magnoliopsida > Solanales > Solanaceae > Solanum > Solanum sitiens. The sequence continues at coordinate 524,224 of JABWTJ010000224.1, read as the reverse complement.
ATCAACTACACAAATAGCCATATAAGTTCAAGTAGTGACGACAAGGCCATGTTCATCAATATACTATAAAGTAACGCCGACAAGGCCACATCAATTCACATAACACCGCCACCAAAGGTGGACCAAACCAATCATAACCTAATTGAAGTATAATTAACATCAAAATAAATAAAATGGGGCAGCATACATCCACTCCATCATCAACACTTCAATTCAAGTCAACTTACTCATTTGATAACACAAGACCCTTACCCAAGGTCATGAACACCAATTCAATACACAATTATAGAGATCAATGAAATCTAAACCAATTCAACATAGATTCATCAATCCAATATTAATTTGATAACAATTGAACACAATTCTTACATCAATAGAAAGCCCCTAAGAAACTACACATGAATTCATCAACATTAAGCCAATATCAAGTAACCCATAATTTAGTCAAAATCTTAGGTTCACCAATTACATGGGTTCATAGGTAATTCAGGTTAAAATCATCAATACAACATCAATCTAATCCATAATAGACATTTTAAAACCTTCAATGGAAGAACCCATGGTAGAATCATGAAATTGGACAATTCCTCTTTGAAAACTTTGAAAACATCTTTGAAAGTTGGGCTCCTTGATGAAACGAGTTTCAAGGATCAAAATCCATACCTCATTGAATATAATCCTTCACTTTGATGAAGAATCTCCACTCAAAACGTCACACCAAGCTCTTCCTTGATTTTGGACTTCAATGGAGACTTTCGGATTTCTTAAGGACTTTGGGATTTTGTTTTTGGAAGAATGAACTATTCTAAGTGTTTAACACTTATATACTCATTTAAAATACTCAAAAGACCCTTAAAAATCTCCTAAACTCTTATTTGGAAGTGGGGTGAATTTACCAATTCACCCCTAAGTTGGCAGTGAACTGCGTGCAGAAACAGCCCTCACTGACGGCACCATTAACGGGGCGTCAGCCCAGTGACGGGCCGTGCTGGCAACCGTCGGTGGGTTCAGAGACCTGGAGAATGGGATCTTATCTCCCCAGGATAAGTCCCTACAGACTACACCCATCGACGGGGCGTCGATGGACCATCTGGGCATCGATGCCTCCGTCGTTTGGGGCCTGCCTGGGACTGCCTTGTGAACCAAGTTGGGTCCTTCCTCAAGGACCCTTGGATGGTCCTTGGGGATAATTTCCCGGACGTTTCCAACCCAAAATTTATTGTCTATAAGTTTAACACCTCTCACATAAATTTCATCCAAAACGAACATGTAAAACTCGACGAAACATGCTTAAACACACAAGGTCAATTCAAGGCATATCTTTCGAACAACATGAACGTTCTTGGACGTTTGACATCCAAACTCCATGAAACTTTACACACTGCCTATACATGCTATAATAAATAATTTAAGGACCTTACAAACTCATGAATCACACATAAACACATAAAACCACATATGAGGAATTTAGGTGACTTAGTCGTCGAACGTCTTAGTCGTCCCTTGACGTTTGACTTCCAACACATCTAATACTTTATCTACTGACTCTATACCATATTATAGGCCACATTAGGACCTAAGACCATTATTACCAACATGTTAGATTCTAGTTAACCTAAGTCATTTTTGGGGTCTTACAGCAGCCTAGGGGCTAAAAGCCTAACATAGGTCAATCCTGATTTGGTATATTTACGAAGACCGCATCCTAGGGGTTAAAATGCCTAGCATGGGGCATCCTCTTCTACCACTGATCAGATGGCCATTTGTATCATATGCCTTATAAAGATTATAATGCATAAAAAAGTAAAGAATAGAGTGTAACATACACGATTCCACAAGTATAAGAAAAGGTGGTCTCTAATCCTTATATATTTGTATTTGGTTTCACTTGACCTATCCTTTTAAATATGGTTGTATTATGCCTTACATATTCACTACATTCTTTTGTACTGACGTCCCTTATTGGGATGCTGCATTTCATGTTGCAGGTACATGTACTCAACTAGTAAATCTCTCCAATAGAAGCACATGGTATTCAACAGTTGTTGGTGAGCTCTAGCTTGATTCGGGGATTTTCTGAGTCTTTACTATGAGTGCTTTGATAGTTGTGCGGTCATGGATTCTAGTAGAGGCTTTGTAGACATTGTGAATCTATCATATGTACTCATAGTTCGGTTCAGATAGTCGACATGTTATATATGTAGCTTCTCTTTAGTACATCTACTTGCATATTAGTTCATTTTCTCATCATAGGTCACTTGTAAAGCATGTGTTCATATGGTAATTTTCCGCCTCACCTTGGGCTGGGGTATGACAAACACCTAAACTTCCAGAATCTTCCTTTTATTTCTTCATGTAAAACTTAGTTCTCAAAGAATTTGTTTTCACATTTTGAGAAAGACCACAAGTAGATGAGTCAGATGAAGATGATTGATTTATAGATCCTTTTGCATACTTACTTACATATATCACAAATAATTTCTTCAAGTAAACAACTACTTCATTATTTACTATATGTACCTTTTCCCAAGTAATTCTTCAAGAGCAAAACTAACATACACAAATTTATTGCGAGGATCCAAAACTAAAGCAATAAAAAGTATTTTGTTCATCTTTTCAGGAAAACCTCAATATTTCTTGAACTTTTTATTTCATCCCCGAAGCCATTTTACTCAAATGAACATCTTCACTTGTCATACATACTTTAAAATATGCATCAATCTCACATATATCCTCAAAATTAACATTACAAAAAACATACCATGAACCTGAAACTTCAACGTGAGTTCATAAATTTTTTTAAGAAACTTTGTGAAATTCTTCACATTAGCCCAATCCTTATTTTAATTGAACTTGCAATACTTCCATCTTCACAAAAATCACTTGCAAGAAAAGTTAAAATTACCATCATGAAGATTAAACCTCTCAAAAGTCTTCTCAAACTTTTCTAGTTGTGTCCAACATCAAATAGGTGCACCTAGTAGACATAGCTAAAGACAAAATTTTATCACATTATATCTTTTGCATTTCAACACATTTTAAGAAGTTTCTTGTCCTAGTAAAAGATGATCTAACAAATTTCACCATTTGTCTCATCCGTTTGATAAAAGGACCAATTTCTAACCATCTTGCACAATTACATTAAGTATGTGAGTCATACATGTCACATGGAGATGCTTACCATCCATCATATTAGTTCCGCACATATCTAATTTTTTGGACAACTCTAAAATTATCATGTCGTTTGAAGAAGCATTATCAACAGTAACAGTGAAGACATTGTCCAAGTTCCAATCAAGTAAAATATTACTAATACACTGAGCCAAATACTCACCTTTATGACTAGTGATAGGACAAAAATTCAATATTCTTTTATAAAGCACTAAATCCCTATCAATAAACTGAGTAGTCAAACACATATAATTAATTCTTTGCACTGAGGTCCATGTGTTTGTTATGAGACAAATTTTTGGTTGTATTTCTCTAATGAATTTTTCAAATTCATTCTCAGTTTACCATGAACTTCATAAGAATCGCCTGTTATGGTTCTACAAGAAGGAATCTGAAACAAAGGTTGAACTTTACTTATAAACTTCTTAAAGTCATCTTTTTCAACAAAACTAAAAGGTAGTTCATTCAAAATTATCATCTCAACTAAAGATTTCTTAGATACCTCTTGCTCAAATTTCCAATTCTCTATCGAAGAACTGTTACTTTGAATATTTAATAATTTTAGAACATCAGGTGCAACAGGCGAGGGCTTATACAGTTTACATCGATTAATCAAATGTTGTCTCAATCCAATTGTTCCATTTCGATTATTGTATTGAAAACATGGGTTTTTTATAATGTAAACACTTTACTTTAACTAATACAAAATTTTCAAAAAGAATATCAAAGTGATGCCAAATAGTAGACCTACGTTTCATATCTTTTCTTTTTTTTTGGTCCGTTTGTGTCAATTGACGCATCATTGCTATTAGTAGGTGTATTATCCTAGAATCTACCATACTTATTCGACTTTGATCAATCACACCCACATTTAATTGATTTTGATTAGTCATTTTTATAAAATAAAAAAAATTACAATTTACACTAACTAGTAACTAAAGCAAAAAAATAAAAACAAATGGATGAAGAAATCTTGAAAAAACATAGTCAAAATACCAAAAAAAATTACAATACCTGATTCTTGATGGACGATGGTGATCGCCGGTTATTCCTGCTGGAGTGCTGCTCTGTTGGTCGGTTGGCGGTTGTTGTTGGTCGGCTGAAGGATGGTGTTAGTCAGCTGCCAGCTAGTGCTGGTCGGCTGCTACCGGCTGGTGGTCGGCCGGTTGCTGGCTGCCATGACGACGCTGTAAGTGGGAAGTGTAAGTGTCACAACGTTAGACACTGGTTAGTGAAAGGCAGAAAAGTGAAAGCAGCGCCGATTTAATCGTGAAAAGTTAAGGGTGGTGTAAAAGGCTAACCTAATTCAATTGAGCATAAAAAATATATTTAACATTATTAATTAATATATTAATTTTATATATTTTGGTAAACCAAAATACTGAATAATACTTGTCACATACCGAAAATCAAACCAAAATATAAAAATTTATACCGAAATATCAAAATGGACAGATCGCAAAATTCGATTTGGTTCTGTATTTTGATATTTATGCCCAGCCATAGTTGATGGATATTGTGTCTTTATTTAAAGTGTTTAATGTCAATTTTCTCATGTTTGGTTGGTTTAAATATTTTGGAAAATATTTTTCAAATCAGCTTATGTTCCTCAAATTTAAAGATAATTACTTACCTTAAAAAGTAAGGAAAATATTTTCAAAACTCATTTATAACTTCACACCTCAAATTTTCATCCTAACTCAAGTCTTGAATATCAATTTCCAAAACTAATTCTGGATCAGACTCCTAATTATTGATTGAAGAACCAACTCTCAATCTCGATTCAAGACTCAGCTCTCGAGTTTTGAATTGAGTTGGTATTGGATAAGGTAAGGATTTGAGGTTGAAGCCAGTTTGGGTGTGGGGATCGAATTTCGAATCAGGTGTTGATATGGAGTTCCATGGCAGGTGTCAAAGTAAATTTTCGCATTGAGAGTCGAGGTTGGATCTCATGTCAGGTGTCGGTTTGGATCTTGAATCTATCATAAAAGTCAAATGTTTCAAAAAAATATCGTATTTGGATCTTGGGTCGTGGTTTGGTCTCAAGTCGGGTATCATGTCTTGCTTCCATTTTAGGGCCAAGTCGGGTATCATATTGGGGTTGAACCCCTAGTTAGGGTCTAGTCTCAAATTGACCGTCAGGGTTAGATCTCAATTCAAAAGTTTGATCTTGAATGGGCATTGAATCTCGAGTCGGGATAAGATATTTGTTCAGAAGTTTGTCAAATCTCTAGACAGGTCTCGAGTCAGGAATCATGGTTAGGTTTTAGATCATGTTTCGGTGTCAAATCTCAGAGAAAATTGAGTTGGGATCGGATCTTGAGTCGGGCTTGGGTCTCAGATTTGGTGTTGGGGTCGGATCTCGAGCCAAAAAAGTTGATATTAGATCTCGGTTTGGGTCTCATATCGGGGTCGGGTCTTGAATTGGATTTTTGGGTCGAATCTAGAGTTGAGATTCAGGGTCGGGTCTCAAATCAGGGATAGGTCTTAGGTTGGGATCGGGGTCGAGTCGTGATTTGGGTTTTGGGATTAGAATCTAGACCGGTCTTTGGGATTATGTTCAAGTTCGAGTGTTTAAAGCATATTTTAGTTTTGCATGTCAAGAATCGGATCGAATGTCAAGTATAGATATTTCACACGGTCGTTGTATTGTGTCCCGGTTCAGGTAGGGGTTTTGTTCAGGTCATGTTTTAAAATTGGATCCCGTATCGAGGGTAGTGGTCAAGTCCTGGACTGCGTGTCGGGGTCAGGTCCCAAGTCAAGTGTTGGGATCTAAATCTAGATCAATTATTAGGATCGTGTTTTGGTTCATGTGTCGGGATTAGGTGTCAAATCGATTATTGGGGTTGGTTTCTAGGTCAAAAAATTATTTTTCTAAAATATATTTTCTACTCTCTAGCAAAAAATAAAAGATATTTTCTAAAAAGTATCTTTCATAAACTAACCATACACTAGAAAATATTTTTCAGTAATAATCTAAACATGAGAAAATAAGTTTAAAAACTAAATAATATTTTCAAGAAAACATTTCCTTCATACCAAACATAGGGATTTCACTAGTTGTATTGTGGATATCTGAAACAGGGAAAAATTGGTTCGCCCAAAACAAAGGAAACTTTGTCTTATAAATTTTTGTTAAGGCTTGATTTAAAATTCTCTCTCCTAGCGTAAGTGATAGTACTGAATTGGGTCTTGACAAGCATCCTCAATAAATACACACTTACATATCATATGACATTAAAATAAAAGAATGAGTAGTTTCGTGTGAGACATAGATCTTCGAGAATATTATAACTCGATTATGATAAAGAAAGTAATCATTCGTTTATGCTTTCAGGTATTCAATGACATTCAACATCAAGTTAGGATCATACAAAATTATGAGTTGAATCACTCCACTTCTGCTTGTCACGACTAGAATCTAGACCCCTGACGAGACCGGTGTCGTTGACCTCGCAGAGGTCGCAGACAAGCCTACTTACGTCATTCTTACTTCATCTAGGTTAATTTTAGCGGAAAATTTGAAACTTTTGTCTCTTAACATACTTACTAATCATTTCTAATGCATTCATAATTTGTTCACCATCAACCATCTAACATTAAGATCATCAAATGAAAGAAATAGTTTAATATAGCAATAACTGTATACTTGCCAAAATGGCACCAATACAATGTCTGAAATAATACGGGAAAGAAACGCTAGTGGAACATACTCCACTAGCTCAATCCTAAGACTAATCTAGAATATAAATGGGCAAGCATCCTCGAAAGCATGAGGGCCTACCAAGTCCGGATGAATGCTCGACGTCCGGATAGCTTCAGTGTCAGCCTGTAGCTCTAGCGTCCACCTGTGCCTGCACCTAAAATTGTAGAGTTGTATAGGGTTAGTACACACTAGTACTAAGTATGGGTATATGCAAGCACACACCAAGGACATGCATGAGTAAGAATAGCTCTTTCCTAACAACATGATTATGGAAAGTCAAATCAGTGGACTTGCCAAATTTGGATTAGGAAAGTTAGTGAACTTTCCAAATTTTGATTAGGAAAGTCAGTGAGCTTTCTAAATTTGGATTAGGAAAGTCATGCCATGAGAATAACATGCATCATTATACTTATCATATTGCACACAGCACATAACATCTTACACATAGCACATATCATATTGCATATAGCACATAACATCTTTTATAACGTTCATTCATATGCCATGAGACCTTGAATCATGGACTTGACATTTAGACTTTCCAAAATTAGGGCCCAACATATGGGACCTCAACTAGGGAGTCTTCATTAGCAAACACAGAGTCTACTTCATTCATTCATACGTACTTTATTTCATTTCGTTCATAGGCTAGTGTGAACACCAGCTATACCTAGGATGTAGCCTAAGACTTTCATCGAGTTTGTTGTGCAATGATCAAGAATAACCTAGTGTCATTACTTGAGTATAGATCACCTCTTGATTATCCTATCCTAACACCTTTGGTATCGTTCCTTTCATTATGTGCATCATTTGAGGCTGGCCTCATTAATTCATTGGGAACATTAACTTTAACCGACGTAGATCATGTGAGCATCATGAAATCCAGTTTCTCCCCCACACCAAAAAGAGTTGGAATCACCGGCCAAGGTGACCCAAAACATGCTAGCGTACATGGGAATTTAACCCCGCCAGATCTCTATATTGGTTGTATAGGTTCGAAGACCAGGAGATATAAGGAGACCCATACCCGGCAAGCCGGACAGTCTCATCTCATGAGAGTTATATGAACCTCCGACCTTCCCAAAAGAAGGCATCACCGCTCATAGCTAGTCTATCGGTGCTCAGTATAAAGTTCTATTACATTCAACTCATACGTCATGGAAGCTGACTTCTAGTATGAGGACATCATAGCTCAATAGATGATTTCTCATCTCATCATTAGTATTAAGTGTGTTAATCTCAATACTTTCATTAGAATGTTCATAGAGACTGGTCTCTTCATTGACTTTACACTCTCATAGGTGAGTACGTTTTGGTAACATTTACTTAGGCTCATTTGAGATTGTTCTCATCTTTTACATTAGCCTCATATCATCTTGTCACCACATTCATTAATATTAGCGCAATTGCTCTTCATAATTGCTCACCTCATTTTACGTGAATGTTCATTTTATCATATGCCAATGCACTTGGCCATTTGTGTGTTTCACATTCTCACTTAGCCCTTCTAGGGTTTCATCATTTCATTACATAATAATCATTTCATTGTATGCCAATGCACTTGGCCATTTAGTGTGTTTTACACTTGTATTTAACACTTCTAGGGTTACATCATTTCATTACATACATCTTAGGTTCACTTATTTTTAAACGTATGCTAGACTTATGGGTCTATATATACAAGCCATGAGGCTTCATTCATAGTTCGATAAGTGACTCATATCTTCCTAAGATTATGTAGTACAATACTTATGTATCTTGTATGTATGCCAAGATCTCGATTTCGATCTAAGTAGGTGGCATTATTCTTGAACATTTAATTCACGTATGACTTATGTATCAATACGGAAATTTGGGCAAGGGAACCCAAGTTCAAATCCCTTGAACAACACTTAGTTTTTCTCTTAATTTCGATTTATGTTTCTATTTGGAGATCCGAGTTCGAATCCCCTTAGCAACATCATTATTCTTATTTTTTTCTACTTTAGTTACTCCACTCGGCCGAGGGGTGGTGGGTTCGAATCCCACTCCCCTCACTTTCATTATTATTGATTATTTTCCTTTGTCTCCTCACGTGACCGAGAAGTCGTGGGATCAAACCCCCACACCTCTCATCTTTTTCTTTCTTTTATTTTTCCTTGGCTATACGTTAAGCCTAGAGGTGGTGGGTTCGAATCACACTCCTCTCTTTTCCTTTATTTTTATTTATTCTTAAGTCTAGGAGAATCAGCCTAGGTACCCAATTTCGATCCCCCTTAACCCCATTTCTTTATTTTCATTTTTTTTTTGTAACTTAGCAAGGTGAGGTATCGGGTTCGAACCCTGCTGACCTCACTGATTTTTCTTGCATTTTTACATAGTACGTGGTGCACCCTTTTTGACAGAAACCTCATCACCAAATGCTGGAAATTTAATTAAATTTTCCAGCCTTTACTTAACAACATTCATACATTCATTTTGAGGTACTTTCACGATTCGTTTAACACATTCTTAGGTGTTGATTCATTGTTGTTTAGCTTAGATTTTTCCACTTAAGATCATCCACCTTACACTTCATTTAAACATCACAACTTACACACCTTATGCACAATAATTCCAATCATCAAACAAGCCATTTTAAGACTTTAAAACGGAGAACAACAACAAATATTTTACATATTGCACCACATCATTTTCGGTTGACATCATTGAACATGCTTGCTATTTCCAAACACAAAATCACAAAGAGCATCATATTTCACACTTAGCTACCAGCAACCATACCAACAACATGATTTCTAACCTAATTTAGATTGAAATCGGAAGGAGACTAGGGACAAGGAATTTAACAATAAAGGGGACAGCCCTAGTTTCATACGTTGAATTTTGTAGAAAGAAATTTCTCTTGGAGAAAGAGTTCCAAGAGAGAAAACCCATACCTTGTTGTAGCTTTCCACACCTCCAAAGTGCTGCCCAAATCCTCCCCTAAACCTTCAACACGATCCCGTCGAGAAGATGATGTAAAGTTTTCGTTTCTTAAGTTAGCTTGCTTGTTTGTATATTATTTTTTTTGTAAGTTCTTTGAGTGTAGAGAACTTTTGATTGCTTTCTAATGTTTTATATTCTAGTTTTGCATCCAGGAAAAACAGAATGGACGAGAGAGATAGAGAGATTTAGGCGTGAGAGAGAGAGTTTGTGTGAGATAGTGCCTCTTAAAACTAGGATAGTTGGCAAGACTTAGTCAATTTAAAAAAACATTAATTAATAAATAAATAATAATTAATAATAAAAATATGATTTTCCTTTTTCTTAAATCAGCCATTAATTATTAATTTATCGAATTAATTCACCAATTAAAAAAAATCACATTAAATCTTTGCTCCTACCTAGGTTCGAACCCGGGTGGAGCAAGACTTCATTTCAAGGGCTCAATTTCAGCCCTCTCTCCCCAAATTGATCCTCCACTTTATTAATTAAATAATTAATTACATATTTAGGGTAATTACGATACTACCCTTAGCCAGGAAAAAGACCATTTTACCCCTAGACCCTTTAAACCTAAGATTTCTTTTTTTTAAGTCTGGTAAAGACTCCTTCGAGTAAATCTTCGTATTCGAGAGCCCTACATGGTTGGACCCAACCTTTCTAAGCTCAACTAACTCCCCAAGTTAGTTAGCTTAGCTGTAGCAAGGGTTCCGAGGTCTAATTCTACGCGCATCAATCCGTGTGAACCCTGGTCTAATCGTAGGCATTCTTGACACATTAAGCATTTCTTATCTTATTCATTTTTAGGGTTGTTACATTATCCCCCCCTTAGGAACATTCATCCCCGAATGACACTACCACTATCTAGCGTAATGCCAGTCAGATCATAACATAATCACTATGCACCATCAAGCAATAGCAACAAAATATGGAGAGATAAGGAAACTTAGACTTAAGAGTAGGAAGTCTAACCTCAAGAGCTGAAAAGATGAGGGTAACGGGATCTCATGTCGGCCTCAGCCTCCCACGTAGCACCCTCAACAAGATGATTTCTCCACAATACCTTCACTGTGGCAATCTCCTTGTTCCTCAGCCGCTTGATCTGTCTGTCTAAGATCTCAACAGTCTAAGATCTCAACAGGTACCTCCTCATAGGATAAGTCTTCATCGACCCCCAAACCTTCCACAGGTAGAATCGATGCTGGATCACTTAGGCACTTCTTTAACATGGATACATGAAAGACTGGATGGACAGAAGCTAGCTCCGCAGGCAATGCCAACTCATAGGCCACCTCACCCACACGATGTAGGATCTCGTATGGCCCAACATACCTCGGACTCAACTTCCCCTTCCTGCCAAACCTCATCACCCCCTTCATAGGTGATATCTTCAGATAGACCTGGTCACCAACATCAAACTCTAAGGGCCGTTTTCTGTTATCTGCATATGACTTCTGCCGACTGTAAGCAGTAGCCAACCTGTCCCTAATCACTCTGACCTTCTCTAAGGCCTCATGAATGATCTATGGACCCAAAATGGATGACTCTCCAACCTCGAACCACCCAACTGGAGATCTACACCTCCTACCATACAGTGCCTCAAACGGTTCCATCCCAATACTGAAGTGATAGCTATTATTATACGAGAACTCTATCAAAGGCAGATGGTCATCCCAGCTACCCCTAAAGTCAATCACACACGCTCTCAACATGTCCTCCAATGTCTGAATGGTGCGCTCTGCCTGCCCATCAGTCTGAGGATGAAAGGCAGTACTAAGCTTTACCTGCGTGCCCAAGCTCTTCTGGAAAGATCTCCAGAAATGTGAAGTAAACTGAGCTCCTCTATCTGAAATGATAGACAAAGGAATCCCATGCCATCTCACAATCTCATCAATGTAGAGTCTCGCATAATCCTCGGCTCTGTAAGTAGACTTCAGAAGGATAAAGTGGGCAGACTTAGTCAATCTGTCCACAATAACCCATATGGAGTCATTCTGCCTCCTAGTCCTCGGAAGACCAACCACGAAGTCCATATTAATGGCCTCCCACTTCCAAGTCGGAACCTCAATAATCTGAATCAGACCGCCAAGCTTAAGATGTTATGCCTTAACCTGCTGACAATTAGGACACTTGGCCACATATTCTGCAATGTCCTTCTTCATGCCATCCCACCAATAAATCTGCTTAAGATTATGATACATCTTGGTGGAACCTGGATGTATGGAATATTTGGAACCATGGGCCTCTGCAACAATCCTGGTCCGCAAATCATCCACATCTGGTACACACAGCCTGTCCTGATACCTAAGTATGCCATCACCTCCCAAAGCGAAAGACTCATTCATCTTTATCAACACTGAGTCCTTCAGCTCCATCAACACAGGATCTAGATGCTGACCCTGCTTGACTTCAACTACCAAGGATGATTCAGAACGAGGATGAACTGAAACACCCCCGCTAGTAGAGTCAACCAAACGCACACCCATTATGGCCAGTCTATGTACATCTTTCACCAACTCCTTCTTCTCATCCTCAACGTGGGCTGTAATTCCCATGCTCATCCTGCTCAAAGCATCAGCCACAACATTAGCCTTACCTGGATGGTAGTGAACATTCATGTCATAATCCTTCAACAGCTCCAACCATCTCCGCTGACGTAGATTCAACTCCCTCTGTGTGAACATGTACTGGAGACTCTTGTGGTCTGTGAACACATCCACATGCACTCCATACAAGTAGTGCCTCCACAGCTTTAGTGCAAACACCATAGCTGCTAACTCCAGGTCATGAGTGGGATAATTCTTCTCATGAACCTTGAGCTGTCTGGACGCATAGGCTATCACCTTACCAACCTGCATAAGAACACAACCCAAACCAACCCTAGATGCATCACAATAAACAGTGTAATTCTCACCACACTTAGGCAAAGTAAGCACCCGGGCTGAAGTGAGTCTGTCCTTGAGCTCCTGGAAACTCTTCTCACAAGTCTCCGTCCATTCAAACTTGGCCTTCTTCTTAGTCAAAGCCGTCAGTGGGGCAGCAATGGAAGAAAAGTCCTCCACGAACCTGCGGTAGTAACCAGTCAATCCCAGAATGCTACGGATGTCAGTGGGAGTAAGAGGCTTTGGCCAGTTCTTCACAGCCTCAGTCTTCCTGGGATCCACCTCCACGCCCTGATCGGACACAACATGACCCAGGAAGGTCACTGATCTAAGCCAAAATTCACACTTGCTGAATTTGGCATACAGCTGATGTTGTCTAAGTACCTGCAAGGTTAGTCTCAAATGTTGTTCATGCTCTTCCTTGGTCCTAGAGTAGATGAGGATGTCGTCAATGAATACTATGACGAAAGAATCAAGGTATTCACGGAAGACTCGATTCATGAGGTCCATAAATGCAGCAGGTTCATTCGTAAGACCAAATGACATGACTAAGAACTCATAATGACCATAACGGGTACGAAAGGCTGTCTTTGGGATATCTCCATCCCTAACCCTGAGCTGATGATACCCTGAACGAAGATCAATCTTAGAGAAGAAACTAGACCCTTAGAGCTGATCGAACAAATCATCTATTCAGGGAAGTGGATACTTATTATTTATAGTGACTTTGTTGAGATGCCGATAATCGATACACATTCTAAGGGTTCCATCCTTCTTTTTCACAAACAACACTAGAGCGCCCCAAGGGGATATGCTCAGCTGAATGAAACCCTTATCAGTGAAATCTTTTAACTGCAGCTTCAACTCCTTGAGTTCATCTGGAGCCATCCTATAGGGAGGAATTGAAATTGGTTTAGTATCGGGTTCTAAGTCGATACCAAAGTCAATCTCTCGAGGGGGAGGGACTCCAGGCAAATCATCAGGAAATACATCTAGGAACTCATTCACTACAGGCAACGAGTCTATGGAAGGAATGTCATGATCTAAATCATTAACACTTACAAGATGACACAATAACCCCTTGGACATCATTTTACTAGCCTTAAGGTTCGAAATCAAGGGATTAGGATGACTCGAGTTGTACCCTCCCAGACTAGCTCCTCTTCATCAGGGAAACGAAATCTCACCACTCTACTATGATAATCCAAACAAGCATAACAACTGTGAAGCCAGTCCATGCCAAGAATAACATCAAAATCATGCATGGGTAACTCAACCAAGTCTACACACATAGTCTTACCACTTACAACTATTGGGCAATCCTTGTATACTCTATCAGTTCTTACATTTTCTCCTATTGGTGTACTAACCACTATAGGATCATGCAGAACTTCAAGCAATATCTCAAAAGTGAGAGCAAGCAAAGGAGTTACAAAGGAAAGCGTAGACCCTGGATCAAGTAAAGCATAAACAGAAGTTTAGAATACTTGCAGCATACCTGTGACCACATCAGCGGACTTCTCCTTCTCCTCCCTGCCCTTCAGGGCATAGAACCTGTTCCTCTTAGGAGGCTCGGCTGCTGCTGCACATTGTGGATTAGGCCTAGGCTGAGCATTACCTCCAGACTGACCTTTGTTTTGTGGGCAGTCTCTAACCATGTGCCCACTCTTACCGCAACCGAAGAAGGCATTAGTGCCCTGTCTGCACTCTCCATTGTGAGAACGGCCACACTTAGCACAGTTCTTTTTGGGACGCTGCATCTCACCTCCATTGCTCTTCTTGGTCTCAGGTCTGCCTCCTCTGGTGTTGTACTCCTCTGAGAATTAGAGTTCCCAAAACTCTGTTGCCCCTTCTTGAACCTGGGCTGCTCACGGATGCCAAAATTGTTTATGTGGCCTCCATGGCTAGGACCTGCCTGATCTTGAGGCTTAGGCCTCCTAGCATCACCAATGCCCCTCTTTTTGCGGCTGTCCTCTACGTGTTGGACATGCACCATCAACCTGGAGAGGTCCATATTATCATGGAGCATCGCAGACCGACACTCTTCCTCCAGATCTCCATTGATTCCTGTGAGGAACCAGCTCATCTCATCCCTGTTGTAACTTAGCAAGGTGAGGTCTCGGGTTCGAACCCTGCTGACCTCACTGATTTTTCTTGCATTTTTACATAGTACTTGGTGCACCCTTTTTGACAGAAACCTCATCACCAAATGCTAGAAATTTAATTAAATTTTCCAGCCTTTACTTAACAACATTCATACATTCGTTTTGAGGTACTTTCACGATTCGTTTAACACATTCTTAGGTGTTGATTCATTGTTGTTTAGGTTAGATTTTCCACTTAAGAGCAGCCACCTTACACTTCATTTAAACATCACAACTTACACACCTTATGCACAATAATTCCAATCATCAAACAAGCCATTTTAAGACTTTAAAACGGAGAACAACAACAAACATTTTACATATTTCACCACATCATTTTCGGTTGACATCATTGAACATGCTTGCTATTTCCAAACACAAAATCACAAAGAGCATCATATTTCACACTTATCTACCAGCAACCATACCAACAACATGATTTCTAACCTAATTTAGATTGAAATCGGAAGGAGACTAGGGACAAGGAATTCAACAATAAAGGGGACAGCCCTAGTTTCATACGTTGAATTTTGTAGAAAGAAATTTCTCTTGGAGAAAGGATGCCAAGAGAGAAAACCCATACCTTGTTGTAGCTTTCCACACCTCCAAAGTGCTGCCCAAATCCTCCCCTAAACCTTCAACACGATCCTGTCGAGAAGATGATGTAAAGTTTTCGTTTCTTAAGTTAGCTTGCTTGTTTGTATATTATTTTTTTTGTAAGTTCTTTGAGTGTAGAGAACTTTTGATTGCTTTCTAATGTTTTATCTTCTGTTTTTGCAGCCAGGAAAAACAGAATGGACGAGAGAGATAGAGAGATTTAGGCGTGAGAGAGAGAGTTTGTGTGAGATAGTGCCTCTTAAAACTAGGATAGTTGGCAAGACTTAGTCAATTTAAAAAAACATTAATTAATAAATAAATAATAATTAATAATAAAAATATGATTTTCGTTTTTCTTAAATCAGCCATTAATTATTAATTTATTGAATTAATTCGCCAATTAAAAAAAATCACATTAAATCATTGCTCCTACCTAGGTTCGAACCCGGGTGGAGCAAGACTTCATTTCAAGGGCTCAATTTCGGCCCTCTCTCCCCAAATTGATCCTCCACTTTATTAATTAAATAATTAATTACATATTTAGGGTAATTACGATACTACCCTTAGCCAGGAAAAAGACCATTTTTCCCCTAGACCCTTCAAACCTAAGATTTCTTCTTTTTAAGTCCGGTAAAGACTCCTTCGAGTAAATCTTCGTATTCGAGAGGCCTACATGGTTGGACCAAACCTTTCCAAGCTCAACTAACTCCCCAAGTTAGTTAGCTTGGTTGTAGCAATGGTTCCGAGGTCTGGTTCTACGCGCATCAATCCGTGTGAACCCTGGTCTAATCGTAGGCATTCTTGACACATTAAGCATTTCTTATCTTATTCATTTTTAGGGTTGTAACAATGCTAAACCATAAAACAAGGCAAAAAGAAATAGAATGCATGACATCCCAAAGAATACTATGTTATCTTAAGAGGCTTGCTTTAAAATAAAGAGAAAATGGTCTGATATATCACTTAACTTTGTCATTATGATATGATATACCCTTTGTAAAAGTGGCTCATATATACTCATATTGTTATACAAATGGCTCACATATACCCCTATCGTTACAAAAGGAGTTAACATATACGGTATACCCTTCATGTAATGGAAGTAAAAAAAATTGGTTTTGAATTTATACTTTTGACTTTTAATTTTTGAAAAAAATCATGTAGGGGTATATATAAGTGTGGCAGCGGAACCGGGAGGTGACGATATCGGTATTGTTCCATCTCGGTTCGTTACCGGTCCGGTAATATTCCGGCAGGCTCCGGTAAGGGCCATTACAAAGGGGAACCGAGATGGGGTAATGAGGTAGAAATCGGGTTTTACGAGTTAGACCAGATTCGGAAAGTGTCGGTTCTGATCCAAACCGTTCGGTCCAATTTGAGATAATTAATTCTTAAAAAAATTAAATTGTAATATAGTCGTTGGCAAGTTGTTGGGTAACGGGTTTTGGGCCCCACACCCAATGACTATTTCACCCACTAACCCCAACACCCCCTAACCCCCCACCCCCACCCCCCAACTTTTTATATACCCCAAGCTTTTAAAAATTACACTTTTCTCCTATTTTTTAACTATAAATACTCCAATCTTTCATTATTTTTACTCACAAATTCTTCATCTTCTACTCTCTCAACTCATAAGTCTCTAATCTCTTATTCTCCTTTAAATTACAAATTATTTTAATTTGAAAGATTTTGTGGATTACTAATTTTGTCTTTGGAGCTTCAAAATTCAACTTTCATCTATCAATTTTTGACTTTTGGTCATACACGTCTACTTTTTTAGGTAGATGTTTGGTACATTCGTTCCAACTCACTTTTCATATAATTATTGATTTATTATTTAGTGAGTAATTAGTCTCTAATCTCTACTTATTTAGTTATTTATTTACTTGCATTACATTTTTGTATTATATATAATTTACTCATTTTCATATTTTAATATGAATTTCGATTATAAAATGTGGCAAAGGTACAACAACTATATATGATTCGGTCACTAATTTATTTACCTCAAATTCCAAAAAAAAAAAAAAGGTAGCTCTTCTAAATCTAAAACTAGATAAGTTGCACAAGCAAGAATAGATGCGGAAGTTTTAACGCATGTTAATGAAACTATTTTTAATATTGATAGTAATATTGGATTAGATCCTTATCATGAATCTTTACAAAGAAGGTTTGATAATTTTGATGAAGAATTTGATGAATAAGTAGAACATGACAATGTTAATGATGATATTCATACTTTTGATGATGATGAAGAAGAAACAGAGCCAATTACGGCTATTACTCTCCCTCTCACTCCTAGTCCCGCTCTCAATTCCGCTCCCTTTTGTTGTCCTATTCCTATTTCCCCTGTACATCCTAGGCCTAAGGTAGAACGTTCTAAAAATCAGTTGTGTAACAATTTATGACTCGGAGTGGAAATAAAACACAAACTACTTGCTATAAATGTAAGCATAGAATGAATCATAGAACTGTGGAAAAATAGTGTAAGCGGGACATTTGAGTAATCATTTAATGGGATGTTGTAAAAATAAATTTTTGCATGTTAAAGTTGTAGCCGAAACTAAAAAGAATGGTACCACCTTTCCTGGTGCAACTGTAGGAGAAGGGTGCTCTGATATGGTCCAAACGCAATTAAATCCTTCTAATGTTTCTGTTCCTAGTACACAACAAACATATAGTAAAGAAAAAGATCTTGAAGAACTAGCTAAAATGATTGTTGTTATTGTCTTGCCTTTTAGTTTTGCTGAAAATCCCAATTTTATTCATTATAAGGGTTTACAAGAAACTCAATTAAAAGGGCTATCTTTGATTATCAAGCTCAACATTTTCAATATCTTGTTTTGTATTTTATTATAATACTTGTAAAATAGCTATTACTTTTTATATGGATAGTAGTGTAAAAGTTAATGATTATTTCACTATTACTGCACATTGCATCGATGAAATTGGATCATGCAAAAAAGAATTTTAGATTATAAATATTATGAAATGCATAAAACCGGTAGTTACATAGCTAAAACTATTGTAGATATTTTATAAAACTATGGAATTTGCATTTAAATAATTAGTATCACCTTAGATAATGCTTCTAATAATACATATGTTGTTGAAATACTAAAACGGACTCTTTGCCCTATTTATATTGATGGTTTTCATATTAGGTGTTGCACACATATATAACTTGATTATTAGAGATGGTATAGTAATGTATAATGATGGTTACATAAAATGTGAAACTGCATGTCATTTTATTTATAAATGTCAAGTTAAGTTTAGACGTAGAGAACTTGAAAATCGTTGTCGTGAATTTAATCTTCCACCAAGAAAAATTTCAAAACTAGTGTGTACTTGATGAAATTCTTTATTTGAAATGCTTTAAGTTGCTTATGAATATAGAAACTTTTACAAATGGTTTCGAATTCTCATAATTCAAATGTGAACTATAGGCTTGATGAAAATGATTGGAATAGCGTAAAAGCACTTATAGAATCCTTAAAAGTTTTTTATTTACCTACAAAACAAATTTCTGGACTTTATCATCCAACTATTTGCTTCGTTTTACCATATATTTGTGATATTTGTAGTGAATTTTATAAATTCAGAAATAAATCAAGATTTGAAGATTATGTTAAGAAGATGATTGAGAAAAAATTTTAAAAAAATTTCCTATTCCTCAAATTTATTTAATCACTTGTTTTTTAAACCCATATTACAAAGATGTAGGTACATCACGAATGGTTGAAAAATATATTTCAATTTATATATTCAAGATTTTGAAACACCTAGTTGTCAAGAAGTTAAAGATAATATAAAAATGAAGCTAGAAAATTGTATGACTTGTATAATTCTAATAGAAGAAATGTAGTACGTAATGAAATAATCGAAAAGTTCTAGGTGTATATAAGATGAAGATGATCTTGATGATATGCTAGATGATTGTATTGAACTTTCTCATAATGATAAAAATGATTTTGATGCATATATTAATGAAAATACGAAACTATTAAGGATTCACAAGGTATACCTTATCTTCTAGATTGATGGAGCAATCGCGGCAAGGGATTTAAAAAACTTTAATAGGTGATTCGAGATGTGTTAGCTATTCAAGCATCTTCAGTAGCTTCGAAAGGCGTTGTTAGTGCAACAAAGTTTCAAATTGGAGAGCATCGATATTCATTAGCAGCAGATAGCTCAAAGATATCAGTACTATTTAGAGATTGGATTAATGGCGAGAGAAAGAGTTATGGGCGTCCAACTTTACCTGCAAAATTTGAAAATGATGTTTGATGAAATAATGAAAGATTTTAGTGACGACGGCATTGATGCATTGGAGGAACTAGCCAATCAACCAATTCCAGATTATGTTATTAGAGAAATGCTAAATGATTTAAGAGAATTGACTTGGTAGCATGAACTATTAGTATGGGTATGATAATTCAAGGTCTAATTAAAACAAAACCCTTCCTAGAAGGTGGTTATGTAGACTAGATGCTCTAATTCTCTACTAATATTTTGTAACTCAAATCATACCATTTAATTAATATTAATAAAAGTACAGGCTATTCGCCGTAATATTTATTATTATTATTATTATTGTCTTCAATTTTAATACAGAGTCTTTTTAATTATATTTTCAATTTTCAAATGACAAAGTTGTAAAATATAAACTTTAAACTTCTAAAGTTTGATATTTAAATTTTTAACTTTTAAAGTTTGAAATTTAAACTTTTAACTTTTAAAGTTTGAAATTTAAATTTTTAAGCTTTTAAAGTTTGAATTAAACTTTTATACTTAGAAATTTAAATTTTTAAAGTTTGAAATTTAAATTTTTAAACTTTAAAAGTTCGAATATAAATTTTAAACTTTTTAAAGTTTAAAAGTTTGCATTTTGAACTTTAAAAGTTTAAATTTCAAACTTTAAAAGTATAAATGTTTTAATAATTGATTAGCATTCCTAATTTTTCAATTTTAATAATTAAATTTTATTATTTTAAAATTAGTCGTTATCATTGTTACAAGTCTGGTCCGGTTCCGGTATTGTACCGATTTGGGACGGAATACACATATTTTTTTGAAACTATCGATTCTGGTCCTTTTCCGCCAATTGGACCCCGATTTTGGTCCGATTATGTACAATGTTAGTCCGGTAGGTCCGTTACCGGTATCGCTACCAGACTTAGGTATTTATGATCCCTAAGGTATATTTTAATTTTTTCCATACATAAGTCTTTTTTTTTTACTTTTTTTAATAGGGGAACTTTCTCATATAGTCACGCAAAAATATCTTAATTACGCTCCATATCTATAGTTTGCTAATTACGATTCTTAGCTACATGTTACAGAAAAAAAGGGTGTAACGACCCGGCAGTACCCCCTAGGTGTCACGGGCGTACTTGACCTCTCGGAGGTCTTATACAAGCCTCTTAGCTTTCATTCATCACATAGGTATGAAAAGTAGTGCGGAATTAAAACTTTTCACAATAATAAGGAAAAATCTTTCATAAAACGTAAGAAGAACTAAGTTTCATCATCACAAGCCATCTTAGACAACATCTTATTCTCATTGGGTCACGGCCCTTACATAGAAAAGAAACTCATGTCTAATACAAAGTCTTTAATAGAAAGGAAATTAGAAATAACATCCACGTCCTCGAACATATGAGGATGTATCAAGATCCTTGAGAGAACAATCTACTTCCCAGGCTTCAACTCTAAGATCCTCACTCCTTCCACCTAAACATTTAGAAATAGAGAAGAATATGGAGTTAGTACAATTAAGCACTAAGTATGGCAATTATGCAAAAACATGCTTTAAAATGACATTTTAGTTGAAATATGCTTTTCATGCTATTTTGTCAAATCTTCATGAACCAAGTGTAAAGACATCATACAAGTCAATCATTAATCATACAAGGTAATACTCCCATAATTCTCAACATAATACCATATTCATTAAGTAACTCATTAACCATTTAGACCCTCTATCCAAAGTTATCCTAAGACCCACCTAGGTAAGGCATAAATAGACCGCTCATACAATACACAACTAAGTGTTCCTTAAGACTACCAAAGATAAGGATATTTCCTTTCCATCACAACTCAACAAGACAACATTTATTCCTAGAGATACTAGAGGAAACATTCATGCATTTAAGAACTTCACATAAAGACCATCCCCTAAGATAACTTCAAGTTACACTAGTTCAATGTGAAAGTAGCATCCCATTCTACTACTCCCACTTAGTGCTCCTTTGGAACCACCCTAGACTAGGCATATCATATTCAACAAGTCACATAACCTTCATTAACATTATACATTAGACCCTCATGCTTCATCAACATTAGGCATAAAGTCAACTTACTTCATTAACATCACATAGAAAATCATTCATTCATTGACATTACAAGAACAGACCAAAACTCCCTCCAAATGCGTACTTGTGCAATGCATAGATGGCGTCCATTCCACCACCTACCCTAAGTAGTACACCTTTAGAAAGACCTAGTTCATTACATTCATTTGTGGGGGATAGATTTAACCGACATAGACCATGGGAGCTTAACATGGAATCCCAATATTAACCCCTACAGGATGAGGGATCCCCACTTTCCTAAGGTAGGGTTATTCTTTTAGCCTTTACGTGGATCACCACTAGCTAGTCCTATGTGGGCACATAGTTAAGAGATAAGGAGATTGCTTCTAAGTAATACATCTCAACTCACGAAGAGTACCCATCTCAAGAGGTTACTTTTGAATACTACATCTCTACTCACGAAGAGTATCCACTCCTTTCTTAAATCCTCTTGGTGCTAAGCATTAATCCCCATTAGACTTTCATTACATTCATTAGCTTTTGTTTAAAGGATTACTACTAAGTACTACATCTCAACTCGCGAAGAGTAATCATCCCAACTTATTATTCATTTGGAAAGCTCTTAGGAATATTGAGGTTGTTACTAGACACTACATCTCTACTCACGAAGAGTGTCCACCCCAATATCCCCCATTTATTCATTAGAGTTCTATTGAGAAATCCTATCAATAGACCCACATTCATTATATTTTCATTAGATTCATTTATTCATTGTCTGTGTATATGTGAGAACGTCTTTCACATAACCACCATCATTCAAGACATTGTCTTCTAAACATGATCATACTTCATTCATCATAATCCACACAAAAAGATACTTCAATTAGTCATACTATCTTCAAGACTCACATGCATAACTTCATATCACATCTCTATACATAAGCATCATAACATTACTTTACTTCACATTCAATGACTTCAAAGCCATAACCACAATACACATACATATTCATATACATAAGCTAAACACTGCCACCATAAGTGGACCATACCACACAAGAGCAATTCAATAAGACTTGGAACAATTAGGTCAACTTACCCTTCATCCAAGCCATGATCATCCTTTCTCAATTCTCCAACAATTCCTCATAATTAGGCATGAATAGCAATAGATAACCATAATACAACATAGTATAAACACAATTCTAACAATATCCAATCACATTCATCAAACCCACTTCATAAGTCAGTTTAGAGAATTAGGATAATCATGGGTCCATGGAGTTTTCTAATCATAAAACCATCAATCAATATTGAAAATATCATAATTCATCTATTTAAACCTTTTAATGCAAGAACCCATGCTTAGAATTCGAAATAGAATTTTTAGGATTTTTGAGATCTTTTGATAAGCCTTTGAATTGGCTCCTTAAATGATAGAAGAATCAAAGGATGAAATCACTATACCTAATTGGTAGAAAGCCCACAGAATTAGGGTTGAAAACTTGAAGAATTGACCTTCTTACTTGGAGCTTCAATTTTCATCAATAGAGGTTTTTGGAGAGAGAATGGAGAGCTTTTGATTTTCAACTGGAGCACTTAGTGCTCCAAAGTACACAAAACACCCCTACACAATTTGGACCTCTTTAATTAAGCCTAACTTGACTTTAAAATGACTTGACCAAATTTGGGACATGGCTGCGCGTCGGGGACGCTTTCAATTCTTGGTTCTGAATTTAATTTGAGGCATAATAGTTCGTGACAAGACCGCATCGCAAGGCAAATTTTTGCCTTTTAAGTGCTGGAGGCGCGAAGCGCCATGGGCCTCAAAAACCGGTTGCCTGCACGCTGCCTTGGCAGCTCCCTTTGCCAAACCTTGGGTCGCCTCAAGGACCCTTTTGTTGGTCCTTAGGGAGTTGTGCCTGGACATTTTGACCCTAAACTCGATTTTTAAGACACTAGGGTCACCTCTACTGATTTTAGACTCTAAACACACATAAAAACACATACAACATACAAGGACACACTAGCACACACAAGGCTAGTTTTCGGACGTCTTAGTCATCCTTTGACGTTTGAACTGAAAACTCTTTGAAACTGACTTCAAAGGCTGAATTTCATTATTTTAACAAGTTATTAACTCAAAAAACTCATGTCAAGCTCTAGCTTGTCCTATTTCATTTAGAGGGAGTAACAAAAGTAGCGAGCGGAATTGGAGAGGAAGGAGAGAGGCGAGCGATAGAGGGCAGAGAGTGGAGAAAGACGAATTGTATATGTATATTTGTTAAATTGTATCTGTATATCTTTCAAATAATTGTATATATGTATTTGTATATGTGGATAATGAGATTGGGAGAGGGAGGAAAGAGACGAGAGGGCAAAGAGTTAAAAGAAACGAAATGTATATATATATATATATATAGATAGATAGATAGATAGATAGATAGATAGATAGATAGATATATAGAGAGAGAGAGAGAGGTTGAATGTGTGTGCGAGCGCGTGGGTGGGTGTGCGCGTTTGTAAAAGGTTACAACTGACGTAATTAAAGCTAAAATCAAGTCGCGGGTCGTAATTAATTCTAACTATAACTACATTAGCTTATTAACTATTATATGTATGCTTTTCCACATAATTTTCTCTTTTTATTATCATTATTTGAGTTACTTATTTTTATATTATTTTTTCTTTCTTTTTTAGTGTAAAGAAAAGATTTAAAAGTAACTTTTCATGTCTATATTATAATTTAAAACATCTTTTCCGATTATACTGTAATTTACTTTTTGTATTTGTAAAAAACTGGGGCATTTATAATAAATTATACAAGAAAATTAGCGAACATAAAGAATTTAATCATCAAAATAATAAATTTAAATTAGCCTTTGTAACAAAAAAGTCCAAAAAAAAAATACATATGAAGAACATTGAATATACCCCATATAGTATAAAAATAATATTTTGACTTCCATCAGAGAAGAAGGGCATATATGAGTCATTTATATAACATTAGCAGTATATATAAATCACTTTCATAACGAGGAGTATATCAGCTCTAAATGACGAAATTGAGAAGTATATCAAATCTTTTCCCAAAAATAAATAATCATCTTATAAGAAAATTCAAGGTTGATTTTGTTTTAATATACAGATTTCATCCCAAGGTGTTGTGGGGGTGGTCATAAATAGTGAGAAGTTGAGATAAATATCAAGAGAGAGACTTGACTAATATTTGCAAAGAAAGGTATCCAAAATTAAAAATTGGGAAACCTGTCTTTTCTCTATTTCAGCCTGTTGCGTTAGTCTAATACTATAGCCTCTCAACTAATATACAACATCCTTTCTCATAAAACTAATGTTGAATTAATATGTATCCAGTATCAATTCACAGCAGCTGGAACCCAGCAATCAATATCATTTCTATGTCCTTTACTCGGATTATCATGTACAGTGTCACTCTAACTCGTATCCAGAAAATAAAAATTGACGAGCAATTGAAGAAAATCTCTCAACAAGGCTTGCTCTAGGATCCGGTATGGGGCCTTCTCCAGTGTTGGTGGGACATAGAATGGCAAGGTTAGGAGCTTAAAACCATACTGACAATGGGAACTGAAACACCACCAAAGATATTCCCAGAATCATGTCGCTAAGGATGATTTCAAAACTTCAGTCTTGTTACTGCGGCGCATACAATCTGGGCATGGGACTGAATATAGAGAGTCAGATGGTCTTTTGATCTCAATTCCTTTTGAATCACTATGTGCTCGTACATTTAGCATTTGCCGCTTGAAGCTTTTCCACCTAGAAACAGCAGCAAGGGTAAATAAGTCAACAAAATCAAATAAAACCAGCAACAAAGACTGCTGTCCACCAAAAGAACAGCCTAATGTGACTCACTGGCATCCGGCATGTAGAACAGAATGAGCTTTTCAATGAGTGGACACGGAGCAAACCAAAGCGATTAAATGGAAACTGTATCTCTCAAAATCAAAACTACAACAACTGACAGTAGTGTTTCTATTGAATCAACAAATAAAGACTACAAGTAGTACAGTTTCCCTGCTCAAGGAGCTTTAACACTTCTAATATACACTTTTACAACCCAAATGATATTCAGAAACTCATTCAATTTTCTTTAGACAGTCCAAATGACAAGTATCATCTAAATAAGAATCATGGAAATATATCAAAGACTTACCCAATATTTGGGTTATCATATAACAAAGCTAACTTCCTCTTGTCTGGCCTAATTGTCCTCGAGTGTCCACCATACAAGAATCTTCTATGACCCAACAGAAAGTGGGGGAAATTTCCTCCTTGAGTTGTCACAAATACTTCACTATGAAGACAAACAGTATAGTCTATAGCAGCCATCCTGGAAGAGTAATTCTAGAAGCAATAACTTGAGTCAAATGAAAAAAAAAGTAAAACTGAACACAAGGAGAAGGCAGTCGAACAATTTAGACCTGAAATGGGGCGAGTTCTTCGTGGGATGTTAGCATCTCTTTCGTTTGTAAAAGCGGAAACATCTCTAATAGTGGTTTCATGTGGCGCTCAGAGTCGTAGATCTTTCCAGAAGCTAAATAAATGGATGTGCTTTTACCAAACCCCATCCCTCTTAACATCAATCCAACCTGACATAAGTGTGGGAAGAAACTTAGCCACAAAAATATGAGGAACCAAGGAAAGGAAAGCTTGATACACGAAATGAAAGAGCTAATCGGAGAATGAATAAAGCTGGAACAATCTAGTAGAATATGCAAGTCATATGTTCCTCTAATTATGTAGAATATCAAACTTTCCCCCTATGTGAAGAGTTTAGTCAACTGAGTTATCAATAGGAAACAGAATAAGGAAGTCAACTGAGTTATCAATAGGAAACAGAATAAGGAAGTCAACTGAATATCTAGCCAACAAAACAAAAAAATATTACCTCTAATGGTGTTAAGGGACACTTTCCGTTGATCCTGATTGCTCCAGGATGAATCACTTTACCACGTTTTGTGAATTTTCCCCTCCATCCTCTCTCTCTTGCAGCATCCATATCTATTTTCTCTTTATCTCCACCATCATATATACAACAAGAGAAAGCAACCATATCCTGCACGAAAAAGTGATTAAGACAAATTACCCTTGGAAGTCTGCTATCATATGAACTACATAAAGTATGCATGCTCATCAGTTTGCACTACTTGAAAACTAACCTCCTCAAAGCGAAGATGCACAGATATATACTTCCCACTATTATTTGCACTTCGGTCTTTCATTCTTGCAACCAATGTTTGTCCTAAACTCAAAATGGGGTTTGAAAATCTAAGGGCTTCATAGTTTGCCAGACACCTAAGCCGCTGAACTGCTGGAGGAGCATCGAATGACAAACGATTAGCAAACGGGGATATCCTGATGATCCTGCACTTAACACAAACAAAACATTCAGTCAAAGAAAATAAAAAAGCGAAATAATGGAGTGGCGGTCACCCAAACAAGGCTTGAAATAGAGGTGACAGAATCTAGTAAAATACAAATTAAATTATGCAGTAGCATGAGTAACAACTAAACTATAATTAGAAAGGTGAAACTAGGAACGACCAAGGGCAAACATTTAAATATACTCATTATTCAAGGGTAAACTGAATCATGTATGACTTATTTTTTAGCAAACCATGAACTCCTATTTCCTTCCCATTCCAGATTGTTCTCTGTATCTGTCTCTTCCCTCTTCTTCTTCACCAATTTCTCCAATCCCCAACTTCTAATCATGGATCCAAACATCAACAAGAAGTACCCTCTAAAGAGTGAACCAAGAATGATCGAGAACTTATTAATTTCACTTGATAATATTCCAATTGCAATCATAACCCTACAAGTATCCATTCTCTCTTGCTTACGACTAAAGCCGTCTCTTTCATTCATAGAGCTTTCAGAATATCAAGAAGTACTCACTTTTCTTCATCCTCTCAACTGACTTACAAGCACAGGCATCCTCCTCTCTTTTTTTCTCCTAAATATTCTGTTTTTTTTTCACTTTCATCTTCTACATTATTTTTATTTATTTATTTATTGCCTTTTCAAGTTCTCTTTAAAAATCTCATTTTTGTGGCTGAATTTCATGGTTGTTGAAGTTGAAGGACACTTAGCTAAAATAGATAATGGTTATAATTCCACTTGCTTTAGAATTCTTTTCAAATTTTAAAATCTGTCATTCAGATTTTATTTATTTTTTTGAAAATGGTAATGGTGTATTCTTCAGCATTAAGGAGATGCTGGTGACCTGTAAACAGAGGGGAACAAAAGAAGAGAAAAAAAATACTTACAAGGGTCCTAATAATTCAACAATCTGTTCTGTAACCTCTAAACCATCCTCTTTACACCAAAAATAAAAGGATGCAATACAATCCCATCTAACCTTCTGAATTGAATTGGACCTATCTTCAAAATTTCTACCATTTCTTTCTTTCCATACTGTCCACCAAATGCAATGTGGGATTATCCTCCACCATGCCTTTTGACTCTTGCTCCCCCCTCTTCTTATCCAACAACTCAACAAATCTGCCGTATGCTCGGGCATGGTCCAGAATTCTGCCCGTGTCCAATTTGATTGCTTCTTCTTTTTTCATTTTCAGCCAAACAAAAAAAACCACTACTCCTTTCCGTTCTAGTCAATTTCTTCCATCTCCATTATTTGGAAATTGGACCTATTTATGGATGTATATTCTTAGTAATTTGGTGTTAATACTTGAGTTCTTGAACTAATTTTTATGTCGACTCATTAATAAGTTCATTGAGAGCTATGTTCAGTAATAGGCCAATGCCTAATGTCAATTCCCTTTTCATTATTCATTAAAATTCTTTAACTGTGCTCACTCCACGTGTGACCTAGAAACATCCGCTCTTCTCCAAAACAGAAATAGAATCTTCAGCTATTCTCCAAAACAGAACAACCTTCTAATCTCCTTCCTCAACTTTCAAGAATACATAGGAACTATGTTGCTCGGACTCTTCACAAATGTCAACGAATGCGTGTTGGATTCTCCAAAAGTAGTGTATTTTTGGAGAATCCGACACGGGTGCGGCATCGAAGTGAAGAGTCCGGGCAACTTAGCTTAGGAATGACCTCTTTCTGCACCAACACAACTGTGAGCTCTAATTGATACGTGGTAGCTCGGAATCGGGTTACGCAAGGCTTCCATGTTTCCAATCTACCATTTGGACTCACAAGGACGATTCAATATTGCAGCCCTTCCAATATTGATTCAATGCACAAGGCAAGTAGTTTAATCTGTTACTTGATTATGGTATGTTACATGCTATGTCTAACGTATTAAACCTATGTCTAGAAACATAGACTCCCATCTCTTTTCCCTCTTTTAGATCTCCTTATTCACTCTCTATTTCACCACTCTATATGAGTATTGTCTTAGCTGAGTGAAATAAAGATCAAATTTAGTAGCTAGAATTAATGATTTTTTTATGAATGTAGTAGCCAAATTTATCTTCTTTGGAAGTAGCTGATTTTAAACTTACCTAAGTATCACAAATACTCATTTGTATTTCACATAACTGGGTTAAGCAAAATCTATTGTTTTACGTATTGTTTCCTCAAATCAAGGTAATCATCTAGAAATTTGCGCTTTTTTTTGTTAAATTATAGTTATATTAAGTTGCAATGGCTAATCTGAGTAAATCTCGGCTTGTAGAATAGGATGGTCACATAGGAAATTTACATGTGGTGGGCCAGGAGAAAATTTTGTAGAAGGAACAATAAGAATTTGTTTAATAAAAAAAATATGGCATAGGAAGTTTCTATTCAAGATTTCATTTTTTGTGAAGAGTTAACTATGCAATAAACTCTCTATTGATCGTAAAAAAACAACAGATCCAGTGTAATCCAATGAGTGGAGTCTGGAGGGTAGTGTAATTCCAACTAATAGTAATTCCACAATTCAATATCCAGGGGCCTTTTATTTGCTGTGTTGTAGAACTCATAATTAGTAAGATCCGGAGCACCTATTATGTAGAATGAGGTAGCATCCAAGGTAGGTATGAAAAAACTTTCTGTGATTCTTGTGGTATTAGATTAGAAATCAGAACCATCGCGAGGCATCGACTTATAGAACGATGGCTTATGAATCCTGAGAGCATTGTACAAAGGGTGATGATGTTGGATGAGTAGGGAATTTTAACTCATTTAGGGCTTGTTGCTTAATCAATTAGTGTCCTCAATGCTTATTTTGAGTTCATAACTGATGTTAAATTGTTTATGTGCAGCCATGAAGGCTTAAGAACAAGGCAGGGACATCACATTGTGAAAAGAAGCGAAAAAGTTGGAAAAGCTAAAGAAAAGTAAGGCTGGAGCTCGCAAAAGTCACTCCGCGACTCACTAAGTGAGCTTCTAGCTCGCCAAAAGATCCAGCCGAACCAAAGTGCAGTTTGGCGATGCGCCGAATGGAACGGAGAGCTCCATCCAACTTGCGTTAATGATCAGAACAATTGGAGAATGAAGTCAAGTCCATTCGGCAACATCTATCGGTTCACCAACTGAGAAGTCAAGAATTCAAAAGTTGAAGCAGTTGATTGGTGATGAAGCTTGCCCATCGGCGGATCGCCAAGTCTTCCGACGGTCACAAGTAGTCTAGTCGATGGGGGAAGTTTTTGGAAACATATAAATTGGTTTTTGGAGAGAGAAAAGAGGATCTTACACAGAATTTTTCCAGATTTTACATATTTTACAATACTGAACATTCTTGGAGAGGGTTTTGAACTTAGACATTGAGGTTTTAAGGTTTTAGTCTTAATTTTGGCAATGAGCATTGAAGATTTTGAAAATCCTATGGATCATCTTTTTGGTAACTATTTCTTGCTTTTTGTTATGCTTGGCTAAACCCCTTTCCCTTGGGGATGTGACTTAATCGAATACACAAATTAGCTTGTGGGAATTGTTAATAGTTTGATTTAATGTTGTTTTGAAATGGGTTCAGTTATTTACTCACATTTTCATTTATGAACTGAGATAGCAAATTTACTCGCATTTATGAACTGAAAATTCTAGCATGGAGTGTTAGGGGGTTAAATAGGGAGGAGAAAAGGAATCTAGTAAGGAGCAGAATCCAACAGGAGGGGGAAGACATTATAGTCTTGGTTGAGACAACTAAAAGGGACAGTGGGAAGCTATATTCAACAATTGGGTGGGAATAGATGGATGGGGGGGAGTATGGATGGAAGCTTTAGGGACTAAGGGAGGAATCATTATCATGTGGGACAAAAGGGTTTGGAGGGAGGAGGAAGTAGAGAGTGGCAGCCAGATGATTACTTGCAAACTGTGTGAGATCAATCAAGACTTAGACTGGTTTATCACAGGTGTCTACGTATCTTGTGATAGGAATGAAAGAAGAGATTTATGGGAAGAACTAGGAGCAATGAGGAATTTGTGTGAAGGGCCTTGGGTGGTTTGTAAAGATTTCAACACAATAAGATTTCAATCTGAGAAAACTAATTGTTTTAATATATCTGGAGCAATGTCTGATTTTTCCAGCTGCATTAATGAGCTGGAACTCATAGACCCTCCTGTTTTCGGGGGATCCTATACTTGGAGAGGAGGGGAAAATGACACGAATGCTTCTAGATAAGACAGTTTCCTTGGGATGAAATGTTCACTCAGATTAGGCAAAGCTCTCTTCCTAGCCTGGGGTCTGACCACAACCTCATTCTTTTGACTTGTGGAGACCGTAATTTCAAGAAGTCTTACTTTAAGTTCGAAAAGTGGTGGCTTAATGTGGAACGTTTCAAAGAAAAAGTTCAAGAATGGTGGTGTTATTTTATCATATCTGGTACCCCTGACTATATTCTGGCAACAAAACTAAGCATGTTAAAGGCGAAACTCAGAATGGAGCAAAGAGCACAAGGTGAACTGGAAGGCAAGAAAAAGCCAAATCCTAGATCAAATAGGGAGCTTGGAGACCTTGCAAGAAAGCAGACCTTTAAATGATGATGAACAGTTGATAAAGGCTCATTTAGCCATGGAATATGACGAAGTGGCCAGGAATGAAGAAATATTTTGGAGGCAGAGATCCAGAGTCCAATGGATCAAATGTGGTGATAAAAACACTAAGTTTTTTCACAGAATGGCCACTGCACATAAAAGACTCAAACACTATAATTCCTTGTTGATCAATGGAGAACTATCTAGTGATCATGTGGCTATCAAGGGCTCCATTGTGGATTTCTATCAAGATCTCTACAAAGAATCAGAAAAATTGGAGACCTTATTTGAATCTTTATGAAGTACAAGGCATTTCAGCGGAAGAAAGAAACAATCTTGAGAGAGTTTTTGAGTAAGAAGAGGTACTGGCAGGGATAAAGATGTGTGCTGCAGAAAAAGCACCTGGACCAGATGGCTATATCATGGCCTTCTTTCAAGCTTTCCGGGAAACAATAAAGGAAGAACTGATGCAGACATTTCACAGATTCCACTCTCTACAAGTTTGAGAAGAGCTTCAATGCTACCTTTGTAGCTTTGATTCCTAAGAAGGTTGGAGCAAACGATCTAGGAGATTTCAGACTCATTAGTCTAATCTCCGGGGTTTACAAAACCATAGCAAAGGTGTTGGTTGAGAGACTAAAGAAGGTAATAAGCAGAGTTGTAAACAACCACCATACGACTTTCATCAAAGGGAGAAAAATAATGGATGTTGCTCTTATTGCTAGTGAATGCATTGACAGCAGGATTAGAGGAGATGTGTCTGGAGTTATGTGCAAGTTAGATATTGAAAATGCCTTTAACCACATGAACTGGAGTTTCTTGTTGAACATTCTCAGGCAAATGGGATTCGGGAGAAGGTGGATTAAGCGGATAGAATTCTGTATCAATACTACCAGGTTCTCCATTCTGATAAATGGAGAACCTGCGGGGGGGTTTCCAAGCTGAAAGAGGTCTGAGACATCCCTTGTCACCTTTCTTGTTTATCATAGCTATGGAAGGGCTAGGCAGTCTGATGAGAAGGGCTGCAACAAACAACTGGATAAAAAGCTTCAGCATTAAGAACATCAACAATGAAATCATGGAGGTGACTCACTGATTATATGCTTATGACGTTGTAATTTTCTGCGAAGCTGAACAAGAACATATATGCTACCTAAGGGTGATACTGGTGATCTTTGAAGCTTGCTCTGGGTTGAAGATTAACCGGAGGAAAAGCAATATTTTTCCAGTGAAAGAGGTGCAACAAATTCAATCTCTGGCAGGTATTTTGAGGTGCAGGATAGAGGAGTTGCCCACAATTTATTTGGGAATGCCATTGGGTGCTAATCAAAAAGCTGTGAATATATGGGATGGAATAATAGAGAAAACAGAAAAAAGACTAGCTCTTTGGAAATCGCAATACCTTTCTCTGGGAGGTAGAGTTGTTTTGATCAATGCAGCCCTAGATTCTCTGACAACATATGTAATGTCTTTATTCCCCAGCCCCGGTGAGGTGGTGGGAATCCTAGACAAGTTGAGGAGGGATTTCTTATGGCAAGGAAGCAAGATTGAGAAAAGTTTCAACCTGGTAAAATGGGGCGCAGTTCAGCAAAGTAAGAATTTTGGAGGTCTGGGAATGAGGAACCTAAAGCTTCATATTAAGAGTTTACTTACCAAATGGCTATGGAGATTTACTCAAGAAAATCAGTCCGTGTAGAGGAAGATTATCCTTCATATATATGGTCCGGAGGGGCAGTGGTGCACTAATAAAGTCACTAATACATATGGGGTTGGGGTTTGGAAATCTATCAGGAATCTATGGACGACTCTCAAGCTAAACACTAAAGTTAGAGTTGGTAGGGGAGACAAGATACTTTTTTGGAAAGAGGACTGGAGTGGTCATGGCACACTTCAATCCCTTTTTCCTAGCTGTTCTCAATAAGCTTGAATATTGGATGCAGTATACAAGAAATGTGGTCCCCTCAAGGGTGGAACGTGGAACCTGACTTTCCGAAGACCCCTAAATGATTGGGAAATACCATGGGTAATAGATTTTCTACAACTAATAGGAAACTTCCCGGGCATTAATACAGACTCAGACAAACTCATTTAGAGGCACCACAATGATGGAATTTTCACTGTTAACAAAGTATACAAAAGGGAACTGAGTGTTGTTGGAAGCAGGTCAACTGGACCTTGGAATACTATATGGAAAAGTGTGGCTCCTAATAAAGTGAAATGTTTCACTTGGCTAGTAGCTAGGAAAGCATGCTTGATACATGAGGCACTGCAAAAAAAGGGGGTCCATCATAGCATCTAGATGCCTCCTCTGCAAGGAGGCACTAGAAACCAACAAACACCTTTTCATGCATTGCAAAGTAACGACACAAGTTTGGGCTATGTTCACTGCCATTGCTGGAATCAACTGGATCATGCCTGAACATACTGCAGACTTGCTTAGCTGTTGGATCAGAAGAGGAGGAAGCAAAACCCAAAAAATATGGTGGAGGACAGTCCCAGCCTGCATCTGGTGGACCATTTGGAAGGAGAGGAACCAGAGGATCTTTGAAGGAAAAGAATCCTCTATTATGAAGATTAAGTGGAAAGTTATTACTTCACTAGGTTTTTGGTGTAAAGAGCAGAGTATAGAAGAGGAAATCCAACTAGTGGATTTTATAGGCTCTTTGTAAGTATCTTTCTTTTCTTTTTTTGTAAATTTTTTCGAGGTGGCCAGCATAGCCTTAATGCTGACCAATTTAAAAAAAAAAAAAAAAAACATTGAAAGAAAAACTTGGTTTTCTTCCCTTAAATACAATGGGTGTTTCAATAGCAACCTTTACATATCCTAAACCGAAAGACGAATCAATAATTTCCTAATAACAAGAAAATCAGCGTAAAGTCGATGCAGGAGTGGAAATCAAGGGGCGCACGGCAGGAGGGGGGGGAGGGTACAAGAAAAAGAGGCACACAGTTCATTATAATTAGACTAACTAGTTTGGCAAACTAATTATGTGACAATTTCCAAAACTGATGCCATGCCATATAACCTTTTACTCACTTTTGAGATAGTTTAGGATGAGTATAGGTGATAGATGTTTTTGGTTTTGCTAACTTTAAACTCCTGATGTAATTACTACTGAAATACACTAGTGGTGTATTTTGTCTATAAAATGTTAACTTTCTAAAAAATTTCCAAACTAGGAATTATAATGAGTTTTCGATATTTAGCACTGACAGCTTTTACCACAGAGAAGTGATCTTTATAGGTGAGAGTTATCTGTTAGTACTGCTACTTAATGGAAGCAGTTCAAACAAGGAGGGAATAGGAGAGACAAAGAAAGAAAAAGAGATAGAGAAGCTCACTGTTCTTCAACCATCTTAGGAAGAACTGTCCCCCGGTAGTACGAAATAGAGGACAATGCCTTGATCCTGAAGTTGTACACATTGGTCATATTGTGATCAAACCGTTCCATAATAAGACCAGGAACCTTGTCTACCACCCTTACATCATTTGCTAGGGTTTTAACAAAAAATTCTTCATCATAAATATCGCTGAATTTGCTGCACAGACAAAATAAAACATTTTAATTTTGGTAATGAAAAAAGGAACAGGTATGATCCCCCATCCCAAACAAAAAAAAAGGCTAAAACGTTCTAGGGATAATTTCGAAGACCTCACTTTAGGTTTTTCATTCCGTAACACTGACATTCCTTGTGGTTTACAATATTACGTGTACCTCCCTTATTTTAATTTTTTGTAACAATTCATTCAACCTATTTAATTGTTAAAAGAAATACTATGTCCTCTTTACCATTTTTATATTATATTCTTCTAAGTAATCAATATTATCAAAATATCTTAGTTAGCAAAGTCTATTAGAAATTCTCGTCCATAAAATTACCAACTTATTCATGGGTGGCTTCATATTTTCTGGCAATAACCAGAATGATTTATCATCCCTCAATTCTTATTCTCTAGAAAGCACATTGTAAGAAACGACAAAAACAATATGATCAATAAAACACAATGGGTTTTTCTAAATTGAAAGGACCAATAGAAGATTAAAAGATAGGCATATAAATCACATAGAATTGAACTTTGGGTCATGACACCTACATGGAACAACCAGTTCCACTAATCATCCGAGAAACCTAAATATCCATTAATAATTTAGTTGCTGCTTTGTATCACCTGGTTGATATGGGTCAAGATATCTTAGATCCTTATCCTGTACAGTATAGTGTAACGTTCTAGGACAAACACAAAACAAATGCTTTTCCTCAGCCAGCTCTTCTGCGAGGAAGGATAAGCTGGTGTTCCAGCATATGGCCATACTGCTTTTAGTGTTATTGTGTGAGATATTGAAAGAAGGATGAGCTGGTGTTCAAGCATATGGCTGATAAGGTTTTGGGTAATACGTTGTCGTCGTAGCTAGAGACTTGTTATGCTACCAGAAGAACATGTTATATTTGTAAATACTTTCCGCGAATACATTTATGACTCCACTCATGTTACTTTACTAAGATAGTGTAGGTAAGTGAGAATTGCTCTTTAGAGGAAATTTCCATAACTATCAACTACGGAAGACTACTTAAGAGTACAATTGGGACATGCATGGTGAGCGTTCATATTTTGACAGTTCAAAAAGTTTTGGCCACATTTGCCAACGAACGTTATTTTAATAGGGGGAGAATGTAATAACCCATATATTAAGGGTTATTTGATAATTTATATAAAAGAAAATTAATTAAGAAGAAAAAAAAAGTAGGTCAAGCCACTGTTATCAAAGGCGCGCTTAAGCCCTAAAGCGAGGCTCAAAATGTGTTGAGCGCTTTGCCTCGCTTTATGTGCGCTTCAGTGTCGTCATCAGAGTTCTAAGAAAAACTTTTCCTTGTCAATGAGCCTCTTATGAAGAAGTGACACTAAACAATTGATATTTCACTTTACCATAAAAAAATTCAATTTATTTGGTCATATATTTGTCATTCATGTTTATAATTATTAGTTTTTGACTAAACATACACATTTTATTTTTTTTCTCCCTTTGCGCCTTTTTTCATTAAAGCCCGCGCTTTATTTGCGCTTTGCGCTTAAAGCCCCCACGGACCTTATAGCTTTTTTGCACTTTTCGCTTTTAATAACACTGGGCCAAGCCCAGAATGGGGGAAGGAAAAAAAGAAGATATGGAGCTATAAATAATAAATGTGAGAAACTCAGAAATAGGCAGAAGCAGAACACAGGAAAAGATAAAGAAGAAAACGCAAGTAGGATGTTCGAAACGGCCAAACATCTACAGTGGCTAGAAGGATTTATGGTGGGCAATGGTTCTAGTCGAACAATTTCCATATTACATCTCCTGTTTGCTGACGACACACTGATCTTCTGTGAAGCTGAGAAATCCCAAGTGCAGTACCTTAAACTCACTCTTATGCTTTTTGAAGCCATGTCAGGACTCCTTATTAACATCTCTAAAAGAATTATCTACCCTGGTAATGAGGTCCCTAACTTGGAGAATTTTGCAGAAATCATGTGTTGCTCAATTGGATCTTTTTCGACAACTTATTTGGGGTTACCATTGAGTGCTAATTACAAATCAGTTGGGGCTTGGAGTGTATTGTGGAAAAGTTTGAAAGAAGATTGGCTTCGTGGCAGCAACAATATCTCTCACTAGGGGGCAGGCTGACACTCATCAAAGTGTCTTGGATAGTATTCCCACATATTTTATGTCCCTCTTCCCCATGTCAGCTAAGGTGCAAAATCATCTTGACAAGATTAGGAGAGACTTCCTCTGGGAAGGTAATAGTAAGGACCACAAATTCTACCTTGTGAAATGGGCCAAAGTCACCATGGCAAAGCAGTTTGGAGGCTTAGGGATTAAAGACCTGGCATTACATAACAAGTGTATGCTTATGAAGTGGCACTGGAGGTACAATCAGGAGACAACTGGTCTACGGAAGGAGGTGATCCAAGAAAAATTTGGTAGCACTCGTCACTGGTGCTCTAATGAAGTCACAATTCCTTATGGTACAGGGGTCCGGAAAGCTATAAGGAAGTTGTGGGAGTTCTTCTACAGTAATGCTACTTTCAAGGTGGGAAGTGGGGAGCACATCCAGTTTTGTAAAAATACTTGGCTGGGAAACATCCCTCATATGAACGTATTTCCAAGAATATTTCAGATTGCCTCCAATCCAGACTCAACCATCTCTCAGTGTTGGGAAGATAATACTTGGAATATGACTCTGAGGAGAAATCTAAATGACTGGGAGTTGGAAGAATTTATGGCACTCATGGCCTCCATCAAGACCAGCTCAGTCCACAGCCAAAGCAAGGATAGACTCACTTGGGGAAGCAACAAGGATGGCTCCTATTCAGTCAGAGAAGGCTACTTACATCTAAGTTTAAGGAAGACACTTATTGATCTGTGTCCCTGGAAACTTATCTTGAGAACTATGATGCCACCAAAAGTGATATGTTTCCAGCTGGGTTAGTCTTAATGGTTCTTGCTTGACACAAGATAATCTTATGAGGAGGAAGTTTCGTTTAGCCAACAGATGCTACATATGCTCATGCAACCCAGAATTTATCAATCACTTGTTTCTTCATTGCATTGTTGCCACAGATCTTTGGAACATGTTCTTTTCTCTCTTTCTTATGACTTGGGCCATGTCATGCACTTTGAGAGAGGCTTTTGTGTGTTGGAGTTCCTGGAAAGTAGGGAAGTCCTTCAAAAAGATCTGGTCTTTGGTTCCCACTTGTATTTATGGTGTTTATGGAGAGGAACAAAATATGTTTTGATGGCATCCCAACTCCCATTTCCTCTCTTAAGGCTAGTTGTTTGATTAGTCTTTTTAGTTGGGTAAACTACTCCTCTGTAATTACTGTTGATTCTTTCCTAGAATTTATTAGCTCCATAGATGTATGTTGATAGTTGTGATAGCTTTTTTGCCTTCCTGGGAGCTGATAATCTCTTTGTAATGCTCGCATCTTCTTCATGCTTTTTGCTGATGATATCCTTCTTATTTCATAAAAAATAAAAAAACGCAAGTGAGAGAAAAGAAAAGAAAGGGAGAAAAATAGGGATTTTCGACCCAACACATAAAGTTAATGATCCAATCTATTAGATAAGTTTATTGCGTGATTATGACTAGATTGTTTAGGTAGAATCATGGAGAAATTATGAGGAAGTGAGAGAATTCATTTCTAGGGTTCTTCAACCTAAATCACTGATTTGAAAGGGCAACCACTATCCAATTTCGATTTTTATTAGTGTTCTGGAATTATCTAGCCGAGGAGAATCCATTGGTGTTCATGGTTCTGGATTTCTGACATGTCATGTGGCAGCCTAGAATGCTTGCCAACTCATGAATCTGAGGAACGTGATAGGGAACATACTGTTTTGCCCAGTTGACCCTCAATCCTGCAATAGCTTCAAATACTACCAGCCTCAGTCTGATGTAGGTGATTCGTTTAGCAACTGGCTCACAAAAAATTGACTGACATCTGCATAATAATGTAAATGACAAATTTCCCTTTTCTGTCCATCTTTGCACCAATTTGAAATCCCCGATTCACTTATTTTGTAACACAATTCTCATTATGCTATCAATACCTTCCATTGCCAAAATAAAAAAGGAAAGGAGATAGAAGATTACCCTGTCTCAAAAGGAGACCCCTTTCTGATGGAAAACAAACACAGGTTCACCATTTACTAGAACAGAAAACGTGACTGTTTAAATACAAAACTCAATCTAACTCAACCACTTGTTGCCAAAACCCATTTGTCTAAGGATGATGATAAGAATTTCAAATTTACATGGTCATAAACTTTTTGAATATCAAGTTTGAACACTACACCAGGTTCTACTCCTCTCATTCTTGAATCTATACAGTCATTGACTATAAGTGCAGCATTCATGATCGTCTGCCTTTTATGAAGCCATCTGATGTTTGTAGACCAAGATGTTCTCCACCTCCTTCAATCTTTCAGCTAGCAATTTGACAATGATTTTATATACTCCACCTATCAGACTTATAGGTATGTAGTCTTTCAGCGGCAGTGAAATTTTTTTCAAAAACCTAGTTGGAATGAAAGAATTTAATAGTTTTTGTGATATCTTCGTATAGCATTTCCCAGAAGGATTGAAAGAACATCATTGGAAAGCCATTTGGTCTAAGAGCCTTCTGCACACACAATTTGATACAATCTAGAATCTCATCCTCCTCAAATTGTCTTTGTAGCCATACCTGTCTGCAACTCAGGTCTCCAAGCTTCAGCTCCTTGTACAGGTTCTGGTAGTAATTCTAAGGCCTAAGCATTCTTCTTGATCACGTCAGGGTCAGTAACCATGCTCCCATCAACTTCCAATTGATCAATGGAATTAAATCTCCTATGAGATGTAGCAATTGTGTGAAAATTGTGTGTTTTTGTCACCATTTTTTATTTATTGCATCTTGTATCTCCGCTTTCATGCTATCTCCTTGCTAGTAGTATTACTATTATTTTTTGTAGTTTTATTATTTTACAATTTTCGTATTCCACATTCTTATTTTTGTATTACTACTTCTCTTATGCCTCTATTTTCTAACTATAATGTTGTTGTTACAACTTAAGTCTTCACAAATGTTGTGTTCTTTGCATTCCTTAAGTTTAGGGTCTCTCTAACTGCCAATGTAGGGTTAAGGTCTATGTGTGCTCCACCCTCCCCATACCCCACTTATGGGATGCTAGGTAAGTTGTTGTATATACTGGCCCATAGCATCTAGGTTCGATTTTTTTGTGTCTTCGTCACTTCCGACAAAAGACCCCCACAAAGATTCCTGACAGTATTGAATGTGTTTGGAGTCTGATACACCCATATTACAACTCCTTAAAGAAGTATAACAAGGTCGTTGTCAAATATAGAATCCAACTTGGTTGGGGTCGAATCCCACCTGGAATAAGGCAAGAACTATGTCGTGTGCAATTATTTACTAGTAGATTCTTATTTCCAAAGGAATGGAGGGGGAGGGGGGAATTGGGAGAATTTGGATGCTTTCCGTATCAATTCATAACTAGTAACTTTCACTGATATTACTTAAGAGGAGAATTTATAAAGAGAAAACACAGGATTGTGTTCACCAATGACTCTTTGCTTTAAGCGGGTTAATACAAAATTTCACTTTGCAATGCTAGTATACCAGCTCATCAAACTCATGTTACACGTAACTGCTTCTCAACCAATTAGATGCATGTCACTTTTATCCTCACAAACTAAAAGTGTTTTACTCGAATCAATGATAATTATTCCGAGTTGGTTAATCTTACTACAACAATAACCATTAGACGAGTTCAACATATTGAATCCTCGTTATTAACTTTTTTTCCCAGGTTTTACACTTTTTACTCAAACAAGTCAAGGGCAGGTTCCAATGTTTGCAACCATTAGAAGGTGATTAATATAAAAGAATTAATAAGATACACAGTCACAACACAACTCACTTCATAAAAACCTATTTTAGGTTAAGTCATCGTGGATTCCACAGCTCTTGATCGTGGGGTTTAGCCACTCATGATAATTGAAGTAAGGAAGATACTTGCATTCATTCAATAAGGATTCACTTACAAAAGTTAAGGCAATCACAAGCTTTGATTTCAAATACCCATGAAAATCTCAATAAAACTCATTCAAGAGTAAGCACTGTTCTTAGATTAATAAAAACGATGAAATAAACCCTAAAAATACTATTTATAGTCCTAGAAAATTTGAATTTAAAAATAAGGAAGTAGGCCGTTTGACCGCCTGACAACCCGTCACACTCACAAGTGTGACGGTGAGTGTGACGGTCCGTCACCTTCTCTGTCGTCTAAAATCAAGAACTACTTTGGTCGACCCTAAGTAATGGTCCGGACAATCCGTCGCATGTGTGATGGTCTGTCAGGTGGACCATCACTGAGCCTATTTTTGCACCCGTCTGTTGGCCGCTGACGTTGGTCTTGACGGCCCGCGTGGGTCTGTCAGTCCTATCATCAATACTGTCTTTGCCAACACTTAGCTTCCTTTTGCTTCCTTTCCTACTTTGACTGATTTCCTATCTAACACAGTAGAAAAACTATTAAAAGACACTATTGTTGCTTAAGAACTAGCATTAATTCATACTAAAAGCATCAAATGTGCCGTATAATGCTGGTACATCAGAGTCCAAGCTGAACCAAAACACCAAAAACATTGGTCCCTCAACGCTGCTCCTCATTACTGTCAGTTCTGATGCATTGAATAGAGACCACCGTTGAAGAGAGACGTCTTCCATTCTAGTACCAGTCCCATACGTGAACTCGAAAAACCTCGTGCCTAGATGGTATTTAAAAAGGAACTGCTTATGATTCATCGACATCACTTTCATAGTAGAACATATATTCCATCTACTAATGAACTATCTTGAATCATATCTGGGTTGGGACTGTGATGGAAGGGGTCATTCAGGCATCCAATGGCAATGAAACATATTTGCTAGTACTTGTGAGTTCTCCACCAGAATCAATCTTTGCATTTTCTGGCCATTAAGAGGCCTCGCCTGACTCTACATATGATTTAGACTGGGGGAGAGATTAAGGCCTCATTTGTTTCCATTAAGATTAAGAGGTCTGAATATTAAGATTTGCATTAAGATTCAGGTGTTTTGATCTGAATACACATCTGAATATTAAGATGTGGTCTATAAATCTGAACACTAAATAATTAATGTTGTTTGTTTTCAATATTTGA
Source organism: Solanum sitiens (assembly GCA_016801875.1). Classification (NCBI taxonomy): domain Eukaryota; kingdom Viridiplantae; phylum Streptophyta; class Magnoliopsida; order Solanales; family Solanaceae; genus Solanum; species Solanum sitiens. The sequence goes on along the minus strand of JABWTJ010000224.1, from coordinate 481,742 downwards.
ATGTGCATGTGAAATTAACATTAAATTAATAAAATATCATAAAAATTTCATTTCAACAAAATATATCACTTATGATAAAAAAAAGTTTTAAAAGTTTCAATAATCATGATTTGGAGTACATTTTTTTCATTCAAAAACCTTGATAAACACCAATACACCAACAGTGTTCTTGACACAGTCAATACAAGAAAATTATTAATATAAAAAAAACTTGAAAGGATTTATGAAAACTTACCAATTCAATTGAGAAAAAATGGTGTTCATTGAGAAAAGAGAGAAAGAAAGTTTTTAGTTATGAGATAAAAAAGCACGCTTAAAGCAGAGAAGCGATATTATTATTTGATAACTTATTAAATGAGTCTGAATGTTGTTAAGAGTCTTCTATAGATCTAATTCATTCAGACCTCTTCAGACCCATTAAGAGGTTTTTTAAAAAATAAAACAAATGAACTTAATGGGCTGAATCTGAATGATTCAGATTCAGACCTAAAAATTAAATGTACTTAATAGGCTGAATCTGAATGATTAAGATGCAGACCTTCATTAAGTGCAAACAAATGAGGCCTAAACCTGGGATTGGCCCAGCCTTTGTTGTGTATTGCCTCTGGAATGATGCCTGCATTTTTTTTTATCACCCAGCTATGTTTCGATTCTAACAAATTGTCCAAAGATGTTACAGCAGACTTTGCAAGTGTATGAGTTAATATTTTTCCCCAGAAACTGTAAACAGTGTCTCTAGTCTCTACCCTTCGAAGCATTGTGAAGGTTCTCGCATACCCATCTCAGATTAGTTTTATCCAATGTTAATTTTGCACGTGAATCACCTATTGCGCTCAATTAGACAACCATCTATCACAATCAGCACTAGTATTAATATGTTATAAAGGATTTCGCCCCAAAAACGAAGAACATAGGATCTTCCGTTAATGGAGAAAATAAAAGGGTGCATAAGCCCTTTTAGAGATGGGGTGACTTTCTTGTGGTAGTAATTGCGAATGAGCAAGTAGCCATCGGAAAAGGTGACGATGAGAAACAAAAAAGGATAGGTATAATAGGGCCAAGGCCCGTTTCCAAAGTCGGAGCAAAAAGTGATCTAGTTCTTTCACATGGAAGTCTTTTAACATTAATCATAAAAAGGTCAAGAATTGTGACCAAAAAAATGAAATAAGATAGGTAAGTGTAACAAGCATAACCACCCCCACCCCACCACCCACAAAATAAAAGGGATCAATCAAAATATGTCCACCAAGAGACGAAGCAACCACCAACTCAATGAAAAGAAAGATACAAATTCAGAGTTCATTTTGGTTGAATGGTGCATGAACATGAGAGGCCTGGGTAATAAAGCTGGTTTTGTTCTCTTAATGATTTAATCAATTAAAGTTGCCAAATTTTTAATGTCATAGTCAGGTTTAATGCATTTCACTGATCTACACAATTATATGACATAACCAAGAGCTTTTCACCAGTAACAGCTAACCATGAGATGTTAGCAGGCTTTAAACACTTCCAGAGTGGTACATCGTTTATATGTATATCTATGAAATAATAAAATCACTGAGCCCATGAAAGTATAGAACAATAGAAGAGAAAATCAACCTTGGATCCCTCCAAATGCTGTGAAAGTGGAAATGTGGAATGATCAGGGTAGCGTTAAGATAACCTGCCACAGCAACAGCATTGCATATCTAGAAAGCACAAAAGCAACCAGAGGTAGGCATGTCAGTCACTGAAATGAAACTTCAGCATTTCAAGAATAATCATCATAGAACATTCATTGGGTATGTTGTTGTTGTTATAATCATCTTAGAACAGAGTACTTACTGATGTTCTTTGCTGATTCAGACCACCATTTGCCTCGATGTAAATGTACCCATTTGATTCAGGTAAACCTAAAGATATTCGGTACAAGTTTAGTTGACACTCTAAAAAAGATGCAATATAGATTTACTCTAGCATCTATAAAATACTGAAAACACAAATGATTATCCCAAAAACTGTACCAGCATACAAGATACTACTCTTTTTTTTTTTGAGAAGGTAACATTGTGTATATTCATTGAAACCAGTGCATGGGTTGCACTAAACCATATTTACAGCTTGTCAAAAAGTAAGAAAACTGAATCTGAATCCTAACAGGAACCTAGGATATCTATAATGGATTCAGTGTCCTCTAAATACATTTGCTTGCACCAGGAGCAAAAAAGCCTGATACAATTTAGTTTGATCTTTTGAATATCACAGCTCTTGCTCTCAAAACATCTAGCATTTCTTTCTTTCCAAACACTCCACCAAATACAGGCTGGGACAATCCTCCATCTATCTCTATCTGCAGCTCCCACAGATGATTGACTGTCTCAACCTCTTCCTTACATAAATAGCATCTAAACACATGGAGAACTTCCTTCTCTAGAGATTTCATGTGTTAAAATTGCTTCTTTTGCCAGAAGCAAAGTGAAACATGACACCTTGAAAGGGATTTTAGGTTTCCAAATCTGCTTCCAAGGCCAAGAGAAGGATGTTGTCCATCTTGATTAAGCAACTTATATGCACAGTTTACCTTGAATGTGCCTTTGTTATTTCTGCTCCACCATAATCAATCATGTTCATCCCTTGTTCCTGTAAAAGTTTCCAGCCTTCCAAAAAAATCAGTCACGGTCTCGATTTCCCAATCATTGAAATTCCTTCTAAACTGGAAATACCATCCATGTTGTGTCCAAACCTCAGCTACACTCACTTGTTTATTCACTGCCAAGTCATGCATCTCTGAAAAGATACTTTTCAAGTTAAAGTTGCCCAACCATTTACCCTCCCAAAATGAAGTCTTGATGTCATTTTCCTACCCTAATGGTCGTACTGATCTTCAAGAGAGGCCACAAGATTCTGATGGACTTCCATAGGCTTACACCATATGGTGTAAGGACCTCCTTTGTCATCCACTTGTTCTCCTCTCCATATTTTGCTTGAATTACTTTTCCCCAGTATGGTTGAGGCTCTTGAGAATACCTCCATAACCACTTTAGTCTAAGAGCTTTGCTCTGTGTTTTCAAATTCCTTACTCCAAGACCCCCATGTTTCTTCCCCCAGAGAACCTTGTTCCACTTGACTAAATGTTTGACAGTGGAATCATTTTCCTTTGTCCCTTTCCCTAAGAAATCCCTCCTAATTTTATCAAGTCTTTGCCGTTAGGAATAGGGAAGATGGACATCATGTAAGTAGGTAAGGCATCCAAAACTGAATTATTGAGAGTGACTCTGCCTCCCAAGGGGATATATTGAGATCTCCATTTGGTAAGCTTTTTCTCACACTTTCCAATCACTGGTTCCAGATGTTCAAAGCCTTTGATTTGGCACCTCAGGGCATGACCAGATAAATGTTAAGTAAAGAACCTACTTCCCCTCCCAAAATCCAAGACAGTTCCTCCGTATTAGAGACATCATTAATATGGATACTACTTACTACAGTATATAGATATATACTGCATAACCAAACATTATTTATAACTTTTTCGGGAGGTAAATAAAAGATTTATCAGCAAAAATAACAGAGTCCCTCAGTAGCTATCAGAAAGGATCAAGCAACATATAGAACTAATATGCATCAGCAAGAAGCATGACAAGAATTCCACTATTTTATCAAATTAGCAGCAGACTTTAGATGCAAAAAAGTTTGGAACCATAATATATTAATATAGGTCTGCGTGATGAAATCAGAGACATGTTTTCTGCACTTCCTCTCTATAGTATCAGTCTCAACGAAGTATCAGACTTCAGCAATTTAAAACAGTAATCAACGGGCTTAAGTGACAGGAAGAGGGCAGATGTTCTCAGCACAATTCCTCCTACTTCTGCTTAAGTGGACATCTTTCTTTCAGATCAACTGAAGGCTGACCCAGATATTAAAATACATTGTGTAAAAAGAATAAAGCTAAGTGTGAAAACAAAACAAAGAGTGAGACTTGATTCTAGATAGGTGCAGAAGGCGTACGATTTTTTCCTAAAAACGCATTGGAACGTGAGATTTTATGAGTTGGGTCCAAGCCGTCTCAATGAGATGTTTATTCCTCTCAGCTACCCCATTTTGGTGAGATGACAGGGACAAGATGTTTGATGAATGATTTCATGAAAGTTCATGATCTATTGAACAAAAAACAAATATATTGATGCATTCACTACGGATCTATATAAACCCCAAATTGATTTTGGATTTCAGTAGAGGAAGTTTGAAAAATTGAAAACAACTCAAATCAATTTTTCATCAAGAATGTCCAAGTGCACTAGAAAAAATCATCAATGAACATGGCAAAGTAGTGAAATCCGATAGTAGAATTGATCTATCCAGGACCCCAAACATCTAATTGAACCAAAATGCAAGGAGACTATCTAATTAGCAGGACATCTAAGGGAGAGAAGAACGAATATACTTACCAAGTCGACATCACTTCCACTCCAAACTAAACAAGTAAGACAAACTATGTACAGATATTTGAAGACAAACTAGGATATGCTAACCGCCTTTGTAATACATAGGTGAACAAACAATTAGAATAGTTGCAGACGATTTAGCAAGGATAAGGTAAGTCTCTGTAATTCATTCACATCACCAGTAATCTGTCCCATATTGTGTGTGACAGCATAGTCATACCACTTCACCAACTCCTACATAAACCCAAGTACTACTGAACCTCTCATTCTCCTCCCTCGAGTCATGAATTACGATCTTTCTTTGACCACTTTGAGGACTCAGTCAAAGGGGGAAAACAGTAGTCTCCGGTTCTAATAGAAGTAGGGGAAAAAATATAAGATTATGCATTTGCACATTTGTAGAACATACAGCAGTAACCTGAATGCTAAGACTTTGTAAAAATCCAACAGGGGAAAAAGGAAAGAGTACTTGAGCATAAAAACCATGAGCGAGAGAAGTTCAGTCCTCAGATTTTCTACCTCTTGAAGACTTGTCAATGCATGGTCTCCATTCACCACCTTTATAGGAGTTTCTCCATATTGTCGATATCTGCATGTATTGAGTACGTCATGTTAGAAGCATTTAGAAAAATGATACACAAATTTACCTTACAAGGCCATCATGACAGTACCAAATATTACGTGGTCAAGCCCTATTCACTAAAATTTTAGTGTTCCATTATGCATTCATCAAAGGAGGTAAAGCTACAAAGGAGACATGAAATAAATGTAATTATTGGACATCAGCAGCCTGGTTTCATTAGTGTGAAATTAGGTCTTAGGCCTAACTCACACCCCAAAAGCTAGCTCAAAGAGAGGAAGGAGGATTGTCAAAGCCTTATAAGGAGTCCACTCATTCACCACCAGGGACTTTTATCATTCTTTAAAATCCCACTTCACGCCTAGTGCTTAGCATATGGTGCGTGGCAATTTTTATTTTGGAGGCCCCAACATTGGGTGAGATGGGCCCTGCTCTGATACCTTGTGAAATTAATTTTAGGCCTAACTCACATCCCAAAAGCGAGCTCAAAGGGAGGATGATTGCTCAAGCCTTATAACCACCAATGTAGAACTTTTGTCATTCTTTAACAATTAGGACATAAGTTGGCTCCCTATTTCAACTCACATGATCAAGAAAACAAACCAACCATCTTTATGCCCTTCGTCATACTTTCCATCCAAAAAACTACCTTCCCAAAATTCTCAATAATTAGTTGTCATAAGTTTAACTCAAAAATCAACAGCTGAAGAAAGGGCATTGATCTTTTCACTCACAGGTATTCTTAACAACTAGCCCTTCGCAGACGCCCTATGAAATGTAATACACAACTGAGCTCCATGTAGCACTAAAGTTGGAATTAGAGAACACTCATTCAATTTAAACAAACTCGGCTGCATCGCATTTTTAACTTTTGGACACAATGGTGCCAAAATATCATACACAAGTGTAGCATATCTGGTCTCTCGATATTTCCAAGAGAAACCAATTTCGCCTGCATGAGTTCTCACAAATAAACCTACCGTAGGACACAACAAGTTAAGAGTTATGAATACCATTCTGGCTAAAGGCAGTCACTGATTATCACATTTTATCACTATGAGAAATATAGGATAAAAAAATTATTGAATTGTGTATCTACATTATTACACAAAGACCCAATTTATAGACACTACAATACAATTTTTTACCAAATATGATATTATATTATATATATTCCCATTCTAAGTAGGAGTGTATATACATATTCCTATTCTAACAAACCCCTCAAGCTGGTGCATGCAAATCATATGCACCTAGCTTGTTACAAATGTAATAAGGATCGATGATGGACTTGGTGAAGATATCTACAAGCTGATCACTTGACTTCACAAATTTCGTAACAATATCTCCTTAGAGAAACTTTTCTTTAAAAAAGTGAACGACCAATCTCAATATTCTTAGTTCTCTCATAAAACTGAATTTGATGCGATATGAAGGGCCCGTTTGATTATCACACACAAGTTCGATCAGATCGATTTTGTCAAATTTTGGCTCTCAACAACTATTTGATCCAAATTAGCTCACAAGTTACTACAGAAATTGCTCGATATTCTGCTTCTTCACTCGCTCAAGCAACCACACTCTGTTTGTTACTCTTCCATTATATCAAATTACTGTCAGTTTTGCTGAATGCCTCTCAAAGTGAGAATTTTTCCATTATATAGAGAGAATAAATATTACAAATCCCTAAAGATCCTTCATTCCTATCCCTAAAGATCAGCTATTCTATCTCTACAAATCTGCTATTCAATCCCTCCAAATCCGCTATTCTATCAAAATATTTATTCCTTTGATTCTACAACAAATCTATATGATCATGCTAATTTATATCACTATCTAATTACATTAATATATACAATTATTTAGATTTCCATCATGCTAACATCCCCCCTCAAATTGATGCCGGTGGATCAAGAAGCATCAATTTGCCTACTAGAAACTGATGGCGTTGTCGTGCCATAGATTTTGTAAACGCATCAGCTATTTGAAGATCACTGGACACATGTGGAAGAGTAATGACTCATTTATCTACAGCTTCTCGTATATAATGACAATCTACTTCGATATGTTTGGTCCTCTCATGAAAAACTGGATTAGTAGCAATCTGAATAGCACTTGTATTATCAGCATGGAGAGGAGTAGGATGAGATTGAGGAAATCCAATCTCAGCAAGTAATCCACGAAGCCATACAACCTCGGAGCAAGCAGTAGACATGGATCGATATTCAGCCTCTGTTGAAGATTTTGACACACGATCTTGCTTTTTACTCTTCCACGATATCAATGACTCTCCAAGAAACATGCACCAACCAGTGACTGAACGACGAGTATCAGGACATCCCGCCCAGTCAGAATCACTAAAAGCATTAAGACGAATAGGAGAACCACTTGGAAAGAACAATCCACGAATAGATGTTCCTAGAAGATACCGAACGATGCGACGAACAGCCACCAAGTGGAGATGACGGGGAGCTTGCATAAATTGGCTAACTTGTTGCACTGCAAAAGAGATATCAGGCCGAGTAATAGTAAGATAATTTAGACTCCCAACTAATTGTCGAAACATAGTTGGATCAGAAAGAAGATCGCCTTCCTCACGACGATACTTCACATTCAATTCCAATGGAGTATCTACAGAGGAGGAATCTTGAAGACCAGCCAAAGAAATCAGATCCTGAGTATATTTGTGTTGGTTTAGAAACACACCTGAAGCAACATTATGAACTTCTAAACCCAAAAAATATGTAAGAGTACCAAGATCTTTCATATGAAAAGAATCTTTAAGCTGCTGTTGGAGGCTAGTAATTAGTGAAGAATCAGTTCCTGTGATGATAATGTCATCTACATACACCAAAAGAAGAACACAACCTGTAGATGTTTTCCGAAGAAACAAAGACGAGTCATATTTGCTCTGCTCAAAAGAAAATTGTAGCAAAGTAGACCGGAACTTATCAAACCAAGCTCTTGGAGCTTGTTTTAATCCATACAAAGACCGCTTCAACTTGCACACATCTGATGTAGGTGATGAGAACAAACCAGGTGGAGGTTTCATATAAATCTCTTCTTTGAGATCACCATGGAGAAAAGCATTTTTGACATCCATTTGATAAAGAGACCAGTTTTGTGAAGCAGCAATGGCAATAATAGTTCGCACCGTAGTCATTTTTGCTACTGTTGCAAAAGTCTCCTCATAGTCCACCCCATACTCTTGTCTGTTACCAAGAACAACCAATCGAGCTTTGTACCGATCAAGAGTTCCATCAGAATGAAGTTTAATTGAATAAACCCATTTACATCCAATAGGGCGGACATTTGAAGGACATGAAACAATGTCCCATGTGTCATTTTCTTTAAGAGCCAAAAGTTCCTCCTCCATTGCTTTTTGCCAACATTCAAGCTTGGAGGCTTGTGAGTAACCTGTTGGAATAGAGATGGTGGATAAAGTAGAAGAAAAACCATACCGTTTAGGAGTTTGAGACACTCTAGTAGATCGCCGAGGAGGCTCAAGAGGAGCAGGCCTTGAAAAAATCTCAGATTCTGGTTGAAGAGCAATCTCAGGTGGCGGATCTGTTTCAGGATGGGGTAAAGTTGGCCGACGTCGTTCATACACAAATCCTGGTTTGAACCGCTTAGAAGACAATGACAAATCCTCAAAAGTAGGAAGAAGAGGAGAAACAGAAGATGACTCAATATGAGTAGGAAAGAAATACTGATTTTCAAAGAAAATAACATTCCTAGAAATACGAAATTTGTTAGAACTTGGATCATAACAAATAAATCCTTTCTACGAAGTACTATAGCCCATAAAAACACATTTAATAGACTGAACAGAGAGTTTATTGCGTTGAGAAGGAGGAAGGTGCACAAAACAAACACAACCAAATGTATGAAAACTATGACAGCTAGGATACTTGTGAAAAAGACGATAATATGGAGACTCAAGGTTTAACACTTTAGATGGAAGTCTATTAATCAAATAGACAGCAGTAGACACAGCTTCAACCCAATATTTAGATGGAACAGAGGACGCAATCAATAAAGTACGAGTGACATCCAAAAGATGACGGTTTTTACGCTCAGCAACCCCATTTTGTTGTGGCGTGTATGGGCAAGAGCGTTGTGATACAATTCCATTCTCAAGCAACAAATTATTGAATTCATGAGACATATATTCTCCACCAGAATCAGATCTTAATATTTTGAGGCATGTGGAAAATTGAGTCTCAACGTAAGCCAAAAACTTCTTGAATATGGAAAATACTTCAGATTTAGATCGAAGAAAATACACCCATGTAAACCGACTATGGTCATCTATAAATGTCACAAAATACTTGAAATGAGCATGAGAAATTACTGGTGAAATTCCCCAAACATCACTATGAATGACATCAAAACACTTTGCAGCACGACTACTAAAATTAGAAAAAGGAAGAGTTTTACTTTTGCCTAATTTACAAGTAGAACAATCAAAGGAAACAACTGAAAATTGATTTTTATTTCCCAATAAACCAGAATTGGACAAATGAGACAACACAATAGAATTTGGATGTCCTAGACGTTTATGCCAAACCTCATTCTTAGTAGTGGTGGAAGCAAAAGCCAGAACAGGAGGAATAGAAAAGTGTATAGGAAACAATCTTCCAACTTTAGGCCCCTTCGCGATTATCGTCCCCGACACCTGATCCTGCACAAGGCAACCATTACGAGAAAAGTTCACATTACAATTGTTATCTACCAATTGGCCAACCGAAATAAGACTAGTGGAGAGCTTTGGTGATACAAAAACATTCTTGAAAGTTTCAGTAATATCCCCAACCTTGGTAATGGGTAAATTACTACCATTGGCAACCTGAATTTGTGTTGGACCATTATACTCACGGATGTTTTTGAGTATATCAGTTGAGTTGGTCATATGATTGGAAGCGCCAGAATCAACAAGCCAAAATTTAGATATTACCTCATTACCTTGTAGTCCCAAAGTTGAAAATGATGACAAGATCATTTGTTGTACCATTTGAGGAGTAATAACTTGTCCTACCGAAGATGAGCTATCTGTAGTGGAATCATTTATCCCAACATGGAAAGCCTTTGTCCTACGGTTTTGAGGACGTGTGGGACACTCTTTGATAATGTGTCCTTGTTGTTTACAATAATTACAGAACTTCTAGCCACAATTGCGAGCAATATGACCATATTTCTTGCAACTGTAGCATTGAGTTCTAGCCATATCCACGCCCTTTCCTTTCCCTTGAGATGCAAATGCAACAGTGACAACATTTCCTTGATGAAAAGCATTTTGTGTGACGAGACGCTGCTCCTCACGAAGTAATTCCCTAAAACAGACATCCAACGAGGGAGATGGATCACGACTCATCAAGTTGAAGCGAACACTTTCAAAGTCAGATCGTAATTTCATCAAAAATTGATCTCGCTTGCTTTGTTCATGAACTCCTTGAATGATGGAGAGAGATTCAGAAGGTATTTTAGCATAAACAATATCAGTAAATTCAGCCCATAAGTTCTGAAATCTAGAGAAATAATCTTGAATAGAGAGACCTCCTTGTGAATACATAGCAATTTCATGCTCTAACTGAAAGCGCCTTGCGGTATGGTCTTGGTTGTAAACCTTTCGTAAATAATCCCACATGGCCTTTGCTGTCTTGTATGGCCTGAGATTAAGAACAATAAGAGGGTCAATTGACCCTAAAATCCATGTCATCACCCGAGCATCTTTAACCTTCCATTGACCGAGCTTTTTAGGATCGGTAGGAGTAGGATCGCTTCCATCTATATGTCCCCATAATTCTTTTCCGGTGACAAATAGTTGGAATTGAAATTCCCAGGCGGAGTAATATTTTCCCGTGAAACGAACATGGAAAGACTCAAACTGATATGACGACATGTTTTTGACAAGCTAAGGAAGATAGAAATGCAATGATGCAAAATAACCAGAATGAAAAGAGACTAGGATTCCAAGATGCCTTAACTTCCAAGATACTTAGAACTAACTGTTGACTAACAGTAAGCACAACCAAAACTTCCAAAAAAAAATCTGGAAGGAACCACAGATGAAGGACACTAAGAATCAAAGCACTGAAAAAGGCTCTGATACCATGTCAGTTTTGCTGAATGCCTCTCAAAGTGAGAGTTTTTCCATTATATAGAGAGAATAAATATTACAAATCCCTAAAGATCCTTCATTCCTATCCCTAAAGATCAGCTATTCTATCTCTACAAATCTGCTATTCAATCCCTCCAAATCCGCTATTCTATCAAAATATTTATTCCTTTGATTCTACAACAAATCTATATGATCATGCTAATTTATATCACTATCTAATTACATTAATATATACAATTATTTAGATTTCCATCATGCTAACAATTACCTCCTACTAAAACACAAAATTCAGATGTCGAACGTCCCTCTGAACGTGATCTTGCCCACATCGTTTGTATATCAACTGATATGTTCATGCCCTTAATCCTTGAAGAGTAGTCCTTTACGGGGAGTTGCCTTTATATATCACCAAATATGAACAACTGCATCCCAATGACTATCACAAGGGGAAGTCATAACGCGACTTACAACACTCCCAGAAAAAGAGATGTCAAGTCAAGTCACAGTAAGGCTCCGGCTACTCCAGCCACTGTTTCAGGCAAATCTTAGCCTTTTCTAGACACTTTTTCAACACATTTTTTCGAGTAGGGTCTCCTCGTCATTCCGACCCAGACATATTTTTTTCCAATTTTCACCACTTTTCGACGACCACATCTAATTTTTTTGGATTCCAGCAAATTGTTTGACAGCCTATAGCCAAAAGTAAGGTGCATTATATGAGCTCCCGCCTTAAACTAGTAGCCAAAAAGTTTGACAGCCTTGCAACATTATCAAGGGGACAAGCCAGTGGCCTATAAACACCAAATGTGCTTAAGCTCCAACCTCTGACCAATATACATGTATCGAATCAGAAAAATAATCATATGATTCCTTCATCAACATTGGTTCTCACATTCAAAAAACCATTAACCGACTTTCAACAATATCAAGGGGACAAGCCAGTGGCCTATAAACACCAATGTGCTTTAGCTCCAACCTTTGACCAATATCCATGTATCCAATCAGAAAAATAATCATATGATTCCTTCATCAACATTGGTTCTCAGATACAAACAACCATTAACCGAACCAACAGTTAATGTAGTTAGGAGAATGGCTAGGACAGGAAATCTGCTTCAACCAAGTTTTGATCCAATACATATAACTCCTTCTTCTAGTAGCATCGAGGAGGACCTTGGGTTATCAGCTATCGATTTCCACCTCAAAACGTAAGTGAACAACTTTTATTGAAGGATGAGATGCATTATACAGTTAATGTACTTCAAAGCTTTAACTGGAGGTTGTTTGGCAAGAAACAAACCCTTAAGAGTAAAACTTTTTGAAGTTCAATTTAGTGTGCCAGTTACACTGTTCCTCCATTGTCCCTGTTGGTTTATAAGCTAATATCACTAATATGATATAAATCATCTTATTGTGTTTCTATAGCTTTTTTCTCCTGTTATCTTTCGTTCCTGCTCTCACTAGGGATGAATCAGTAGGTATCAGTTCCAAACTAATTGGGTTAAGCTATATAAATCTTCAATAGATGGTTATTCAAACGACTATTTTTTCACTTACTATCAAGCTATTGCAACACTCTACATTCATCTTGTATCTTGTAACTGCTAAACGACACTAAAACCGTACATGGTCCACAATAAAGAAGAAGCCAAACAAATTCAGATGTAGAGGAAAGCACTCGCAATTATGTTTGAAGGAAACTTACACATAATAGGTAATTTAGAAAGAAAATGCATTTTTTTACAAAATAAATGAAATTGAGAAAAGCTAACCGCATCAGCATTGGAATTGTCGGAGTCCATTTGAGGTCTAAGGTTAGCATAAAGCTGTGGGCTACGGTAAACAGAGCCAGGTGGTGCATAATGTGGAGGTGGAAGGTTGTGAAAGTCAAGAGTATTGATGTAAAAAAGGACTGCAGAGATGTAAATCAATGGGGCAAAGAGAAAAATGCCTTGTCTACGAAGAAGAAGAGAGAGAAAACGGGAAGCAAGATGTTGGGGAAGGGTTTTGGGGGCGGGAAAACGAGGAGCGGGTTTGGAACGGAGGCGGGGAGATGATGGTGCTGATGGGCTGCTCTGTCCACTACTCGGTACCCTATTGTATGCGTGCATCTCTTTTCACTTTCACTTTCACATCCTACATACAACAACTTCCTCCTTCCTTTCTCCTTTACTTCCTCTATTTACATTTACTACTATTTGCCTTGTAATAAATTAAACAAAATAGTTAGGACAAAGTTAATAGAATATTGTAATAAACATTTTAAATTGAGTTTAAATTTGAATAAATACTAGGCTTTTAGGAGGAAAAAACAATTTAATTACCTTAACTAAAACTAAAAATTCACCATTGTGGAGTTCTAAATCAAACTCCTACTATTTCATAAAGTTACCTTTTCACATATTACATAATATATTTAAATACATTTAATTTAAATATTATATAAAAGATATTATTATTATGATTATGTATATTGTTATGGCATTATTAAGGTTTCTTGTTAAAAAATATTCATTAGTCAATTATATTATAAGAGTATATGTATATTGTTGTGGTATCATTAAGGTTTCCTGTTCAGAAATTATTCATTAGTCAATTATACTATAAGAGTATATATATATTGTTGTGGTATCATTAAGATTTCGTGTTCAGAAATTACCCATTAGTCAATGATACTATAAGAGTATATGTATGTTGTTGTGGCATCATTAAGGTTTCTAGTTCAAAAATTACTCATTAATTAATGATACTATGAGAGTGTATATATATATACTTGTGGTATCATTGAGGTTGCTTGTACAGAAATTACTCATTAGTCAATGATACTATGAGAGTGCATATATATATACTTGTGGTATCATTGAGGTTACTTGTCGACAAATTACTCATTAGTCAATGATACTATAAGAGTATATGTATATTATTGTGGTATTAAGGTTTCTTGTTAAGAAATTACTCATTAGTCAATGATACTATAAGAGTATATGTTTATTGTTGTGGTATTATTAAGGTTTCTTGTTTAGAAATTACTCATTAGTCAATGATATTATATATATATATATATATATATATATATATATATATATATATATATAAATTTTAGAAATCACATACTTTTAATATGAAACTACAATCTATCTCTCTTTAGTTTGTAATTACGTTAATCCCCTAAAAAGTAACACAAATTGGATAAATTAATATGTAGCTCGGATACATTAAAGAGTATCTAGGATACATTATAACATAAAGCGAATACATAATATGTAGCTCAGATACATTAAAACTAGCTTGGATACATTATTAAATAAATCGGATACATAATATGTAGCTCTGATACATTAATATGTAGCTCGAATACATTAAAGAAATAAGGAATTTTAGATTAAAATGGTGATTTATTAATACAAGTATATTTGAATACATAAGTAATCTATCTGATTTGAAAGGTTAATTAGGCAATACAAGTATAGTTGAATACATTAATACAATATTTTTATAAACAAATATCTTATTTAACACCAACTCTCAAGTATTACAGGAAAATTTGACCAAAAATATATTAACGTTTGTTGGCTTTTTCAATTTTCGATACATCTGAATACTTACACAATTTAATACCTATACATTCTATTATTTTTCATTTTCTTGTTTCTGGGTTGTCCAGTGTATCAATCTTTTGTTTAAAATCAATATAGTCATACTATTGGTGTATTCAGTTTTTGTTTAATAACAATGTATCCATTTGCCAAATTGTCGTGTTCATATGCTAAATTGTTGTACTTTACCTTTTTTGATATTGTAACATCCCAGCTTAGAAAGAGCAAAATATAGAAAGAACTAATTTGGAAAGAGCCAATTTGAGATTCGTTCAAGTTAAGCTTAAGATGTGAGTTTTGAGTCAACTTCAAATAGCCATAACTTTCATTTTATGATAAGTTATCTAACGTCTCGTCATCCGAAATAGCTAAGATTAAACCAAGAATAGTTATTTTTGGAAAGAACAGGAAATATTTGGAAAATTTCCTAAGTTTAAAAAGTG
The DNA here is from genome assembly GCA_016801875.1 of Solanum sitiens. NCBI lineage: Eukaryota > Viridiplantae > Streptophyta > Magnoliopsida > Solanales > Solanaceae > Solanum > Solanum sitiens. Next base: position 466,578 of record JABWTJ010000224.1, on the reverse strand, counting down.
AGTTTTGGTCATTTTCAAACGGTCATAACTTCTAGCTCAGGAGGAGTTACGGGCAGTTTTTATATGGATCGAAAACCCTTGGGAAGATCTTTCCAACGGCATCGAGCTTGCTCATTTTTGATGTCGTATCAGGGAGATATGCCTTTCGGAAATGGTTGTTGGACTGAGGAAAGTCCAATCCGGATTTTAGTAAGGGTAAAATGGTCTTTTCACCCTTTTATTTTCTAATTTGATGTAAGGGTTTAATTGGGGTAAAATGAAGTTTTAGTTCAGATTAGAAAAATACTTTTTACGTTTCTGATCCCTATTTTGGGATCTTTCATGTTGGGCTAATACACCCAAACACCCATTTGTTACAATTCAACAAATTTATGAATTGATTTCATATTAGAAGTTAAGTTCTTGAAGGAAAGTTTTGATTTCTTGCTGATTGAATTGTTGGCTGCTATTGTTGGTTAGATTCTTGTTTCTCCAAGTTATTTTGAGCCGAATTCAGTAGTTATTGATAGTACCAATAGTCCCAATCATTTGGTGAAAGAACTAGGAAGGTTTGGAGAGTTTGGAGATGAAAAACGAGTTGAAAAATTCGTCAGACGAACCTGGGTAGGGACAGGCGCGGCGTGCCTGCAGTATGCCAGAAATTGGTCTCAATCAACCAAGGCCTGGCGCGGTGCCCTAACAGTGTGCCAGAACTAGGCCTGTGTCAACTTAGGTTGGCGCGATGCTCCACCAGTATGCCTACCCAGGCGTTTTTCGTCCAGTTTTCGTAGTTTAGTCCCTTTAAGTCCTTCCAAGGTACATTAACATCTTCCAATGATTCTAATTATTTCAAATGAATTTCTAAATACCTGGAAATCATCAAAGAACCCAAATCAAAAATCTTGAATCCATAATCCATTCAAGTAAAGTTAAGATTAAAGTCAAGGGAGTTAAGAAGTTAAGAGTCAATCTAAAGTTAAGAAGCAAGTCAAAGTGAATTCTTACAGTTTTCAAGAGTCTTAAACAAACATTTTCAACTTTGTTTTAAGGCTCAACCTACAAGTTGAGCAAAGAGTAAAGAGTTGAGTTCAATTCTCAAAAACTATAAGGGAACTAAGTATTCCCTAAGACTTAAGTTTCAAGTTAAGCAAAGAGTAAGAGTTAAGTTTCAAGTTGAGCAAAGAGTAAGAGTTGAGTTTATTTCTAAAAGGATATAAGGGAACTAAGTATTCTCTGGGAAGTTAATATATGTTTTTACATTTGAGTAAAGTGGAAACTAAGATTTTCCAATAGAGTTTTAAAGATAAAAAAGGGGGCCATGGATTCCAAGAGATCTTTTTAAAGCTAAAAAGGGGTTGAGCAAATTATCTCAACCTAGAGGAAGGAAGTTAATTCAAAAGCATGAGCTAAATTATATTTTGGGAGTAGTATTGAGCACCGTATGAGGATGAGAGTTCAGATTAACTCAAGTCTCCATGTAAACCATGTAGCCATCATGGGTATTAAGGGTCATACTTTTTAGATGATCACGTAAGTTTAGCCAGTGGATCCACTAGTTTGAGGATGTCCTATGCGACGGCAAAGTATAGGACAGTTCTGGAAGCGTGGGTGAGACGTTGTATGACCACTTAGGCTCATAATGGTGATTGTCGGTTAGAGAAACTCTCACAGAACTACATTACTTTCATATATATAAGTAAAGTTGAGAATTTTCTTGATGAACTAAGTTGTTTTACTATTTTAGAAGCTTTATATATATATCACATGTGTTTTAAATTGCTTTATATACACATATTGAGTTGAGTATTTATGGAGTTGAGCAGTGCCAAGGTAAGTTCATCTTATTCCCATCAAGCTTAAGTCATTGTTTAGCATTCCAGCTTGCATTCGTACATTCAATGTACTGATGCCAGTTGGTCTGCATAGTTTTATGATGCCGACGCAGGTAGCTAGGATCAGCACGCAATGCATCGTTGATCCAGTTCAAACACTCAGAGTCAGTGGTGAGCCTCCTTTCATTCTGGAGGATTCTTTTTATATGCTTTTGGGACTTTGAATTTCAGAATATTATGGGGTATGTCTTAACATTCATCATAGTATTATTAGAGGCTTCATAGATAGATAGTTAGTTAATTCAGTTGAGTCTCTTTTATTTCATACATAATGTTTTGAGATTTAAGTGCCACTTTAGCCAGACTATTATGTTTTAAGTCTTTCTTTTAAGAATGTCCTTATTTCATAATTGAGTTAAGTTAGTCTTCCACTGAGTTAAGTAAGCCAGGCCAAGGGTTCGCTCAAGGCCAGCTACGGTCAATGGGTGTCGGCCACATCCAGGGTGTAGGCTCCAGGCGTGACAAATTTTATATCAGAGCACAGAGTTCAAGAGTCCTACGAAGTCTATGAAGCCGTGTTTATAGAGTCTTAGTCATCGGTGTGAAGCGCTCCACATCTATGACTAGGAGGCTCAACATTTAGGAATTTCTCACTTTTTTCATAATTTCTTTCGTGCGTTAGAGTTTATCTCTAAAAAGTTTTCCTCTAATTCGTGCTTGCACGTATTTTAGATCATCATGCCTCCACGAAGAGCAGTCAGAGGTCGACCATCCAAAAGGGATGTTGAGGAACCAGAGGTACCTAATGCACAGAACGTGCAACCTTAAGAGGATGTCACCAATGATGATTTCCGCGAGGCTATTTGAATGTTATGCCAAGCGGTGAATAATCAAGTGGGCAATAAAGGGGAGCCCGATAAGAAGGGGCTGACACTTCGAGGATTCAGGAATTCTTAAGGATGAATCCCCCAAGCTTCACTGGTTCGAGTACTACTGAGGATCCGGAGAACTTTGTGGAAGAATCGAAGAAGGTATTCGATGTGATGCATGTGATTGATGCTGAGAGGGTTTAACTAGCCACATATCAACTCAAGAATAGAAGATCATGCGGAATTATGGGTATGAAACAATTCGACTCAAAGGTCTACATAAATACATAGAACTCATGTATATGACCCTTCTCATTCTCTTGTTTACTCCCTCAAAACTTAGTTCAATCAATGATGGATCTCAAGGAATTAATAATTTAACTTGAAGGCTTTCTTGAACTTTAATTTGACTCTCTCTTGAATGTGAATTATGAATTCAAGAGGTATGGTTCACGACATGGAGGATCTAGGTGATATTGTAGACTTATGAATAGATTATCCTCACTTCATACTCACTTACTTGAGTCTTGAAACAAGTTACTAGAAGTTGTAGAAGACTCCTCAAAAGAACTCAAAGGGACTCTCTCAAAAGGTTCGGAAAAACTCCAAAACTTAATCTTGACTTTACCTTGAATTAGAATTATTGTTTCAAGGTTATGATTCATGTTATGAATGATTTCCAAGTGTTTAGAAGTAGTTTAAAGTGTTCAGAATAAAAATGAGTGAAGATACACTTTAAATGAGCTCAAACGGTGCGACCAGGAGCAAACTGGAGGGGGCAGGAGACCTTGGGGCTATGGGTGGCGCGGGGAGCCAACCCATGATGGACAGAGATGGGTTAGGGGCTCTCTGGCAGGCACGCCACGCCAGGCCCCAACCCAGAAAATTCTACCGAGCACTTTTGTTCGATTTCTCACCCTAAATCGCCTTAATTCGAACGGTTTCTTCCCCAATCACTTGAATTCGATTACTTAACTTAATTACACTCTAATCTACTGGAACCATTACTAAAATTACTCAATTTGATCTCAAGAAATCATCAAAACTCCAACACAACATGATTTAGAATGAACTTGAAGAACACCTTCCAAGAACTCATCAAGAACTCTAATATTTAAACTTTAAGCATGAAATTTCGCTGAAAAAAATACATGATTGGCGTGCGGCTGAACTAACCCAACACTATGGAAGCTTACATACCTCTTAGGTAATAGAACCATGGCGAAAATCCGCAACTAGACTCACGAACGTCGACTAACGCCTTCATCCTTGCCGCTTTTCTTGCCTCTTCTTGAACTCTCAACTAAAACCCTAGGTGTTTATTAGAATTATAAAACTGAATAAAAGGATTATACCCCTAAAATATGACTAAAAATGAGTTAAATCTTATTGGGTAAGGAAATGACCAAGATACCCCTCACTATTTTCGGCTAACTTTCCTTAACTGGAGAGCCTAACTTCAAAAGGTCATATCTCACTCATCCGAACTCAAAATTTATTAAACTTGGCGGCGTTGGAAATATAATTCAGAGATCTTTCCAATATCTTTTAGCACACCTTATTCATCATGTACTGGGAGTTATGGTCATTTGAAGTTGACCCAAAACTCATATTTAGCTTAACTTGCAAATTTTCAGATTTTGCTATTTCCAATTTCATCTTTTTGGAACTCAAGGTGCTAAATCTAGTGATTTGACCTTAATACTTAAGAAAAATTTTATTCCTTGGTAAAATCTCACTCACTACGATAAATGTTTCGAGTCTTAGTTTGAAAAATTTTCTGGGGTGTTGCACTTTTTCTGGTGATTTTGGGTGTTTGTTTAGTATTGAGTTCTGGTGGGTTTCTACCGGAAAAGGTCAGAATGGAGATTGAAGGAACAATGGTTGGAGGTTGGTTTGTTTTCCGGTGGGGTTGGTTTTGGATGAAGGAAAATGGAGCAATTGTTGGCTATTTTCAGGAGGGTTTTTGGTAGTGTGAGCTTGGAGCTCAGAACAATGTTTATTATGTCTCTCCGACATCATGGTTTCGCCGGAGAGGACGAGGAGAGGGTCTGACCATTATATTTTGGAGTTGTTTTCGGTGACTCTTTAATTCACCGGCAAAAGAAGAAAAGACAAAGGGGTTTTAGGTGGTGGACTCGCCAGATTCCAGCAGAACTCCGGTGAGATGGTCACAAAAAAATAATAATAATGAACAATTGAATAATATCTGAAAAATAATCCTAAAGTTTTATACATCACATGTACCCTAATGACCAAACTAACATTTATATAGGAAATTTAAAACTACCATAGTACAATACCACTATCTTAAAACTGTGGGCCAAAACCACCGAATAATAAAATATATGTGTATGAAATTTTATTAATATCAGAATGAATTTTTTGATTGTGCAAATTACCAAAATGAATATTAACGAATGTAACAGATAAAATAAATAGGAAAAGTTGTAACAAACATAACCAACGATATGTAAAAAATTCAATTTAACAGAAATAATGATTTTATTAAAAATTAACAAATATTTGAACATATTCAACCGTCTATGACAAAATAATATAAACAAAATTAACCGATAAAAATCCTAATACATTGAGAAAAAGGAACATTATCAATAAATTACATTAAATGAAAAAATATGTATTTTTAACTGTTAAAAAATAGAAAACTAAAAAAGTATTAATTTAATAACTATCAGACTAAAATTTTGTGTCAACAACTTGCCACTTTGTTTGACTAGGATCGATGAAAGAGATACTAGTCAAACAAAGTTGGCGAACCTAGATTTGGTCTGAGAAATTTTGTACCAAACAAAATGAGACGTTAGTAGAGCTTTTGAGCAAGACTCTAGTGCATCGACTAGGGTGAAATAGTAAACAAAAGACAGATTGATTGTAAATTTCACATACCTTCGATGTTACTTGCAAAATTTTACAATGAAGGTAGTGCGCGTCTTCGAAATAGGATGACATGAATAACATGTCACTTTGAACAAGGTGACAACCCAACACATCTCTTTGAAAGGCGGACAACCCAATTTGCAGATAACATGTCGCTTTGAACGAGGTGACACCCAACATGTCTCTTAGAAAAGCGGATGACCCAACTTGAATATAACATGTCACTTTGAACGAGGTGACAATCCAACTCGTCTCCTTGTAAGGTGGTTGAACCAACTTGAATATAACATGTCACTTTAAAGGAGGTGACAAGTCAACGTGTTTCTTTGAAAGGTGGACAACCCAATTTGAACTTGACGTGTCACTTTGAACGAGGTTAATACCCAATGTGTCTCTTTGAAAGTTGGACGACCAAATTCGAATATACCATGTCACTTTGAACGAGGTGACAATCCAACGTCTCTTTGAAAGGCGGATGACCCAACTTGAATATAACATGCCACTTTGAACGAGGCGACAACCTAACGTGTTTCTTAAAAAGCATACGACCTAATTTAAATATAACATGTCGCTTTTAACAAGGTGACAATCCAACGAGTCTCTTTGAAAGGAATACGACACAACTTGAATATAACATGCCACTTTAAACGAGGTGACAACCCAACGTGACTCTTTGAATGGCGGATGAACCACCTTGAATATAAAATATCATTTTGAACGAGGTGACAACCCAACGTGTCTCTTTGAAAGGCAGACGACCCAACTTGAATATAACATGTCACTTTGAATGAGGTGATAATCCAATGTCTCTTTGAAAGGTGGACGACCCTACTTGAACTTAACATGACTGATGTATCACAAAATCTGCAATAACAATATTAGGAACAAGTATAACATAAATGCAACATAAATTATGCAAACATGACCTCATATGAACAAGGTATTAACGAATGCAACAATTTAAACTTAACAACATGAATAAATAAAAAAAATGTCCATTTGAAATGGAATAACAAAATAAAAAGTGTAATATTGAACGATATGACAAATAAATTTTAAAATGAATCATTTTATTTGCGATAACAAATACATTTTTTAAAAAAATATCATTTTAAAAGATATGACTACCCAAATTTAAGATAATATAATTTTGAAAGGTAAGACGACCCATTTTTTTTTTAAAAAATGTCAGTTTGAAGGGTATGACGACCTAAAAATACAATTTTAACTATGAAACGATCTACAAAGTTACTTTAAGCAAATGTCAATAATGAAATGGACCACAAAGTTGGTTTTGACAAATATCAACAGTGAAACGATCCACAAAGTTGGTATGGACAAATATCAACACTGAAACAGTCCAAAAAGTTGGTATGGACAAATATCAACAATGAAACGATCCGTAAAGTTGGTATGAACAAAGGTCAACAATGAAACGATCCACAAACGCATATTGAAACGTGGGTTTTAACCCATTTTTATTTTATGAACAATGAAACATATTTTAACTTGGTTAGCGCCTACAATAGTATTGTACAAAACTTCTCACAATTCTTTCTCTTTCAACTAAGATTGTCTTAGACGTAATTCCTATGGATTCAAGTGGTGCATCAAGTGTACTTAAGTAACCCCAATATTTGTTCATCTGGCTTCTAACAAAGGTTCTGAACTAGACCTAACATCATGTTTCTACCCTCCCCATAAAGAAAGTCTCAATTTGCACACATTTAAAGTATTTTAATTTAGAAACATCTGAAAAAGCACACTCACACTCAGAAAAATGTTCAACACATGCAATTGTGATACAATATGCTTGACCTTCATGTAAATCTCCACTAATGTGACAACATTTGAATTGAAATCATGTAGGGCTTGTTAATATCTTGTAATGTAGGCTTATGGACGGGTAGGATAGTAATTTGGGATACAAGTGACACATTCCCTTCTTGAGCATTGCACTAAATAGATGCTTTCAACATTTGTTACGTTTTTAGCGTTTGATTCTCTTTTGTTGTCTCTTCCTTTTGCACTTTTGATTCCTTTTGAAGCTTTGCTTATCTGAGCTTTCCCCCTTCGGAATTTTCTCCTTTTTGTTTAGAGCATTCTTTTTTTCTTTTTCCTTTTTTTTTTTGAAATTTTGCTTGCTTGAACTTGTGGAGAATTTTGAACTTTTTCTTCTTTCATTGAAGTTATTATTGTATTCTTGACTTTCTGTGACCTTGATAACTTTTGTATTTGAAAAATTTTAACATTGAATCTTCTTTTGTAACTTGCACGTCTTCAGTGCGCTTGAGAAAGTCTGGCTAAAAGAGGAATAGTATGTATGAGCACTTAGAAAGGGTATAGGCTAAAAATGTGATTATATAAAGAATAGACTTAAGGCTGGAAGTGGGACATACTAAGGATTAATGTCATTTGGTAAGCTATGAAAGGCTCAAACGGGTCGAAGAAGGCATACAATCATTTTTCAAATAAAACATTACTCATAATTTTTCCTCAACAAACATTTGAGTCAAGTTCTGGATCGATAATGCAATGCAACTGAATTTAATCAAAAGCTCACAACACAATGCACATGAAATAATGAATTTGATTTTGTGTTAATCTTGAATGTATGCAAGAGAATATTTTCAAGTGTAACAAAAGTATGCATGAGAGGTACCAAAAGAATCTATGGTTTAACAAGAAGTCAATCCTCTTTATTGTACAAATTATTTTTCACATGCACACTACTGTGTTGGCACTAACAAAATCAAAAAATGATTTTATGAATACGAACATTTTATAAAGAAAAACAAAATAAAAAATCTTTTGAATAAAGAATACCGAACCCTAGAAGGGCTGCCGACGTATCTCATTGATGAGAATCAGGTTTGCGTAGTTCATTCAGATATGACATAAAACCTATATTTTGAACAACAAATGAATTTTTGAAAGGAAAAATAATGGAAATAAAAAACCAGTGAGTCACATTGAAGGTTGGACCACCCAAATTTAACAAAAAATCTTTTTATTAACTAAAGAAAAAATATAAAATGAATGAGTCGCATTGAAGGGAGGACAACACAAATTTAAAAACTGGAAAACAATTTATTTTAATTTTTAAGGGAGTAATTGAAATGAAAAATGAATGAGTCACATTGAAAGGCAGACAACCCGAACTTAAAGAATGTAAAACAAAACAATCTCTTTTTAATGGAATGTGAGATAAATAATATCAAAGATATACAGTGAATATAACATCATGTACAAAAATTACAAGCGAACTCGAAGTGATGCCTCCCAAATTTTAAGTCTGAGTACAATCTTGGTGAAATAATTTAGGGCATTCCTTTAAAATTTTGCCCCTATTACAGGTTTAACAACCTCTGGTATTCAATGTTGTAGAAATTGTCTCCTTTGTAAAAATTTTGGAGACCTCCTCAAAAAATTTAGCCCCAATTTCAATTTTAAACTAGTGGAAAGCTTACGAGGAACATGACCGAGCCGTTACGACACCTACATATCCTGTTGAAGCAGGAATCAAGTCAAAATTAGTTCCAACAGATTGTAACTTGATTGGAGAACGGACTAAGATATGAATGTTCCAAAACTAGGTGACCAAGAGTGTCTATTGAAAGACCGGGAACTCAAATTGACAACTTAGCCTGGAACTCACGACAACCATTGGATGCATGACGTACCAATATAAATTGTCAAACATTCTGTAAAAGGGTTGAGTGTAAAAAATTGCGCTGCGATTATGTAGAAATCGTTCTTTCGTATATCATACATATACCATAAAAATATTATGAATACAACAACAATGTACAACAAATAATGAACAAATAATGAGTACAATATGCAAATAATCAACAAAACAAGCTATAATGAATAAAACAATAAAAAAATAGTCTCCTCAATTTGAAAATAAGAACCCATAATGGTTAGAACTTCTATATCCCCAGCAGAGTCGCCATTCTGTTGACATCCCGTGAGAGAGAGCAACATCGCGGTGACTCAATCAAAAAATAGTTATCAATTTTAAAAAATTTAAAATAATTTTTATAAAAGGTGTAAGATGGGAAAAAGAATAAAAAGGGCAAAAAGGGGATAAAAAGGAGTTGTCACCTAATTTTTCGAAAACTAAGAAATCAATTAATAAATTAACTTAAGAGAACGTCAACGAAACCATATGATTCTAGGTAAGGGTTCAAGTTATTTCAAAGGAAAGGGGTTAGGCATCCTTTGAAATCCACAGATGTGGGTTCCGACTGAATTCATTTTTTTCAAATTGAGGAGGAAAAATAAAATAATGTATAAGTATAATCAACGTACAATATACACAAGTAATATGATAAAATAATAATATAAGAATCAACCTAAATTTGCCTATCGTGAACAATATACATAATAATAAATAAAAATGAATAATTTGAATTCCATTGCAATAGCTTCAACGGGAAGCGACTTCGTGGTACCTGTAAACAAACTTAGTTAAAGTGTTAGTAATAAATAAATATGAATAAAAATAAATAACTTGAAATAAAACTTGTCTCATAAACATGGAAGACCTTGGAAATCGACGATAATTTCTTCATTGGCCAATTTTAACAAAACAAATAATATAAACTTAAACCAAAATTCGTATTTTAAAATGGGGAGGCCTCAGAAATTGACGGAAAGATTAATTCATTGGTCACTTTAACTTGTAATAATATGGAATGAACAAAATAAGTTAAAAGGCAACATATGACATTCTAAATTGAAAATGACCTAAAATACCCTTAAAGTATTAGAAATAGTACAAAATTACCCTCCATGCACCTATTGGCTCCCAAATACCCTTGTCATCCAACTTAGGATTAAAAATTGACCACTTATTTAACGGTATAAATTTAAATTATTTAAATATATTTTTAAATACGTGGCACCCAACTATATGTTATAATTTAACTTATTAATATAATTTATAAACTAATCCACTACCCACACATTACTAATTAAACCTCACCCTATTAATAAACCGCCCCATTAATAATGCAACAACAAAAAAGCTATTGCTAATGAATGTTTCTAAAAATTTGAGGCAAAAGTGTCTATAGAAGTATAATATCATACATCCAAGTCCTCAATCAAACATATAATAATTCAATCGTCTAAATAAAAATAACCGATAAACTTAAATGTTTCATCTTAATTATTCCCACATGTAACATCTCACAACTTGAAATAGCGAATAATAAGCTAAGAAACTAAAAATAAGACTTTTGGAAAGAAAAAGGAAAATCTGGAAAATTCTTCTAAGTTAAGAAAGTGAGTTTTGGTCATTTTCAAAGGGCCATAACTTCTAGCTCAGGATATGTTAGAGGTGCTTCCGGATATGGGAAGACATATCTTGGAATAATTCTTTCAACGCCGCCGAGTTTGCGTGATTTCGATATCGTATGAGTGAGTTATACCTTTCGGAAGTTGGGTTGTTGGATTGAAGAAAGTCCCAATCCAGATTTAGGGAAGAGCAAACTAGTCTTTTCACCAATTAATTTCCTATTTGGTTTTAGGGGTTTATTGGGGTAAAAACAAGTCTTAGATCAGTTTGGATAAGTTAGAATTACGCTTAGGGCTTGGAGAAGAGAGAAAAGAAGAAAGAAAGCGAGAGGAGTCAAGAATTTGCCAAGAACGTCAAGCTTTGCGAGTGGAATTCGTCGGGGGTGATCCCTATGAAGGTGTGAAATCATTTACCCACAAACTAAACTTATTTCAATTCAATGATTTTCGAATTGGTTGAATGATAAAAGTGAAGTTTTTAAAAAACATTGTTGAATTCTTGTTGATTGAGTTATTGAATGCCTAGTATTGAATTAATTCAGGTTTTCGGGTTGTTTTTCGAGTTAAGTCTATTGGGTATTGAGGGTACTAATGATCCTAATGTTTGGGGAAAGAACTACGAAAGTGTAGAGGGTTTAGCGTTGAAAAACGAGAGAAAAAGTTCGTCAGACGCATCTGGGGAGGGCCAGGCGCGTCGCGCCCCCATAGCGCCAAAAATGAGCCCCAGAACTTTAAGGCTGGCGCGATGCGCCTCTGATGCGCTCGAATCGGTATTTTTTGCCCATTTTTCATCGTTTAGCCTGTTTGAGTCCTTTTAAAGTGTATTAACACTCTCCAGTGGTTCTAACTACTTCTAATGATTTGTAAACACCTGGGAATCACTCAAAACGCGAATCATAACCTTCAATCCATAATTTTATTCAAGGAGAGTCAAGATTTAAGTCCAAAGTTAAGATCAAAGTCAAAGAAGTTGAGAGTCAAGTCTAAAAGTTAAGAAGCAAGTCAAAGTAAGTTCCTAAAGTTTTTAAGAGTCTTTAACAAATGTTAACTTTGTTTTAGGGCTCAATTTGCAAGTAAACAAAAACAAAAAAGTTGAGTTCATTTCTCAAAAGTTATATGGGAACTAAGTATTCCCTAAGAGTTACAAATGTTTTCACATTTTGAGTAAGAAAGGAAGTTGAGACTTCCAACAGAGCCTTTGGGCTAGTTTTAGTAAAGAGGAAACCATGATTTCCAAGAGAGCTTTTAAAGTTAAGTTTGAGCAGTTACCTTAAACAAGAGAAGAATTGTTTTAAAAATGTATAAGCTAAGTATTTTTGGGAGAAGTATTGAGTACCGATATGGGGACGCGAGTACATATTAACTCAAGTCCCCATAAACCATGTAACCAACATGTCCAGAATAAGGGTCATACTTTTTAGATGATTCCTTGTGTTTTTTAGCATAGACTAGTGGATCTACTTAGTAATTTAGGTTCTATACTGACGACAAGGTATAGGACGGTCCTCTTGCAACATGAGGTAAGACGTTGTACCATCACGTAGGCTCATAGTGATGGTTGTCGGTTAGAGAATCTCCCACATAAACTATATTACTTCATATATAATATGTAAAGTTGAGTTTGTTATTGCATTTCTTTAACGAACTAAGTGTTTTCATTGACTTACAATCTTTTATATATTGCATGTGTTTTATTGCTTTTTATTAAGTGAAGTTATTCATGAGTTGAGCAGACCCAAGGTAAGTATTCGTTCTTACTCTTTTTCAAGCTTAAGTTGTTGTTAGCATTCCAACTCGCTTACTCGTACATTCAATGTACTGATACCAGTTGGCCTGCATCGTCTTATGATGCAGACGCAAGTAACCAGGATCATCATCATCTAGTGCCTCATTGATCCAGTTGAGCACTTGGAGTCAGTGGTGAGCCTCCTTGCATTACGGAGGACACTTTTATTCGCTTTTTAGTCTTTCTTTATAGGATGTTGTGGGGTCTGTCCCAACATCCATCTTAGTTGTATTGCAGATATTTTGCTATGACACTTAAGTGACATTTTGGCCAACTTATTATTCTTGCAGTTATTAAATGACACTGTTTTATTGAGTTAAGTCTTTCGCTGAGTTAAGTAAGCCAGACCAAGGATCCGCTCGAGGCCAACAATGGTCTTCGAGTGCCGGTCACGCCCAAGGTGTAGGCTCGGGGCGTGACACTTCGTCTAAATTATGTGATGTTACTTAATATATACCTTTTTTAAAAATAATATATTAAAGTTTTAATATTTAAAACAAATCTTAAATATTTATAAAATTATATTGAAAAAAGTGCATGAATTAATTCGGGATGTACTACTTGTTTACCTTTAATCATAAATTTCGAATTCGAACTTGAAAGAGAATCTTAAAAGGGTCCTCCTAAATAAGCGGCTCAACCAAAATCTAATTGGGCTTCAATTCAGACTCGAATAATTTTGGATGTCATTTTTAGGAATCTGTAATTTCATCGTGGTTTAGTAGTGTTTAGGGTGATTTTGATATTAGAATTGGTTTATTAATTGGGTGGCGTTAATTAGTAGTGGGTGGGTAGTGGGTTGGTTTATAAATGATATTAATAAATTAAACTATAACCAATGGTTGAACACCTAGTATTTTAAAAAAATATTTAAATAGTTTAAATTTAAAATAATTAAATAAGTGGTAAATTTTGAACTCACAGATGGATGTCAAGGGTATTTTGGAGCCAATAGGTGGATGAGAAGGATATTTTTGACCCAAAAGGTGGATGGAGGAGGGTATTTTTGTACCATTTTCAATACTTCGAGGGTATTTAGGCCTTTTTCCGTATTCTAAAAGATAACAAAATGATCATTTATAACAAATTAACCACACTACTAACTGAAAATATTAAAAAAAATGCACATAACCAACTTAAATAAATCAAGAGAGATTAAATAATCAATAATTATAGGAGACATATAAACTATCAATATAGAAAAATGAGTTAAACTGGAAGTACCATTACACAATAAACAAAGCTACATCGACCTAGTAAAATTTCAACCAAAACAAGTAAAAATAAATAAATAAATAAAATATACGAGCAAAAGAAAAAAACAATCAAATCCAACAAAATTTTAAATAATAAAAAGGAAATAAGCCCACTTCACAATGCTAAGCTATTTGGAACAATTTTCCTACCAAATAATTTAAAGCTAGCAACTAAATGCAACAAAAACAATCTAAAGTATGGGTGTTTTTGGTATGAAGGAAAGAATTTTCAAGAAAATGTTTTTCAATTTTCTCATGTTAGGTTGAGACAAAAGGTTTGAAAAATCTTTTCCAAATCAACTCATTTTCCTCAAAATTAAGAAAAATGACTTCCCTTCAAAAGTTAAGGAAAACATTTTTCGAAACTCTCATCAAACTTCAAATTACATTTGTTTTTGAAAAGCATCAATTACTAAAAAATATTTTCAATTTCAAAATTTTATATTTTTACTCCGCCACCCCCCCGACCCCGATCATCCCTCCACCCCCTCCAAAAAAAATTAAATTTATTTTTAAAAAAATATTTTCAATTTCAAAATTTTATTTTATCACCCCCGATTTTGGAACCCCCCCCCCCCCCCCCCCAAAAAAAAAATTTGTTTTTAAAAAGTATTTTCAACTTCAAAACTTCATTTATTCACCCCCTACCTCGTCCTACCCCTTCCAGCCCCCCTCCCCCCTCCCCCCACCTCGAAAAAAGTTAAGTTTGTTTTAAAAAATAATTTCGACTTCAATTTTTAATTTTTCACCCCTACCTCGACCCCCACCCCCAAACACCCAGCCCCTCCCCACCTCCCAAAATAAATTTTCATTGTCTTTTTAAAACATATTTTCAACATCAAATTTTTGTTATTTCACCCCCGACAGCCCAGCCACCCCCACCCGCCAAATAAACATAATTTTATATTAAAAAAATATTTTCAACTTTAAATTTTTATTTTTTTACCCCCTACCCCCCTACCAGTCCCCCACCCCCTCTCCCCTCCCCCTAAAGTTTTTTATTTTAAAAAATATTTTCAATTTCAAAATTTATTTTCTACTCTAGTAAAAATAAAAGATATTTCTCAAAAATATTTTTCAATCATAAATCAAACACCAAAAATCAATTCCTAAAATATATTCTTCTCACCAACCAAAAATGAGAAATAAAGTCATAAATCTACTTGTTTTCTTGAAAAATATTTTCTAGAAAAACATTTTCCTTCATATCGAACACACCCTAAATTATAAAGCAATAGCTAAAGTCATCAGACAACTACAAAAATTAATAAAGGTTACCCCAAAACAAAATAATAAAGTAACAAACCCAACAATCAGTCACAATAAAGCAATACATTAACAAGCAAAGCAACAATAATAATAATGAAAGAAGCACAATAAAAATAGGCCGCAACTGCATTAACAAAATCAAATCAAACTTGTAAGAATTTAAGATGTCAAATATAGAAAATAACAAATATGTTTTTCAAGTTGCAAACCTCTGTTGAAAATAAAGCTCGAGGCAGTGATATTGTTTTTTACCATTCACCAGAGATGGAGCCACGCCGGTTCGTCGGAGAAAAAGAAATATTTAACTCACCAGCAAAAGAAGAAAAAACAAAGGAGTTTTAGGTGGTGGACTCGCCAGATTCCAGTAGATTTTCGGTGAGCTGGTCACCAGAATAATAATAATAATAATAATGAAAAATTGAATAATATGTGAAAAATAACCCTAAAAATTTATCCATCACATTTACCCTAATGACCAAACTATTCTTTAAATAGGGAATTAAAAACTACCATTAGTACAATACCACTATCTTAAAACAGTGGGCCAAAACCACCGATTAATAAAATATTTGTGTATGAAATTTTATTCATATCAGAATGAATTTTAGGATTGTGCAAAATACCAAAATGAATATTACGAATGTAACAAATAAAATTAATATGAAAAAAAATGTAACAAGCATAACTAACAACATGTTAAAAATGCAATTTAACAGAAATAATGATTTTACTAAAATTGAACAAATATTTGAACATATTCAACCGCCTGTGACAAAATAATATAAATAACATTAACGAATAAAATTCTTTGAGAAAAAGGACAATTATCAACAAAATGCATTAAAATGATTATGTATTTAGAATTATTAAAAAATAAAATATTCAAAAAGTATTAATTTTAGAACTATCAGACCAAAATTTGGTGTCAACACCAGGGGCTACTCTTTCCTTTGTAACTTTGTATATAGTAGTGAAATTCGATGTTAGTCCAGAAACACTCTCAGAACCTTTCTTAGTCTCTACTCCAGTCAGTGACTCAATTATAACTGGACGGGTATACAAAAATTGGCCTTTCACACTCTCTTAAAAAGTCACCACAACAGATCATGTAGAGTTAAAAATGTAGACTTCGATGTCATTCTAGTCATGGATTGGTTACATTCCTTTTATGTCTTAGTTTATTATAGAATTAGGATTGTTCTTTTTCAGTTTCCTAATGAACCAATCTTAGAATGGAAGGACAGTAGCTTAGCGCTTATAGGTCAACTCATTTCTTACCTTAAGGCCAGAAAAATGATCTCTAAGGGTTGTTTTTATCTATTTCATGTTAAAGATTCTAGATCCAAAACTCCAAATCTTGAGTTTGTTCCAGTAGTTAATGAATTTTCAAAAGTGTTTCGAGAAGATCTTTCAGGAGTTTCTCCCAAAATGGAAATCGACTTTGGAATCGATATCCTTTAAGATACCCAACCTATTTTTATTCCTCCTTACATAATGGATACAACTGAGCTTAAGAAATTGAAAGAGCAGTTTAAAGACCTTCTATATAAGGGCTTCATCGCACCTAGTATTTCTCCATGGGGTACACCAATGTTGTTTGTGAAAATAAAGATGATTTCTTAGAATGTGCATTGACTGTAGGCAGTTGAACAAGGTCACAGTCAATAATAAGTATCCCATCTCCAGGATTGATACTTGTTTGACCAATTTCAGGGCGCTAGTCATTTTTCAAAGATAGACCTCAAATCAGGATTTTATGAACTGAAAGTCAGAGATAGTGACATTCTGAAGAAAGCCTCAGAACTCGGTATGGTCATTATTAATTCGTAGTTATGTCATTTGGACTAGCCAATGCTCCTGCAACTTTCATGGATTTGATGAACATAGTTTTCAAACAGTACTTGGACTTGTTTGTTATCGTCTTTATTGATGATATCCTCATTTACTCCAGGAATGAGGAAGAACAATTGAATCATTTGAGGGTTGTTCTGCGAACTCTCAAACACTGCCAGTTATTCGCTAAGTTTAGCGGATGTGAGTTTTGGTTGCAATCTGTTTCTTTCCTAGGTCACATTGTGTCTAGAAAAGGGATCTGAGTGGATTCTCAGAAGATAAAAGCACTGAAACAATGGCCCAGACCTACATCTCCTATAGATATTAGAAGTTTCTTAGGTCTAGCGAGTTAGTATAGAAGGTTGGTGGAAGGATTTTCATCCATAGCCTTTGTGTTGACTAAGTTGACTCAGAAAAAGGTCAAGTTTTGATGGTCAGATGATTGTGACAAGTGCTTCGCAAAATTGAAAACTAGGTTGACTACAACTCATTTTTTGACACTACTAGAGGGTTCGGACGGTTATGTGATCTATTGTGATGCTTCCAGAATTGGCCTAGGTTGTGTGTTGATGTAGCGAGGTAGGGTTATTCTTTATGTTTCTAGAAAACCTAAGGCACATGAGAAGAACTATCCAACTCATAACCTCGAGCTTGCAGTAGTGGTGTTTGAACTTAAGATTTGGAGACATTACTTGTATGGTGTTCACGTAAGATGTGGTCACAGACCATAAGATCCTTCAGTATATGTTAACTTAGAAAGAGCTCGAGTTCGTCAAAGAATATGATATTAGTGTGCATTACCATCCTGGTAAGGCCAATGTAGTAGAAAATTCTTTTAGCAGACTATTTATGAGCAGTGTAGCACATGTTAAGAAAGAAAGGAAGAAACTAGCAAGGAATGTTCATAAACTTGATCGCTTAGGAGTTTTCCTTATGAGCATATCTGATAGTGGTGTAACAGTATAGAATAGGTCAGAATCTTCATTGGTAGTAGAGGTTAAGGAAAAGCAAGACAGTGATCCGATCTTGCTTGAACTAAAGGATGCAATCCACCAACAGAGGGTCGAGGCTTTTTCCTAAAAGGGAGATGATGTGCTTCGGTACCAGGGTAGATTGTGTGTTCCTAAGGTGGATGAGTAGAGACATCAGATTCTTGCAAAAGCCCATAACTCCAAATATTATATTTATCTAGGCGCCACTATTATGTACCGTGATTTGCGGGAAGTCTATTGGTGGAATGAGATGAAAATAGATATAACGGATTTGTAGATAAGTGACCCAATTGTAAGCAAGTTAAGGTAGAACATCAAAAACTAGGAGGTATTACCCAAGAGATAAAATATTCCTACTTGAAGTGGGAAGTGATCAATATGTTTCATCACAGGTTCACGTCGTACTTGCATGACTCCATTTGGGTGATAGTGGACAGAGTTACTAAGTCTTTGCGTTTTTTGGCGGTTAAGACTAGAGATTCGTCGGAGGACTACACCAAGATTTACATTAGTGAGATATTCAACTTACATGGGGTTCCTTTGTCCATCAGCTCAGATAGAGGTCCTCACCTTACCTGTCATTCGTGGAAGTCATTTCAGAAAGGTCTTGGTACTCAGGTTACCCTTAGCACATCATTTCATCCGTAGCCAGATGGTCATGCAGAGCATACCATTCAGACCTTAGAGGACATGTTGAAAGCTTGTGGGGATCAACTTCAAGGGTAATTGGGATTACATTCCTCTTATAGAGTTTGCCTACGACAATAGTTATCATTCAACATTCAGATGATTCCTTATGAGGCATTATATGTGAGTAGATGTACATCTCCAGTTGGTTGGTTTAAAGTAAGAGACACAACCTTGATAGGACCAGATTCAGTCCATGATGCTATGGATAAAGTGCAACTCATTAGAGAGAGACTATAGACAACCTAGAGTTTCCAGAAGTGTTATGCAAATCTAAGGAGAAGGGAACTAGAGTTCTATGTAGATGATTGGGTTTTCATAAAAGTGTCGCCTATGAAAGGAGTAATGATATTTGGCAAGAAATGGAAGCTCAGTCCTAGATATTTAGGCCCTTACAAGATCTTGAAAAGGGTTGGTAAAATGACTTATCAGTTAGAGTTTCCAACAAAACTAACTACAGTGCATCCGGTGTTTTACATTTCTATGCTGAAGAAGTGTGTGGGTGATCCAACAACTATTGTACCTTTCGAAAGTGTGCATGTGAAGATATTCTCACTTATGAGGGTATGGCAGTTGAGATTCTTGATCGTCAGGTTAGAAGGCCGTAGAGGGAGCTACTTGGGAAGCAAAAGCAACCGTGAAAGTTAAGTATCCTCATCTCTTTCCTTCCGATTCTACTCTAGCTTGAGGTAATAGTTCCTATTCAGTTTTTCTGTCATTTATGCGCAGTCTCAGTCTTTGTATTATGTTACTTCCATTTGTACTTGCATTTTGAGTGTATTTGCATTTTCTTGGAACTCAGTTAAGCCAGAAATTAGTTTCCAAAAAATTAGTGGTAGGGTTTGCAGTTCTTTCCCTCCACTTTAACTATATTTAGTCTTCATTCGAGGAAGAATATTCTCAAGGGGAGATATTGTGACACCTCGAAAACCAGACCTAGAAATTATTTTTTTACAAAAAACTATATTGAATAGTGAACCACAACAGGGTTCACAGCGTGATAAGGTCTACAGTCCGTTAACCCTCCTGGGTAGGGAGTTTGACTCTACTCGGTCCAGGCGTTAGACCACAGGAGCCTTCATGGGCCGTGGTCTTGATGACAGGCCGTGGTGGCATCCATGGAGACTTCGGCAGTAGGCCCCCTATCCAGTCCCTTTGAACCCCATGCCCAAGTGAAGACCACGAGGACCTTCAGTGCATGTGGTGTCACAACATGTCATGGTGGCATCCGTAGATATCTAACCAGTAAGCCACCAAACCCCCTCGCCTAAGTTAGGACCACATCGACCTTTACGATCCGTGATCCTGAAGATGGGTTATGAGGGGGTGTCTGTGACTCCTAACTAGTAAAACCCTAGACCTAAACCTCCAGACCTCAGCCCAAGTGAGGACCACAGGGATCTTCACGGTTCGTGGTCCTCCAAATGGGACGTTATAGGGGCTTGTGGACCATACCCCAGAATCCGTAACTACTAGACAAGAAGCACGACCGACCCCACGGTTCGTGGTTCCTCTTCACGGTCCATGAAACTGATCGTGGTAAGCCTGTCAGATTTTTAAGTGGGGTTATTTTGGTCTTTTACCCTATTCATTGGGCACCTAAATGTCACGACCGGGACGCACTCCTAGACGCAACTGGAGGCGTCGTCCTTGGAGAGGACTAAGACTAGCCTCTTTGCATTTGTCATAACACTTCATAGGTTAAAATGCGGAAAATTAAAACTTTTATTACATGTCAAGGTTTACATAGAACTCTCACTTACTAAACATATATATACACATGGAGTTTACTTAGACTCCTCACATAGGAAGCTTACATAGGCTTCTCGTTTAGACAACATAACTAATATACGAAAGATAGTCTAATAAGATCGTCTCACATAATACCATCTAATC
This sequence comes from Solanum sitiens, assembly GCA_016801875.1. Taxonomy (NCBI): domain Eukaryota; kingdom Viridiplantae; phylum Streptophyta; class Magnoliopsida; order Solanales; family Solanaceae; genus Solanum; species Solanum sitiens. Next base: position 445,971 of record JABWTJ010000224.1, on the reverse strand, counting down.
GAGTACAATATTGGAATTAGACATTACAACTTCAATATTCCATATAGGATTACAACAATGTATCAAATGATAAAGGAGTGAACAATGTCTTTATGACAATACGATACAAAGCTAGAATATGAAAAAGGTAACATCCCCGAACATGAGGACCTACCATCACTTGGAGAAAAGAGTCCAAGTCTTCTTCAAGCGGCCTTCTAGAATCTCAATGGCCGAAACCTACATGATTGTAGAAAACACAGGAATATGGGTTAGTACACCACTTGTACTAAGTATGGAAACAATGCACATAAAACATTTGAAAGCATGCATGAAAGGGACCATTTCTTTAGAAAACATGCTAAGTCATTTGGAAAGCCTTTAATGCACATAAAAGAGAGCTTATATAATATAAGGATCCCAATAACATAAGTCATGTTCATAATCAAGACAACATCAATATAGGAGTCATATCAACATACCATGTTCACTAGTTCATGTTAACATAATCTACAAAACCCTTACCAACAATCCCATCCCAGCCTACAAGTACAATGGTCATGTGAAGCACCATCACCCCAGACAATCAAGTAAGCAAGATAGGAGACCATAAGTAATGCTTTGCTTCATACAACATATCACCATAGGTAGTCATCACCACATAAAGGAATATAGACCAATACCATGTTCATAAGTGAAACTATCATCAAATGAGAGTATCATCATATAAATTCAACATTTCATATTACATGATATCATAATACATAAGTCCATCCCCTAGTACTCCTTTTAGGGTTAACTTGTGCAACCATACCCCTACCTATCCTAAGTAGACCCCCAAGTCATCTTAATAGATGTCCATCATTATTTACAATTGCCTTTACCGACATAGACCACATGAGCTAAATGTAAAATTCAGTGTCATGAAAACCTACTCTGAAAGAAGGTCGTCTACTTTCTAAGGTAGAACCAAAACATGAACATAGCATTCTAGGTGGATCCACTAGCTAGTATTTCTATGGGAAAACATAGTTCAAGAACTTTGAGACATAGTAGCGACCCTCTTTATGACATTAGCATTGTAATATATATCTCATGATAATGTAGATAACCTACCTTCCCTACATGGGAAGGGACACTCTTCACTACTAGTTCACTCGGTGCTAAGCTAGAGTCCCCTTTTGAAATGTCTTTAAGTCATCCTTTAAACATCATAACTTAGTACAGGTCATATCAGACTAACCCCTTGTATATTCGTAGTCATTATCTCCTTAGGTATTGAATGAGAATATCCTTTCATTACAACCCTCATATGTGAGATTAACACATTATCATCATCATGTCATAGTAAGGCACATAAGTGATTCATAATCAACCTTATATCATCATACTTAATCATAATCTCACAATTCGTATAGTTAAGACATTTCAATTACATCCATCATACCATCACCTACTTAACCTAATCAGATGTAGTACTTCAAGTGAACATCATCATCAAGTATAATCCATCACAATTGAAGTAAGGGTTCAAGATCACAAAGTCTTACCAATTCACCTTCACAAGTCTCCTTCAATGGTCTTACAATCAACCAACCATATTCATCTATTAATATACTTAATAACATCATACAATAGTAATCAACACAATAACTAAGTCAATTTCATCATCACTTAACCAATTCAACATCAATTCACGTCCTAGGGTTAGGGAAATATGGTCAATTCATGATCTCTTCCATAGAACTAGGTCTAATATCAAGAACTACCATAATTAACCAATTATCCATCATAATATATCCATGATAACCAAAAGAAACCAAGAACAATTCAATTTGAAAGATCACATTTGGAATAAGAAGGAAACTCATGATTTTATCAATTTCGGAAATCAACTTTGAAGAACCTCCTGAGGAAAGGAGTCCGAATAGTGAAGAGCTTCCATACCTTGTTAATTCCTAAAGATTGATGAAGAGAAATTTGAATTCTTTCAGCCCTAATGCCCTCAAATCTTGGTCTTCAATGGTCTTCTTTGGGGAGAGAGAAAGTAGAGAGAAGGAGGAGAGTTTTGAGTTTTGAGAATTGAAGAGTGTTAGGTTAGTTTAATGAGTGTTAAGACTTTTATAGTCTCTTAAATAACTAAACTAAACATACGTTAACCCCTAATTAAATCTCTAAATAATAAACTAATTAAATGACTTTACTAAAAATTGGATAGCCTAAACAGACTCCACCTACGAGACCCTGACCTACGGTCCGTAGGTCAATCGACGCCCCGTACTGGCAAGGTGTTGATTGTGTCAGAGACTGGTGTTTTGGCACTTTTTGGGAAATGACTAAGTGTTGGACGACAGAGCCATCGACGGAGCGTCGATCAATCGATAGCTCGTCGATTGCACACTGTCAAAAATAGCTTTTTGGTCAAATTGAAGGGTCCTCTCCAAGGACCCCCTAGGGTGGTCCTTGGGGAGTCGTACCCGTACGTTTGGACCCTAAACACACTCTAATACATGTTTAACACCTTCCTACCAATTTTCATCGAATTTTGACTCTTAAAACCCCATGAAACATGCCAAGTCACACTAGCACTTATTTCACTACTCTCGGAATGTCATGGACGTTCCTTGACATTTCGAATCTAAAACTTCCTAAATGATTTAAATATATTATTTTAGGCCTTAAAACAGTGTTCTACGTCTTTGCTCTTCATGTGAGGCTCTAGATTAGGCCTTGGACTTCCGGAGTGTTATAGTATCCCCCCCTTAGGAGCATTTGTCCTCGAATGACACTACAATTTTTTTATAGGGAGAGATGACTCAAGACTAGTAGCCCAACCAACAACAACATATCACAACATGAGTTACAACTCAAATCAACATATCGACATTATATTTACACTTAGCAACTCAAAACACCATTTACTACGTATAAAAGCTCAACATCACAACATGAGGAATTTCCTTCTCAATATCAACATGAGCCCAACATGATCATCAAGTTATTTGTGCCAAAACTTATTTAAAAACACATTAACGTGCTCATTACCATTTCATGAAGGCAACAATACATTAAACACAAATAAGTGAAAATTACGTCAAAGAGCATTTTCACATGAAAACTCATTTTAGCATGTACTTTTACCATAGATATGCATATTTTAGCAAAACAAGGCAAATTCAAGTTTATTTATTATTTTCATTATCCATAGGAGTGACTAACCTTAATTATGAAAAAGATAAGGATAGCGGGACTTCATGTCGGCCTTGGCCTCCCATGTTGCTCCCTCAACTAGGTGGTTTCTCCATAGGACTTTTACAGAGTCTACCTCTTTGTTCCTCAACTTCTTGACTTGACGATCTAAAATTTCCACCAGAACCTCTTCATAAGAAAGACTCTCATCCACACCTAATCCTTCAATAGGGAAAATGGACACGGGATCACCAATACACTTCTTTAGCATGGAGACATGAAATACCGGATGAACCGAAGATAGTTCACTAGGTAATTTCAACTCAGATGCAACTTTTCTGACCCGTTGCAAAATCTCATAGGGACCACATATTGGGGACTTAACATCCCCTTTTTGCCAAACCTGATCACACCTTTCATAGGTGAAATCTTCAAATACACCATATCACCTACTTTGAATTCAAGATCTGTTCTTCTATTGTCCGCATTGGATTTTTGCCGACTATAGGCTGTTTTCAATCTATCCCTTATCACCCGAACCTTCTCCAAAGTGTCATAGATTATTTTGGGACCATGGAGTGAAGGCTTACCAACCTCAAACTACCCAACTGGAGACCTACATCTCCTACCATAGGGTGCCTCAAATGGAGCCATTGAAATACTCGAGTGATAACTATTACTATAGGAGAACTCAATCAACGGTAGGTTATTGTCCCAATTCCCTTTGAAATCAATCACACAAGCTCTTAACATGTCTTCTAGGGTTTGAATGTACTCTCGGCTTGACCATCCGTCTGGGGATGAAAAGTGGTGCTAACCTTTACTTTTGTGACCTCCAAAAATAAGAAGTGAATTGTAAATCTCTATCCGATATGATGGACAAAGGGATCCCATGAAGGCTCACAATCTCATTAATGTAAATTCTTGCATAATCCTCCACCAAATAAGTAGACTTAACAGGGATAAAATGAGCAGACTTCGTCAACCTATCTACAATAACCCAAATTGAGTCATTTTGCCTCCGGGTTCGAGGCAACCCAACAACAAAGTCCATATTAATATCTTTCTACTTCCAAGTAGGAACACCCATTTCATGGGTTAGACCACTAGGCTTTATAGGCTCGGCTTTTAACTTGTTGGCAATTTGGACATTTGGATACAAACTCCGCTATGTCCCTTTTTAAGCCATCCCACCAATATACCTCTCTAAGGTCACGATACATTTTGGTAGCACCTCGATGAATAGAATATCGGGAACCATGAGATTCTTCCAAAATCTTTCCCCTCAAATCATCAACATCCGTCACACACAATCTATTGGGCAAATATATAGGACAACCCCTAAAGACTCTTCTAGCCACAAGGGAGTCACCCATTAGAGTTGTAACCAAAAACGGCGTAACACTCCGAGTAGTCAAGACCTAAGCTAGAGCCTCACAAGTTGATCTAAGGTTGATAAGACTGTTTTAAGACCTAAATTGATTTTTAAAGTTCATCTAAGAAGCTTTAGAGCTAAGACGTCAAGAAACGTCCAAGTCGTCCAGAAACTAGCTAAATTGAACTAGTTAACGTCCCTATGTTTGGTGAAGGATTGGGAGGGTCAAATGAAGTCTAAAACTTGTAAAAAAGACTTTGAATATGTAAAATGTAGTATAGAGGATCTAAACGTTCAATAAAAAATCCCCAAGGACCACCCGAAGGATCCTTGAGAAGGGCCCCAACATGGCTAGGCAGGCAACCAAAGCAAACACTGCTCCACGTGCAGCTGACACGCAGCTTGGAAAAATTTGCCTCGCGATGTGTGCACTCCACGAGGATCACTGCGTCAAACTGGATTTCAAAAAAAAAATCTGAAATCAGCCTCGCGAAGCGGAGCCACTTCCCAAATTTGTTGAAATCGTATTTTAAGCATTTTGACTTCACAAAAAGACCCAATTAAGTAAGGTGTCTTTTGGGTAAATTAGGGGGTGATTATATATAGTCTAAGGGTCAGTTTTAAGTCATTTTTCACTCACCTAAATCAAATTCCCAAAACAAAATCCAAAAGCTCTCATCTCGTTACTTTCTCTCTCCCCAAATCCTCTATTGAAAGAAGAACAAAGCTTGAAGAAGAAGACCAATTTCTCTAGGATTTCACTTCAATTTCGTGGGTTAATCTTCATTAAGGTATGAGTTCTTCACTCTTGGGATTCCATTCCCCAAGAGGTCCTCTCAAAGTTGATTGGGGTTTTCCAATTCTAATGGGTTTTCTTCTAAACTTCAAATTGATGATAAATTGTGATTGCTTATGACTAATTGAGTGTAGATTGTTGGTTAATTGATGTTAATTGATGCAATTTCATGTAGATCATGTCCCTTTCCCCAAATTCCCCAAATCTTGGATCTTGCTTATGAATTGATGGGAATTGAAGAATGTATTGGTTGTATGACTTATTTTATCTATTCTAATTCATTAATGGACTACCTAGGGTAATATGTTCTTGGAATTGGATCTATTTCTTCAAAATTCATGATGAACCCTATTTCCCTAACCCTAGGTTATGAATTGAAGTTAATTTCGATAGCGTTGATGCAATTAACCTAGCTATTGTGTTAATTATTATTGTGTGATGGTATTACACCCATTGTTGGGTTGAAGTGGATGGTTGATGGTAAAACCATGGATGATGGATTGTGAAGGAGATGTGGTAAGTCTTGTGATCTCAACCCTTTACTTCTATTATGATTACTTGTGTTTAGTGATGAAGTTACACTAAAGTATACCTTATGTTAAGATTGATAGGGTTGGTATGATGTTGAATTGAAATGTCTTGAGCTATGGTTTGTGAGTTGTTGTCTAAGATGTAAATGTTATTAGGATGGTGATAACTTACCCATGTGCCTTATCATGATGTGATTATGTAAATGTGCTAACCTCACATATATGAATTGTAATGAAAGGAAAATACTCCTGAAATTCTTATTGAGCTAAGATGATGATTATATAAGGGATAGACCCTATGACCTAAAGTTAAGTAATGATCGTTAATGAAAGACATTTCAAAAGGGACTCTAGCTTAGCATCGAGTGAACTTGAAGATGAGGGGTGGCGCCTTCCCAACAAGGGAAGGCAAGGTTCACCATAGTCCTCATGGGTTGGATAGCCTCATAGTCAATAAGTGCATAGAGTGATGTTTCTGTGACAGCCCCCAAGCTCTATAAACTATGTTGCCACCATAAGAATACTAGCTAGTGGATCCACCTAGATGCTATGTTCATGTTTGGTTTTACTTTAGCCGGTAGACCACCTTCCATTGGTATAAGGTTTTACAACACCGGATTACACACTTATCTCTTGTGGTTTATGTCGGTTAAGGCAATTGTTCCCAAAAGTAAAATGATGTAATAGATTATACACTAACTAGGGTGACTTAAGAGGTTTGGCTTAGCCTAGGTAGGGGTATGGGACTCTTCCTATGCCTTGCACTAGTTTGCCTTAAGGGAAACCTTAGGAGGTCGTTATTACGATATATCATGTATATGTTATGTATTTGTTGACTCTTATGTGCTAATGACACTATGTGATATTGGTTCCATTTACGAACATGTGGTTGGTATCTATTGATGGAGTATGATGATGTTATCTCTTAAAGATATAGTATGTATAGTTGGGCATTGCTTATAGTTCTTGTTGAGTTTACTTGGTTGAGTAAGGTTATGGGTCTTTACTTAGCCATTGCTCTAGTGGATTTAATGGGGGTGCATGAGTGATGGTCTTGCTTAGGTTATGATGTTATGAACTCTAATGCACGCTTGTTGATGCTATAACTTGATGATAGAGTTATCTTGATTATGTGCTGAATTATGTTGATATGTTTGTTGACTTGACTAAACATTGGTATTGTTGGTCTTGTGTTGTATATAGTTTTGACTTAAGAGTTATGTCTTTATTGGCTTATATGAGTTCTTGGATATGCATAATGCTATTCAAAATAAATTAGCATGTTTTGAATGAATGTCCTTTTTAGCATGATGTCACTTGTTTTATGTGCATATACTCATACTTAGTACAAGTCTGTACTATCCTATCTTTTATGTTTACTACAAATGTAGGATCCGACCGTTGAGCTTATAGAAGACCTTTGAAGACTACTTGGATATTCCCAAGAGTTTGGTAGGTCCTCACCTTTCGAGGACAATGCCATTATCAAACTATTGATTTTGTTCTAGTTATAAGACTTCTAGTTCTTTCCTTTACATTTTAAGACGATTGTTGTATAGCTTATAGAGGCTCTTTGTTGTATTAAAGTATGGGTTAAGCCCAATTGTTGAATTCGATTTAGATGGTTTAATATGAGACATATTATAGACTTCTTATGAGATTATGTTCCTATACTATGGATGTGAAATAAAAGTAGAAGACTATGTAATATTCTTATGCGTAGGTTCTATGTATACTAGATAAATATATATTATGTGTAAGAAAGAGGTCTAAGTAAACCTCAATGTAGAAGTAAACAAACAGTGTTAAATTTTCTGCATTTTTAACCTACGAATGTAATGATGAATGCTAAGAGGCTAGCTTAGTCCTCTTTGAGGCCGCCATCGCCGATTACGTCTAGGGGGTGCTCCCTGGATGTGACAAACTTTGTATCAGATCATGAGGTTGAATAACTTTAGTATTGATGTCTCATTATACCACGTCTACGTAGATTCTTATTCATAATTGTGAAGCACGCCACACCTATGAATGAGAGACTATGTGATGCTTAGGAAACTCTCATTTTCTTGTAATCCTATGTTGTGCCTCTAGAGTGTAGTTTATGTGTGCTTTCACCTAAACCTTGTATGGTGGTTATAGGTATGAATATTCGAAGAGCAGCCGCAAGAAGGGCCGAGGAAGGCATCGCTAATGCGGGAGTACAAGACTACCAAGTGCCTCCACTTGAAGAAGTTGCTATGGATGATCAAGTTCTGGTTGCTCCTCCTCCTATGGCGGATGGGGATATAAGGGCATCTTTTCTCCAAATGGTCCAATTCATTACGATCCAAGCACAAGCCATCACTACTCAAGCACAAGCTATGATAGCCTAAGCTAATCGGGAGGTGGTACCCCGAGGAAACCAACAAGTTAGCACCATGGCCTCCCGTTTGAGGGATTTCACTAGGATGAATCCCCCTACTTTCTATGGGTCCAAAGTTGAGGAAGACCCCCAAGAGTTCATTGATGAAATATACAAAATTCTCTATGCTATGGGGTTGACTACTAGTGAGAAGACCGAGTTAGCCACCTACCAACTCAAAGATGTGGCCCAAACGTGGTACATCCAATAGAGAGACAATAGAACTTTAAGGGGTGGACCAGTGACATGGGAGATTTTCAAGAAGGCTTTTCTTTGATAGATTCTTTCCTAGGGAGAAGAGGGAAGCCAAAGTGTAAGAATTCATCAACCTTCGTCAAGGAGGTATGAGTGTACTTGACTACTCTTTGAAATTTACTAAATTGTCAAAGTATGCTCCTTCTAGAGATGAAATAAGCCGCTTTGTGACGGTAGTGTCGGCTGACTTAAAATAAGAATGTCGTTCGGCTATGCTACATGAAAATATGAACATTTATCGTCTCATTGTTCATGCTCAACAAGTGGAAGAGACTAGGGTGAAGAGGAAGAATAGGGAAGCAAATAGGGCCACATCATTTGCTGGTGGTTCTTCAAAGGGTAGGCTTGATATCAAATGTAGGTTAAAAAAGAGGTTCTCCAATAAAGTTCCTTCAAAGTTCCCTTAAGGCTCGTGATGATAGGGTGTCTAACCCCAAGCATCAAAAGGGAAGGGGTACTAGTTCACCAAGTAAGAGGCCAACTTGTGGAAAGTGTGGCAAGAAGCATTATGGTGATTGCCTCATTGGGAAGGATAATTGCTTTAGTTGTGGTACGAGTGGCCACAAGGTGAAGGATTGTACAAACTTGAATGGTCAAGTCAAGGTAGTGGTAAAGATCAAGCAAGTGGTTCTAATATTGATGCTCATAAGAAGAATCACTTCTGTACTCTCCGCTCTAGAGGTGAGTATAGAGACTTCTCCCGATGTGGTGACCGGTATGTTGAAAGTATTTTCTATTGATTTATATGGTTTACTTGATCCCATTGCTAATTTTTCATTTGTTACTCCTCTAGTAGCTTGAAAGTTTGACATTTTTCCTGATATCTTGAAAGAACCTTTTATGTTGACTACCCCGGTGGGTGAGTCGGTTGTTGCTAAGAGAGTATATAGAAATTGTCCTATAATGTTTCCCAATAGAGTTACTCATGTGGAGTTGGTAGAACTCGATATGGTTGATTTTGATGTTATTTTGGGTATGGATTGGTTGCATGCTTGTTTCGCTTCCATAGATTGTTGAACAAGGGTAGTGAAGTTTAACTTTCCAAATGAACCCGTTTTAGAATGGAAGGGGGAAAATTCTATTACTAGGGGCTGTATCATTTCTTGTTTGAAAGCTTGTAAGATGATCTCTAAAGGGTGTTTATACCATATTGTGAGATTCCTCCTATTGAGTCGGTCCCCTTAGTGAGGGAATTTCTGGAGGTCTTTCCTAATGATCTTCCCGGTATTCCTCCCGAACAAGAAATTGATTTTGGTATTGACTTGCTACTGGATACAACTCCCATTTCAATTCCTCCTTATCGGATGGCTCCGGCCAAATTGAAAGAGTTGAAGGCTGAACTCAAATATCTATTAGACAAGGGTTTCATTCGGCCTAGTATTTCTCCATGAGGTGCTCCGATATTGTTCGTGAAAACGAAGGATGGGTCCCTTAGAATGTGTATTGATTACCGTCAACTCAACAAAGTCACAATCAAGAACAAGTATCCTCTCCCTCAGATTGATTATTTATTTGATCAACTCCAAGGTGCGAGTTACTTTTCCAAGATTGACTTGAGATCGAGATATCACCAACTTAGGGTCGGAGGTGAAGATATTCCCAAGATGGCGTTTCAGACTAGATATGGTCACTATGAGTTCTTAGTAATGTCTTTTGGTCTCACTAATGCTCTGACGGCGTTTATGGACCTAATGAATAGGGTGTTTCGAAGTTACGTAAATTCATTTGTCATTGTCTTCATTGACAACATCTTGGTATATTTGAAAAATGAGGGTGAACACATGAACCGTTTGAGAGTGATTTTACAAGTGCTTAAGGAACAACAATTATTTGCCAAGTATAGCAAATGTAAGTTTTGGTTGAGGTCGGTAGTTTCTTGGTCATATCATCTCTAGTGAAGGTGTAGAGGTTGATCCAAGAAAGACTGAAGCGGTGAAAAATTTGCCTAGACCTTTGGCTCCTATGAATATTAGGAGTTTCTTAGGCCTAGCCAGTTATTATAGAAGGTTTGTCGATGGATTCACATCCATTGCTTCCCCTTTGACAACCTTGACTCAAAAGAATGTGAAATTTGAGTGGTCGGAGGCATATGAAAGAAGATTCCAAGTGTTGAAGGATAGGCTTACCTCCGCTCTGGTATTGACCCTACCGGAGGGTACTAAGGGTTTTGTGGTATATTGTGATGCATCCCGAGTTGGGTTAGGGTGTGTTCTTATGCAACATGACAAAGTTATAGCCTATGCTTCTAGGCAACTCAAAGTTTATGAGAAGAATTATCTGACTCATGACCTTGAGTTCGCCGCCATGCTATTTGCCTTGAAAATATGGAGGCATTATCTCTATGGGGTTCATTTTGATGTTTATACGGACCATAAAAGTCTTCAATACGTATTTACACAAAAGAAGTTAAATCTCCGACAAAGAAGGTGGTTGGAATTGTTGAAGGATTATGACATGAGTGTCCTCTTTCACCCCAACAAGGATAATGTGGTAGCGGATGCTTTAAGTTGTTTGTCCATGGAAAGTGTGTCCCATGTGGAAGAATCCAAGAAAAACCTACTGAAAGATGTTCATAGATTGGCTCGTTTAGGGGTTCGAATTGAAGGGTCTCCAAATGGTAGTGTAGTGGTACATCATAACTCCGAGTCGTCTTTGGTGGTTAAGGTGAAGTCTAAGCAACACCTTGATCCATTATTGATTGAGTTGAATGAATCAGTTCTTGGAAAAATGAATGAGTCATTCTCCCAAGGAGGGATGGTGTTCTTAGGTACCAAGGGATATTGTGTGTGCCCAATGTGGATGATTTGAGGAATAGAGTTCTTGAAGAAGCTCATGCAACCCGTTACTATATTAATCCAAGTTCTACAAAGATGTACCATGACCTTAGAGAGGTGTTTTGTTGGGATAGTCTAAAAAGGGACATTGTGGAGTTTGTTGCAAAGTGTCCCAATTGCCAACAAGTGAAGGCCGAGCACCAAAAGCCGAGTGGTTTACTACAAGAAATCCAAATTCCTACTTGGAAGTGGGAAGATGTTAACATGGATTTCGTAGTTGGGTTGCCTCGGACGAGAAGACAATATGATTCAATATGGGTGGTCGTGGATAGATTGGCAAAATCCACTCACTTTATTCCCGTTAAGTCTACTTATTCGGCGGAAGATTATGCAAGGATCTATATTGACAAGATCGTGAGTCTTCATGGGGTTCTTTTGTCCATAATATCGGATAGGGGTGCTCAATTTACATCTAGGTCTTGGAGGTTTTTCCAAGAGGTTTGGGTACTCAAGTGAAGTTGAGCACCTCTTTTCATCCTCAAACGGATGGTCAAGCGGAGTATACTATTCAAACTCTTGAAGATATGCTTATAGCTTGTATCATTGACTTCAAGGGAAATTGGTATGAACACTTTCCTTTGGTGGAGTTCTCATATAACAATAGTTTTCATTCATCCATATTTATGACTCCTTTTGAAGCATTGTATGGTAGGAGGTGTAGATCTCATATTGGATGGTTTGAGGTTAGCGAATCTTCGCTTCCAGGTCCTGATTTGATCTATAAGACCTTGGAGAAAGTTCATATCATAAGGAACCGTTTGCAAACAGCCTATAGTCAGCAAAAATCTTATGCCGATCATAGAAGAAGAGACCTTGAATTTGAAGAGGGTGATAAGGTGTACTTGAAGAATTCGCCCACGAAAGGGGTGGTTAGATTTGGCAATAAAGTGAAGTTAAGTCCTCGTTATGTGGGTCCCTATGAAAATTTTCAAAGGGTTGGCAAGGTTTCATATAAGTTGAAACTCCCTAGTGAACTATTTTTGGTCATCCGTTTTTCATGTATCCATGCTTAAGAAGTTCATTGGTAATCCCGAGTCCATTCTTCCTATCGAAGGTCTTGGTGTCAAAGAGAACCTCTCCTATGAGGAGGTTCCGGTTGACATCCTTGATCGTCAAGTGAAGAGGTTAAGGAACAAAGAGGTGGCCTCCGTAAAGGTGTTATGAAGAAACCACCTAGTTAAGGGAGCAACATGGGAGGCCGACATGAAATCCCGTAATCCTCATCTTTTTCCTAACGAACATTAGTTGTTCTTACTACTAATGAAATTACTGACTAAACTTGAAGTTGCTTTGATTTTGGTGAAGTTTTGCAAAAATATTTATGTTTCAGTGAATTACAGTGAAGTTATGCCTATAGACTTGAACATTTTCAATTTTACTTGTTTTGAGTTAAGTTGTGCATTTTGATATGATGAGTATTTATGAAATGTTATTGAGCATGCTGATAGTTTGAGTTTTGGCATAATTGACTCGTTAAAGATATGTTGAGCTCATGTTGTTTTGAGAAAGAAATCCCTCATGTAATGAATGTTGAGCAGCTATATGTTGAAAATGGTGTTTTGAGTTGTATTGTGTAAATGCCATGATTATGTGTTTAATGGAGTTGTGAGACACTCCTTGAGTTGTAACTCATGTTGATTTTTGTATATTGCTGGTTGGGCTGCTAGTCTTGAGTCTATCTTTTCCCTTTTAAAAATTTAGTGTCATTTGGGGACGAATGTTCCTAAGGGGGGATAATGTACACTCCGAAAAGTCAAGACCTAAGATAGAGCCTCACAAGTTGATATAAGGTTTATAATACTGTTTTAAGACCTAAATTAATGTTTAAAAGTCATCTAAGAATCTTTAGATCCAAGACATCAAGAAACGTCCAAGACGTCCGGAAACTAGCTAAATTGAACTAGTTGACGTCCCTATGTTTGGTGAAGGATTGGGAGGGTCAAATGAAGTCTAAAACTTGTAAAAAATACTTTGAATAGGTAAAATGTAGTATAGAGGATCTAAACGTTCAATAACGACTCCCCAAGGACCACCCGAAGGAACCTTGAGGAGGATCCCAACATCGCTAGGCAGGCTGCCAAAGCAGTCGCGACAGCCTAGATTTGGCAGTTACTGCGCGACGCGCAACTGACACGCAACTTGGCAAAATTTTCCTCTCGAGGCATCCACTCCACGAGGCTCACTACCTCAAAGTGGGTTTCAAAAATAAAATCTGAAATTAGTCTCGCGACGCGGAGCCACTTCCCAGATTTGTTGAAATCATATTTTAAGCATTTTGACATAAAAAAAAGACCCAATTAAGTGAGGGGTCTTTTAGATACTTTGGGGGTGATTATATATAGCTAAGGGTCAATTTTAAGTCATTTTTCACTCACCTAAATCAAATTCCCAAAATAAAACCCAAAAGCTCTCATCTCTCTCTACTTTCTCTCTCCCAAAATCCTCCATTGAAAGAAGAACAAAGCTTGAAGAAGAAGACCAATTTATCTAGGATTCCAATTCAATTTCATGGATTAATCTTCATTAACGTATGGGTTCTTCACTCTTGGTATTCCATTCCCCAAGAGGTCAGACCAATTTATCTAGGATTCCAATTCAATTTCATGGATTAATCTTCATTAACGTATAGGTTCTTCACTCTTGGTATTCCATTCCCCAAGAGGTCTTCTCAAAGTTTGATTTCTAAATTACCCAATTCCATGGCGTTTTCCAATTCTAATGGTTTTTCTTCTAAACGTCAAATTTATGATAAATTATGATTGCCTATGACTAATTGAGTGTATATTGTTGGTTAATTGATGTTAATTGATGCAATTTCATGTAGATCATGTCCCTTTCCCCAAATTCTTTGAATCTTGGATCTTGCTTATGAATTGATGGGAATTGAAGAATGTATTGATTGTTAGACTTATTTTATCTATTCTAATTCATTCATGAACTGCCTAGGTATTGTGTTGTTGGGATTGGATCTATTTATTGAAGAATTCGTGATGAACCCTATTTCCCTAACCCTAGGTTATTAATTGAAGTTAATTTGGATAGTGATGATGCAATTGACCTAGCTATTGTGTTAATTACTATTGTGTGATGGTATTACACCCATTGTTGGGTTGATTGGATGGTTGATGATAAAACTATGGATGATGGCTTGTGGATGTGGTAAGTCTTGTGATCTCAACCCTTTACTTCAATTATGATTACTTGTGTTTATTAATGAAGTTACACTGAAGTATACCTTATGTTAAGATTGATAGGGTTTGTATGATGTTGAATTGAAATGTCTTGAGCTATGGTTTGTGAGTTGTTGTCTAAGATGTAAATGTTATAAGGATGGTGATAACTTACCAATGTGCCTTATCATGATGTAATTATGTAAATGTGCTAACCTCACATGTATGAATTGTAATAAAAGGAAAATACTCATGCAATTCTTATTGAGCTAAGATGATGAGTATAAAAGGGATAGACCCTATGAGCTAAAGTTAAGTAATGATCCTTAATGAAAGACATTTCAAAATGGACTCTAGCTTAGCATCGCGTTAACTTGAAGATGAGGGGTGGCGCCTTCCCAAGAAGGGAAGGTAGGGTTCACCATTGTCCTCACGGGGTGGATAGCCTCATAGTTCAAAAAGCGCATAGAGTGATGTTTCCATGACAGCCCCCAAGCTCCATAAACTATGTTGCCACCATAGGAATACTAGCTAGTGGATCCACCTAGATGCTATGTTCATGTTTGGTTTTACTTTGGCCTGTAGACCAGCTTCCATTGGTGTAATGTTTTACAACACCGGATTCCACACTTAGATCTTGTGGTCTATGTCGGTTAAGGAAATTGTTCCCGAAAGTAAATGAAGTAATGGAGTAAACACTAACTAGGGTGACTTAAGATGTTTGACTTAACCTAGGTAGGGGTATGAGAACTGAGAATCCCGATATCCTCATCTTTTTCTTCATTTCCTATTCTACATAGAGACCAAGATGTTTTAGGGTCATGAGTATTTTAGAGATTTCCATGATCTCCTTTTTTTATGCATGTTAATGATGAATTTATGTTTAAATGATAAATTGTGTTTTCATGGTTTATGTTCCTCATGATTGTTGTGAATTTAGTATGATGATGACATATTGGACTTTATGCGATGATTGAATGGACATAACTTGAAATACTTTTGATTAAATGGCATATTAGCTCCATAATATTCTTTTGAACTTGCTTTTAGTGGAAAAGTGTAATTCCTCCTGTGGTTATGTGATTGATAATGCTTAGAAGTGTTGGTATTGGCTCACTCTTAAGAGGAGAAATGGTGTTGCCTAGCTAACATTGTTACTGTGTGCTTACATGTTTCCATGACTTCCTTATATAATGCATGTTCAAGAAAACTTGTGTTTTGGAAAGAAATGAGCTTATATGAATTAGTTCTCTCATGTTTTAGTGCTCTGAGTAAGAATTGCATATTGTACTTCATGTGAACAATATATAAGCATTCTTTAGTTTGGATATGAGGGATTCCTCCTTGAATAAATACTATTTTGAACATGAAATTTTGCATATGAGCTCCATAAGAATATGAGGAGCATGTTATGAATTGGAGATGGTAGTTCCTCCTCGAACATAACTAATCATGAAAAGTTCATACATGTGGGGATTGATAGATGTACTACCTTATGTTTGCATTGACTATGTTAAATTAGAGTTGAAGTTTCCTCCTTTGAATGATGCTCATTGTGAATAGTGTATCTTTGAGTTGTGAATTATTTGATGCTTCATTAATGATAGACTGATATCATTCAATCCTTACTCCTTTAAATGTTTAAAGTGTCATTTGAGGACTAATGTTCCCAAGTGGGGGATAATGTAACACCCCGTAAAAACTAGAAAGACCTAGCTAAAGCCTAACGCAATCTAGTAGGTGAAACTAGAGACTAATGCATTTTGTTTTGAGTTTGATGTGATGTGTGAGGGTGTAAATAAAGTTCCTGAACTTAGGTTTAGGATTTTAGGGGTTAAACATCAAGGTACGACCCCCAAGGACCACCATAAGGGTCCTTGAGGAGGACCCTGAAGCTTAACCCCAAGGTTTCTCCTAAGAGAAAAATGTTGTCCAAATAGGTGACCTACGGATGGCCATCTACGGCCAGTAGATGGACCCATGTCCCATAGGTTTGGGTCATGGGTCAGGCCCCTAGTTGAAAGACTGCAGCCACCACCTATGGATCTACAGGACGGGGTGCAATGCACCCACTGACCATAGGTCCTTGGGTGTGGTTTGCACCTGCAAAACTCTCTAAGACTCGACCTAAGTTAGGTCATTTGGTTAATTCGTTATAATTTTTTTTCAGTAGGGGTCATTACATATGGGTTTATTTCACCTATATATTAGTCATTAAACACCTCATTAATTCAATAATCCCCAAGACCCCAAATCAAAACCTAACTACTTTCCCCTCCAAAAATCTTCTCTCTAGACTCCATTGAAGGTCAAGGTCAAGGTCAAGGTCAAGGTCAGGCTAGGGATCCAAGAATCATATTTCTTTTCCAATTTCTTGCATGATTCTACACCTAAGGTATGGGAGTTTTCATCCTTGGGTAGCTATCACCAAAGTAGCCCCTTCAAAAGTTTTTATATCAATTCTAGAAAATCCAAATAACTAGGGTTTCAACACAATCCCTTGGATTCCTTTCAAAGTTGTTCTAAAAGGATGAATTATTCTTGTTATTAATGATATTACTTATTTTTGATGATTTTAACTTGAATATCAAATAATACATGAGTTTCCTCCAATCCTATCTATGAATTTTTCTCTTAATTATGAATGTTGTTAGAAGTTGATTCAATTAATTGAATGTGAGTTGATTATGATGTAATTACATGATCTATGTATAATTCCACATGTGTTATTGATTAACCAAAGGTTCTAAGCTGAAATTTATATAGCCTAGGGTTATGTCATAAAGAGGAAAATTTAGGGATTCGATGTGACCTTGTAAGATTGATGAACTTCTTGATAAATTGCCTTAGATTAGACCACCTCGACGTGGATTTCTCATGAATGATCTTGTAGACATGAATTTCTTATGAATGAATCTCCCTTCTTCCTAAATTTTGAACTATGGTATGGATTGAATAATGTTGAAAAGTTTAAAATATATTATGTCTACATTGGTTATGTTTTTTTAATCATGATATCCCTCTATCTATTTTTTTAATTCAAGAAGTTAGGGTTGATCTTGATTCTAAGCCTTGAAGGGCAAATTATGAGGGAAATACATATTGAAGATATTTGTGTATGAACTATTGATCAACTTGAAAGGTGAAGGTAATTTGTTATTGTATATGAACTATTAATCCACTTGGAAGGTAGAGGTGTTGACTTATTGTGCATGTTGAATTGTATATGGTATTATGATGGAAGGACACTACCCACTTGCCCTACAATATGAGTATATAATCTTATAGATTCAATGAATGAACTACTTGAACTATGATTATATATATTTCTAGTATAACAAATGTTAGATATGTTGATTTACTGTCACACCCGAAGAGCACACCCCGGATGAGACCGGCGCCGTCGTCCTATTAGAGGACTCAAACAAGACCTTAGCATTCGTCATAACATGTGATCATTAAAAATTGCGGAAATATTAAAACTTTTACATTCTACTTGAAGTATACTTAGACTTCATACTTAGCATACATACGGACATACGAAAATCTAGAAATCTGTCTCACATATATAAAGCCATCTAAGGTGCAAATCTGAACTTAGCCAATAATAGTCAATATGCCATATAGGCCTTAATACAAAAGAATCCAAAGAAGATAATGGAAATAACGTATTCTAAAAACTACTAAGTCTTCATAGGCTGGAATATAAATAATAGCGTCCCGAACATAAGAACCTACCAAGACTTGGAGAAAGAGTTCCAAGCTTCTTCAAATCGACCTACTCAAACTTCAATGGCCGGAACCAACAATTGTAGTAATATAAAGTAATGGGTTAGTACGCCACATGTACTAAGTATGGGTATATGCACATAACATATAAGGACATGCATGAAAAATGATCATTTATCATCTCTTAGAAAACATGCTAAGTCATATGAAAGTCTTCAATGCACATACCATATAACATATACAAGTTAAGGATTCCATCACTTAAAGCATGATCATAATCAAAGACATATTATCATAGAGCCATGTTAACATTTCATATTCAATAGATCATATAAACATAACATACAAAACACTTACTAATGATCTCATCCCCAACCTACAAGTGCAATGGTCATGTGAATCCCAATAACCCCACACAACCAAGTAAATAAGATAGGAGACCATGAGTAAAGCTTTACTTCATATAACTTGTAAGTAAGTAGTCATCACTTCATATAGCAATATAACCCAATAACATATTCATCATAATGACCAACATCATATAAGAGTAACGTCATGTATCATAAACATATATCTTTCATGTTATCATATTACATAAGAAAAATATCCTAGGACTTCCCTTAGAGTCAACTTGTGCAATGTCTAGGTAGAGTCACATACCCCTACCTATACTAAGTAGACTCCTCAAGTCACCTTAGTCAACGTTCATTTACTTGTCTTTCATTTTACATGAGGGAACATTCGCCTTAACCGACATAGACCATGTGAGCTAAACATGGAATCCGGTGTCATAAATCCCCACACCGAAAGAAGGTGGTCTACCGGCCAAAGTAGAACCTAACATGCCATAGCTTTCTAGGTGGATACACTAGCTAATATCCTATGGTGGCAACATAGTTCAAGAACTAATAGATGTATTAGAGACCCATAGTTCCACATTACATGGCAGCCTCAATTTCATGAGAGTCATTGTGAACCTACCTTCCAAATTGGGAAGGGACACCTCTCATATCTAGTTCATCGGTGCTTAGCTTAAGTCCCTTTCTTGAATAACCTTTAAGTTGTCTTTTATCATAAACTTATCATAGGTCATAGTAGGTTAACTCCTTGTATAAACATGATCATGAGCTCTTTAGGATTAGATGAGAATTTCCTTTCATCATAATCTTTCGTTTGTGAAATTAACATAACATAATCATCTTGTGTAAAGCTTACAAGAGAATATCATATCTTACATTTTCGTTTTATTATCGTGATCTCACAAATAACATGTTGATAGCCCAGCATATTCTCATAGCAACATCATACATACTTTTCATAACATAGCATCATAGTTTATAGGCTAACATAAACATTTGAGAGTAATCACACTTAGAAAACTTACCTCTTGCTTCCAAGAACCTTGTTCATCTTTCAATATTCATAATCATACTTAGTGAAATACTCAATAGCATAATCAAACAACTCATCAAATCATATACAAGATCAATGCATAGTGTAGGAGAAGGAAAACGGGTCATTAAAGGGTTCATTCAAGTCTTAATTCCAATCCTAACGTTTACGTGTCATCAAGCAGTGGATACAACCCATTCGAAACCATTACTTAGAGAAATATCATGTATCAAACGACATTCAAACACATTATCAATTAAATACTCAACAATTAATGTGAAATCAACCATAGAAAACACTTACTTTTCATTGAAAATCATAAATCGGGAATTATGAAGAAAATGCGTTTGTAGAGTAAAAACCCTAGAATTGAATATCTTAAAAACTTACCTTTGAATGGACCTATTGGGTAAAGGAATCCCAAGAGTGAAAAACCCATACCTTATAGATGAAGAATCCACAAAATCTGATTGGAAACTTCCAAACCTTCGTCTTCTTCCTTAAGCTTTTCTTGTTCTTCAATGGAGTTTGTAAAAGAGAGTGTTCTTGAGAGATTGAGAGAAATTTCTTTTGATCTGATTTGGGACTCGTAAAAGTGGTATAAAACTGACCTAATATACATATATAGTCGTCCTATGAATTACCCAAAATACGTTCCACTTAAATGGGTCTTTTTAATAAGTTAAATTACCAAAATACGACTTTAACGATTCTGGGAAGTAGCTGCGTGTCGCGGGGACAATTCCCGTCGTTTATATTTAATTTTGAGTTGAGGCAGTGAGGTGCATGTCAGCCTCGCGTCGCGAGGATGCCTCTCAAATATTGAGGAAGAACACCTCGTGTTCCTTGCGCGTCGCGCACCTTACCTCTACAATCTGCCTGCTCGCAGGCATACCAGGCAGCCTGCCCACGCATGTATGGGTCCTTCCCAAGGACCGTTCGGGTGGTACTTGGGGTGTCGTTATCGGAAATTTGGACCCTTTGTACTACATACTACCTATCCATGCTCTCAGTAGACGTTTTGGACTTCATTTGACACCTCTAAACCATCACCAAACATAGGGACGCCAACTAGTTCGAATTAGCTAGCTTCCGGACGTCAAGGTCTTTCTTTGTCGTTTTGGCTCTTACCTTTTCCAATTGAGTTTATCACATTAATATAGGTCTGGAAACATCATTTTAAGAATTATAAAATAGATTAAGCTCTAGTCTAAGTCATGGCATTTCCGTAGTGTTACATTATCCCCCCCTTAGGAACAATCATCCCCGAATGACAATAAAATCTCTTGGAGGGTAAGGAATAGACTCAATACTAGCAGCCAAACCAATCAACATCAAAAAATCATAATGAGTCACAACTCATAGGAGTAAATCACAACTCCTTACAACACATACCATAACATTACATATAGCACTCAATTCATGATGCACAAACATATAAGAGCTACATATTTCATAACACATAGTGAGGAATTTCTTTCTCAACCTTATACTAAGCTCAAAATGCATCAAAGAGTTACCATGCTATCAATCTTCTCAAGATCACAACAAAACAACAAAAATCTCAAGAAAACATATGCATACAAGTTTCACATAAGTGCGAGAATAGAGTAGGAAAACATCTTCTTAAACTCTAGTTAGTATTATCTTTTGCCAAAACATGCACCTATTTAGTAAACAAGTTAATTTCATGATTATGCATTACTTTCTATATTAAGAGTAATATTTAACATCTAGGAGTAAATAGATGAGGGTAGCGTGACTTCATGTCGGCTTCAGCCTCCCATGTTGCACCCTCAACAAGATGGTTCCTCCATAGAACTTTTACAGAGGCAACCTCCTTGTTTCTCAACTTTTTGACTTGGCGATCTAGGATCTCAATCGGAACCTCTTCATAGTAGAGGTTCTCATCCACTCCTAATCCTT
This sequence comes from Solanum sitiens, assembly GCA_016801875.1. Lineage (NCBI taxonomy): Eukaryota > Viridiplantae > Streptophyta > Magnoliopsida > Solanales > Solanaceae > Solanum > Solanum sitiens. The sequence goes on along the minus strand of JABWTJ010000224.1, from coordinate 424,395 downwards.
CAATAGGTAGAATAGACACCGGGTCGGCTATGCATTTCTTGAGCATAGAAATATGAAACATCGGATGAACCAAAGCTAATTCACTAGGTAGTTTCAGCTCATAGGCAACCTTTCCAATTCGTTGTAACACCTCATAAGGAACAACATACCGGGGACTTAGCTTTCCTTTTATACCGAATCTCATCACCCCTTTCATAGGTGAAACCTTCAAGTAGACATGATCACCTATTTCAAACTCAGGATCTCTTCTTCTATTGTTGGCATGAGACTGTTGCCGACTATAGGCTGTCTTCAATCTATCTCTTATGATTCGAACTTTCTCTATCGCCTCATAGATAATCTTTGGACCAAGGAGTGAGGACTCACCAACCTCAAACCATCCAACCAGAGATCTACACCTTCTACCATAAAGAGCTTCAAAAGGTACCATGGAGATGCTCGAATGATAGCTATTGTAGTAAGAGAACTCAATCAAAGGTAAGTGATCATCCCAACTACCCTTGAAATCAATAACACAGGCTCTTAACATGTCTTCAAGGTTCTGAATGGTACGTTCCGCTTGACCATCTGTCTGAGGATGGAAAGCGGTACTAAGTTTCACTTGAGTACCTAAACCCTTTTGAAAAGCCTTCAAAAAAGAAGAGAAGTGAATTGGACACCTCTATCCGAAATGATGGACAAAGGAATCCCATGAAGACTCACAATCTCATTAATGTAGATTCTTGCATATCTTCGGCAGTATAAGTAGACTTAACAGGAATAAAATGGGCAGATTTGGTCAACCTGTCCACAATAACCCATATAGAATCATTTTGCTTTCGGGTACGAGGCAACCCAACAATAAAGTCCATATTGATGGCTTCCCACTTCCATGTAGGAGCATCAATGATTTGGGTTAAACCACCAGGTTTTAGATGCTCAGCTTTAACTTGTTGGCATTTTGGACACTTAGCAACAAACTCTGCTATGTCCCTCTTTAAACCATCCCACCAATAGACCTCTCTAAGGTCATGATACATTTTGGTGGCACCCGGATGTATAGAATAGCGAGAACCATGAGCTTCTGGTAAAATCTGATTTCTCAAATCCTCAACATCGGGTACACATAATCTCCCTTGGTACCTAAGAACACCCCCCCTTGGGATAATAACTCATTGAGCTTACTAAGTACCGATTCCTTCAACTCCATCAATAGAGGATCAAGATGTTGCTTAGATTTCACCTCCACCACTAAATATGAGTCAGAGTTATGATGGACCATAAAACCACCAATTGGAGAATCTTCTAACCGTAAACCTAAGCAAGCCAACCTATGAACATATTTTACAAGTTCTTTCTTCTCTTCTTCCACATGAGACACACTACCCATAGTCATACGACTCAAAGCATCCACAACCACGTTGGCTTTGCCGAGGTGGTAAAGAACACTCATGTCGTATTACTTCAACGATTCTAACCATCTTCTCTGTCGGAGGCTCAACTCCTTTTGTGTAAACACATATTGAAGACTCTTATGGTCAGTAAACACATCAACATGCACACCATACAAATAATGCCTCCATATTTTTAAGGCAAAAACTACAGCGGCTAACTTAAGATCATGAGTTGGGTAATTCTTCTCATGAACTGAGTTGCCTAGAAGCATAAGCTATCACCTTACCATGCTGCATGAGGACACATCCCAAGCCCACTCGAGAAGCATCACAATACACCATAAAACCTTCATTACCCTCTGGTAAGGTCAACACCGGAGCGGAGGTAAGCTTATCTTTCAACTCTTGAAAACCATTATCACAAGCTTACGACCACTCAAACTTCACCTTTTTTGGGTCAAAGCTGTCAAAGGAGAAGAAATGGATGAAAATCCATCAACAAATCTTCTATAATAGCCGCTAGACCTAAGAAACTCTTTATGTCTGTGGGAGTCAAAGGTCTAGGCCAATTTCTGACCGCTTCCGTCTTCTTCGGATCAACCTCTACACCATCAACGGAGATATAATGGCTAAGAAAAGCAACCGAACTCAAACAAAATTCACACTTGCTAAATTTGGCACAAAGTTGGAGTTCTTTGAGGACTTGCAAGGCCAACCTCAAGTGACTCTCATGCTCATCTTCATTCTTGGAGTATATCAAAGTATCATCAATGAACACAATCACAAATGAGTCGAGGTAATCTCGGAAAACTCTATTCATTGGGTCCATAAACGCCGCCGGGGCATTTGTTAACCCAAAAGACATAACTAGAAATTCATAATGACCATATCCCGACCTTAAGTCAATCTTGGAAAATAACTAGCACCTTGGAGTTGATCAAATAGGTCATCAATCCTAGGGAGATGATGCTTGTTCTTTATGGTGACCTTATTAAGTTGGCGATAATCAATGTACATTCTAAGGGACCCATCCTTCTTCTTAACAAACAAGACCGGAGTACCCCATGGAGAAATACTAGGTTGTATGAAACCCTTGTCGAGTAAATCGTTAAGTTGGAGCTTCAACTCTTTCAATTCAGCCGGAGCCATACTATATGGAGGAATTGAAATGGGATTTGCATCTGGTAATAAATCAATGCCAAAGTCAATTTCCCTTTCGGGAGGAACTCCTGGAAAGTCATTAGGAAAAACCTCTGGAATTCTCTCACTACAGGGACAGACTCAATAGAAGGAGTTTCACATTCTACGTCCTTAACCCTCACCACATGGTATAAAAAACCCTTGGCTATCATCTTAAAAGCCTTCAAACATGAAATAATTTTACCCCTTGGCATAGAATTTCCCCCTTTCCACTCTAGAAAAGGTTCATTAGGGAATTGAAACTTCACTACCTTTGTTCTACAATCTATAGACGCAAAACAATCATGAAGCCAATCCATACCCAAGATGATATCAAAATCAAACATGTCAAGTTCTACCAAATCAACAAGAGTAACTCTATTAAGCAGCATCATAGGACATTTCCTATAGACACTTTTTGCAACTACAGAGTCACCCATTGGGGTACAAATCGGAAAATGGTTCGATCAAAACACCGGGAAGTACATAAAACTTCCTAGATACCAAAGGTGTAACAAAAGAAAGAGTAGCACCTGGGTCAAGCAAAGCATAAACATTAACAGAGAAAACTTGTAACATACCCGTCACAACGTCGGGAGAGCTTTCTTGTTCACCCCTAGCCTTAGTGCATAGAAACGGTTCCTTTTTGGAGCTTCAGAATTAGGAACACTTGGTTGAGTTTGGCTATTACCCTTACCTTGAATTCTCACATTAGGACAATCTTTCACCATATGACCACCTTTGCCACAACCATAGTACCTATTAGTTCCAACAAGACATTCACCCCCATGTTTCTTACCACACTTACTACAAGTTGGTCTTTCTCTTGGTGGATCAACATTTCTCCTTTTTTGAGGTTTTGGATTAGAACCTCAATCATTGCGATTCTTGGAGAAATTTGAAGGAACTTGGTGTGAAAACCTCTTCTTAAACTTAGGCTTGTCTTGAACATCAAGCCTACTTTTAGAAGAACCACTCTTAAAAGACTTTGCCTTCTTAGCTTCCTTATTCCTCTTCTTTAGGTGACTTTCCTCAAACTGTTGAGCATGAAACATCAACCTAGAAAGATCCATATTATCATGAAGCATGGCTGCACGTCATTCTTCTTCAAGCTCTTCAGACACGCTTGTTACATAACGGCTCATTTCATCCCTAGCATTAGAAACCAAAGAAGAAGCATATTTGGATAACTTAATGAAATTCAAGGAGTATTCCTAAACACTCATACCTCCTTGACGAAGGTTGATGAACTCCTCAACCTTAGATTCTCTTTGCTCCCTTGGGAAGAATTTGTCAAGAAAGGCCTTTTTGAAGATCTCCCAAGTCATAGGACCATCTCCTAAAGCCCTACTATCCTTCCAAAGATTGTACCATGTCTGAGCCACGTCCTTGAGTTGATAAACAACAAGTTCAGCCTTCTCAGTAGTGCTCACCCCCATAGCAAACAAAATCTTGTAGACCTCATCAAGGAATTCTTGGTGGTCTTCATCAACTTTTGACCCAAAGAAAATAGGAGGATTCATCCTCGTAAAATCTCTCAAACCGCTAGCCATAGTACTAGCATGTTGGTTCTCTGGAGGTGCAACCTCTCTGTTAGCTTGAGCCGTGATGGCCTGAGCTTGGGTGGTGATGGCTTGGGCTATTTGGAACAGGGCTTCCCTCACCTCACCATCCGTCATAGCCGGAGGATTCACCGGAACTTGATAATTTGCAACAAATTGCACTTCAGGAGCATTTCGGTTACCTTGGGGAGTAGCTCTCGCATTCGCAATCTCTTCTCCTACACTTCTAGCGGTTGTCCTTCTTGTGTTCATCGCCTAAATACATAAGAAATGGATTAGGTGCTAATAGACACATAGTGTCAAAACTCTAAAGGCATGATATATGAGTATCAAGAAAAGCGAAGTTTCCTAATCATCACGTAGCCTCTCATCCATAATTGTGGAGCGCTTCACAACCATGAACAAGACACTAGGTAACGTGGTTTAGTGAGACACTGATCCTGAGGATATTTAACCTCATGCTCTGATACCAAGTTTGTCACACCCAGTGAGCACACCTCGGATGAGACCGGCGTCGTCGTCATCTCAGAGGACTCAAACAAGCCCTTAGCATTAGTTATAACATGTGATCACTAAAAATTGTAGAAAAATTAAAACTTTTACATTCTACTTGAAGTATACTTATACTTCATACTTATCATACATACAGACACACGAAAGTCTAGAAATTTGTCTCACATATATAAAACCATCTAAGAGTACAAATCTGGACTTAGCCAATAATAGTCAATATGCCATATAGGCCTTAATACAAAAGAATCGAAAGAACATATTAGAAATAATGTATTCTAAAAACTACTAAGTCTTCATAGGCTGGAATATAAATGATAGCGTCCCGAGCATGAGGACCTACCAAGACTTGGAGAAAGAGTTCCAAGGTTCTTCAAATCGACCTGCTTAAACTTCAATGGCCGGAATATAAAGTTGTAGTAATATAAAGTAATGGGGTTAGTACGCCACATGTACTAAGTATGGGTATATGCACATAACATATAAGGACATGCATGAAAAAGGATCATTTATCAACTCTTTAGAAAACATGCTAAATCATATGAAAGTCTTCAATGCACATACCATATAACATATACAAGTTAAGGATTCCATCACTTAAAACATGATCATAATCAAAGACATATTATCACAGAGCCATGTTAACATTTCATATTCAATAGATCATATAAACATAACATACAAAACACTTACAATTGACCTCATCCCCAACCTACAAGTGCAATGGTCATGTGAAGCCCCATAACCCCACACAACCAAGTAGATAAAATAGGAGACCATGAGTAAAGCTTTACTTCATATAACTTGTAACATAAGTAGTCATCATTCATATAGCAATATAACCCAATAACATATTCATCATAATGACCAACATCATATAAGAGTGACATAATGTATCATAAACATATATCTTTCATGTTATCATATTACATACGAACAATCTCCTAGGACTTCCCTTAGAGTCAACTTGTGCAATGTCTAGGTAGAGTCACATACCCCTACCTATACTAAGTAGACACCTCAAGTCACCCTAGTCAACGTTCATTTACTTGTCTTTCATTTTACATGAGGGAACATTCGCCTTAACCGACATATACCATGTGAGCTAAACATGGAATCCGGTGTCATAAAACCCCACACCGAAAGAAGATGGTCTACCGGCCAAAGTAGAACCTAACATGCCATAGCTTTCTAGGTGGATCCAGTGGCTAGTATCCTATGGTGGCAACATAGTTCAAGAACTAGGAGATGTATTAGAGACCCATAGTTCCACATTACATGGCAGCCTCAATTTCATGAGAGTCATTGTGAACCTACCTTCCAACTAGGGAAGGGACACCTCTCATATCTAGTTCATCGGTGCTTAGCTTAAGTCCCTTTCTTGAATAACCTTTAAGTTGTCTTTTATCATAAACTTATCATAGGTAATATGAGGTTAACTCCTTGTATAAACATGATCAAGAGCTCTTTAAGATTAGATGAGAATTTCCTTTCTTCATAATCTTTCGTTTGTGAGATTAACATGTTATGTAAAGCTAACAAGAGAATATCATATCTTACATTTTCGTATTCTTATCGTGATCTCACAAATAACATGTTCATAGCCCAGCATATTCTCATAGCAACATCATACATACTTTTCATAACATAGCATCATAGTTTATAGGCTAACATAAACATGTGAGAGTAATCACATTAGAAGACTTACCTCTTGCTTCCAAGAACCTTGTTCATCTTTCAATATTCATAATCATACTTAGTGAAATACTCAATAGCATAATCAAGAACAACTCATCAAATCATATACAAGATCAATGCATAGTGTAGGAGAAGGAAAACGGTTAAAGGGTTCATTCAAGTCTTAATTCCAGTCCTAACGTTTACGTGTCATCAAGCAGTGGATACAACCTATTCGAAACCATTACTTAGAGAAAGATCATGTATTACATGATATTCAAACATTATCAATTAAATACTCAACAATTCGTGTGAAATCAACCATAGAAAACACTTGCTTTTCATTGAAAATCATAAATCTGGAATTATGAAGAAAACCCGTTTGTGGAGTAAAAACCTTAGAATTGAATGTCTTAAAACTTAACTTTGAATGGACCTCTTGGGGAAAGGAATCCCAAGAGTGAAAAACCCATACCTTATAGATGAAGAATCCACGAAATCTGATTGGAAACTTCGAAACCTTCATCTTCTTCCTTAAGCTTTTCTTGTTCTTCAATGGAGTTTGTAAAAGAGAGTGTTCTTGAGAGATTGAGAGAAATTTTGTTTGATCTGATTCGAGACGTGTAAAAGTGGTCTAAAACTTACCTAATATACATATATAGTCATCTATGAATTACCCAAAAGACCCTCCACTTAAATGGGTTTTTTTAAAAAGTTAAATTACCAAAAATACGACTTTAACAATTTTGATAAATAGCTACGCGTCGCGGCGCCAATTCCTGTCGTTTATATTTAATTTTGGGTTGAGAAAGTGAGGTGCGTGTCATCCTTGCGTCGCGAGGTTGACTCTCAAATCTTGAGGCAGAACACCTCGTGTTACTTGCGCGTCGCGCACCACACCTCCACAATCTGCCTGCTCGCAGGCTGTCAGGCAGCCTGCCCACGCATGTTTGGGTCCTCCCCAAGAACCCTTCGGGTGGTCCTTGGGGTGTCGTTACTAGACGTTTGGACCCTTTTGTACTACATACTACCTATCCATGGTCTCATTACACGTTTTGTACTTCATTTGACACCTCAAACCATCACCAAACATAGGGACGCCAACTAGTTCGAATTAGGTAGCTTTCGGACGGCAAGGTCTTTCTTTGTCGTTTTGGCTCTAACCTTTCCCAATTGAGTTTATCGCATTAATATAGGTCTTGAAACATCATTTTAAGCATTATAAAATAGATTAACCTCTAGTCTAATTCATGTCATTTCCGGAGTGTTACATTTACATGGTGTATGATCCTTGAGTGCAATGTATATGAGTTATGCGTGATTGTAATATTACGTGCATGCTTATGAACATTTTGAGAGGGAAGTTTCTATGATTATAATGTTTTTAATGTTTCATTTCAAGGACAATTACACACACACACACTCCATGCACAAACATGATTATAATGTATCTATGGTGTTAATTAAAAGTATAGTTCTCATATATACCTTTACACATTATTATGCATGAAATGTGCATGACCATGATGATCCTATCGTGATGATTTAAAATCCATTCTCATGAAAAGACATGATCTTGGTGTTAAAGTTATTCTCACATACTAATGTTCTTAATGTTTAAATTTAGTTCTCACAAAATGGAATCCACGAGCTATTTCATCAGTTGGGTTGAACGAAGGGTAAATGACTGATTCAAACATGTAAAACTAATTTAATACTACATAAGTAATTTGAGAAATTATGCTTAGAATTGAGTGGATATGGAAAGTGAGGTAAAGACCCTCCTCTCAATGCAATAGGTCGAGTCATCCTAAGGGAACTCATGATATGGAAGACCCTCTGGAAATGCAATAGGTGGGGTTTCTAGAAGAAATCTCCCTATCCCGTTACTTTATACCCACATAGGTTCTTAGCTAGTGGATCCACCTAAAAGATAAACATGTTAGTCCTACCTTAGGCAAGTAGGACATCTTCTTTCGATGTGGGGTTACACGACACCGGATTCCATGTAGCTCACATGGTCTATGTTGGTTGAGGCTATATTTCCTCTAATGAACAAGAACATGAATTATGAAAAACAAAGTGAGTTATATGCTACGGGGCCTCAAAACGATCTACTTAGTATGAGTGGTAGTATGTGATGCCATTCATACATGTCACAAGTAGACCTTAAGAGTAGCTATGGTGTGTTTTTCTTATGTAGATGAACTACAAGAACATGGACCATGACATTACAAGAACAAGAACAAGAACAAGAGCATGAGTTATGTGCTATGATTACTTAAGGTTTATTCTTAGTGTGAGTGAGGGAATGGGAATTCACTTATGCACTGCACAAGTAATACTTGAGAGTGATTGTTGTATGTACTTAATAACATGATGCTTTGTGAGTTAATGGATGCTTTATCTGGATATGTGCTATGAATGTGTGCCATTAATACGAACCAAGTCTATGAACTATAAATATGAACATGAACATGAATGTGAGCTATACTTATGACTTCTTAATGAATTTTGCTTAGTGTAAGAGGGGTATGTGACTTCACTTATACATTGCACAAATATACTTGTAAAAGGGTTGTGGTGTAGTTTCCTTATGTTATGGAGATGTGTGAATCCATATATGCATGATATGAATTATTTCCATGAGCGACTTACTTATTACTAGTGATGAACATGAATGGTTCATTTTCTTTAATTATTGACTATTGATGAGACTTAAATATGGTGAACATCAGCATGGTGACCTAAGAGTGATACTTAGTGTAGGTGGGTTAATGGGATCCTATATATACATTGCACAAGTATAACTTAGGGTTGTCCTATGTGATAAATCTGTTGTGAAGAGGTGGTATTGTCATTGAATTATATGTGTGAACTATGTCTTTGTAAAGATTGGGGTATGCATTATGTTATGTTAGAGAATATGCTTGTATTTATGATAATATCCTTCATTTATGATGAATTGTGCATACTTTGTATTATGTGCTACATTCTCCAACTTTTGCAAAGAGAACTTTCCAAAAGTGGCATATAGTATACGAGGGCTTGACCAGATGTAACTTATGTCTTTCTTTTATGTTTTTTAATTTTTGTATGGGTCATGTCCGTAAGATTGTATTCAAGAGTTTAAATTCAAATGTTATAGATGGTTTAAGACATAGTAACTTCTTGTCACATCCGGGGAGCACCCCCTAGAAGTAACTTGGTGTACTTGACCTCTCGGAGGTCTTATACAAGCCCATAATTATCATTCATCGCATTGACATAGTAAATTTAGCTGAAAATTTAAAACTTTTCATAGCACATCATATGCTAGAAACTTCATCTCATATATATATATATAAAACATAAGTCATAATACATATTTAGACCTTAAGTCTCTTTGCCATCTTAGACTCAATAACATTAGAGTACATTAGGGACACGGCCCTTAAGACATAATACATAAGTATACTACATTTAAATACTTTACAGTAAGACATTTCATTAGGACATACTTGGACTTAAGGATTCCTTTCCTTGAGCTTGGGAATCACATATCAAGCTCCTCAATAATATAGACATCCTTTAAGCATCCATAACCTACACTTCGTGTAAAAAGTAGAGAAGAATGGGATTAGTACAAGAATGCACTAAGTATGACAACCATGCAAAAACATGCATTTAAAGGGACATTTTCTTGAAATCATACTTCATGCCATTTTGAGTAAATCTCCTTAAAACCTTTGTACAATAGCATTTATATCATCCACATACTTCATAGAAACATAATCAAAGGCCAAACATCATATAAAATCACATATAGAATTTAAGCCATAATTGAGGTCACTTTATAGTGAGCTCAACTTCCTTAAGAGTGAACTATCTTCTCTTTTATTCATTAACCTTCCAAGTAACCCTCTAGTGATACTTGGTGCAATGCATCACCTTAAGGCCATAAGGAAACCATACATACAATCTACACAAGTCAACACATACCATCATAGAAGTATAGTATAACCTAGACATATTTAAGCCAATACCATAAGACAATAACAGTAAGCTACCTTCAACTTGCACATAGACCAACTTCACTTCAAGTCATTGCATTATAAGACCTTACTCATAATCCTACTCTAAGTATACTAGTGCAATGTATATGTGAAGCCCCATAACCTCACACATACTTAGTAAAACCATCATAACACCACATGCCTTATCATCCAATTCATACATCAACAAATAAGTGAAGACAACCTCATTCATGTCAATACAAGACCTTCACCATATAGAAATTTAGACCAACATAGTGCATATAAGGATAAGATCACATCATATAGACTCATACCATGCTCATCTTCATAACAAGTAGACAATTACTAGAATGTCATGCATAAAGACATAAACATAATCATATACATTAGGTCACCTTCCTAGGACTTCCTAAGGAGTTACTTGTGCAATGTCTAGATAGGTTCATTACTTCCATCTATCCTAAGTAACCTCCCTTAAGTCATCCTAGTTAGGATCCTAGTTATTTACTTACATTGTCCATTTTACTTTAGGGAAACTATAGCCTTAACCGACACTAAGAACATGAGTGCTAAACACGGAATTTGGTGTTGTAGAGCCTTACACCAAGGGAAGGTGTTCCTACCTAGCCAAGGTAGAAAATTAACATATATCCTAGCATATTAGGTGATATCACTTGCTAGATCCTATGTGGCAAGTATAGTTTATGAAACTAAGAGATAGGTCTTCCCTCTTCATACCATTCGGTAATTGGGCCTCCTCTCATGAGAAAACATGGTGAACCTTCCTCATTAATGGAAGTCAACACCTCATGTGGGTCATAGATGAGTATTCATCTAAGGGAATTCAACACTCTATAAGGGACAAATGGTGAATCTTCCTCCAAGGGAAGTCAACACCTATCAATGTCAAGTTCACTCGATGCTAAGCTAAGTTCCCTTTATTGAAAAGCCTTTATTACCTTTTTCATAAAACATAAGCTTAGAATATTTACTCCCATATGGTTATAGCATATTCAAGCACCAATCTAGTTTTAGATTATTCTTGGGCGCACCTCAAGGCCCTTATATTTACTAGATCATCATCCATGTGTGTGTGTGTACTTATATGTGAGCAAACCCTTCTCATAACACATAAATGTCACACATGTTCATATATCAATGCATAAGTCTATAAGTGTAACTATATGAGCCATCCATTCATATCAACACTCTAAGACACTATGCACAATCATATTTCATCATATCATGTACCTAATCATCATAGCATATAAATCATATTCATAACATGTCCATGCATTCATTTTCATGTACATAGAAACCAAACCTAGGAACTATCCTATCAAGGTACACATGTGCAATGCATAAACAAGGTCCCATACTCTTTCCCATACTAGTACACATATCAAGTCATCCTAGTTAAGGAATGCATAATATAATTCACATACATATACTTTACATGCATAGTAGTAGACATTAGTGCATATGAGACTTTCCCTTCCATTTAGACACCATGAATCTTTTACTACTTTTAAGCATGCATGAAGTGTGAGTGTGTTAGTACATTGGTCAAGATGATCACATAATGGCTATCAACAACACATTGCGGCAGCCACCCTCTCAAGACTATATTACACTTTCAAGTATAGACGACACAACACTCAATAGCATAGGAGACAAGTCATCTTCATATTACTTTTAAGACTCCTAACTTTGGATATCCATGCATTTACATAGGGGTACATGGGGTAGGGGTCATCAATCAGTAACACTTCACCCATGGCAGCACCTACACATGCTCTCACATAGCCATTTACATGCTCATAACAATCGTAACATCACCTCGATTCACAACTAAAGTAGAAGACTAGGCACAAGTTACACATAAGGTGATCATCATAACAACTCATTCATATATTCATCAATTTTCCATCAACGACATGGTAAACACATATATAATGACAATAAAGTAAACACCGCCACCATAAGTGGACCATACCACACAATGCCATACAATGCTTCATTATCTACAATAATATAGAAAGTAGAGAAATAGAAGAGTAGAGCAATTCTTACCAATCCTTTAGCCTTTGGTAATCATTAACCATTACTACTCTTTCATCAATAAATCAAGTATAGGGCAGTAGCTAAAGTACCATAATCGTACAACTAGTACAATACATTAACATACTAGAAGGTAGAAGAACGTAGACCATTAACCAATTTCACTTGCATGGATCATAAATCATATTTTATTAATAGTATCAATCTAGGGCAGTAGCTAAATATACACTTAACACAACGAAATCATGCTTACATCCCTTCAAGATCAATATACTAACATAGGCATTTAAACTATCAATCTAATAGTGAGTAGAGGGAGTAGGCTATCTTACCAATTTCTCAAAGTATTGATCATCACTCATATATTACCAATAAAATACATGCTAGGAAGTAGCTCAATAGATCTTTACTAAGAAGAAATCATGCTTCATCTACAAATTCTAGATCATATCACATACATAAGCCTTTTTACTTCATAGACTAAAAGAAGCTAGATCAGTTCATGCAAGCCTTTCTTTAATTTGATCACCAAGGGTTTATACCCACAATTCATCCATAATTTTAACTTAAGGCAGTAGCTACAGTGATTCTTGCATAATTGAAATCCTACACCATTGTTCTAAAATCAAAATCACTGTAACACATATAAACATAGGCTAGTAATACTCAAATCTTCATACATTGATCCTCATGGATCCTTCATCATCAATTAATAATCAATTAACGTAAATAACAGTAAATATAAGCAATTCAACGTAATAGAATCACAAATCAACCATTAACAAGCCATGATCACAAAGCCCATGCAAGGACTAAATCGATTTAGGGAAGGAACATGGGTTCATCATGCAATTTGAGTTAAATCACGTTCAAACCAATAAATTAACATCAATTCATCATGATTTAACCATTTAAAATGTTTTTGGAAAGAACCGATGGCTAGATTGAAGAAGAAGAACTTTGATCATAAAATCTCTTTTGAAACTTTGAGATTAACTCTCTAGATGGAAGGATAACTAGAGATGAAGGATCACCATACCTTTGTCTAGTTGAAAACCTCTAAAATTTGGTGAAGAACCCAGGATAATCCAATGTACAAGCTATTCTTGAGCTTCAACGACAATGGGTTTCTAGAGAGAGTTGGTTTTGGAGGGAAGGTTCAATATCGTGAGAAGGGATTGAGAATGTGTTGTTCATGTGTTTGATCCCTTAAATACACCCAAAAATAGGTACATTAATCAATTAGAGTCATTTTAGGACGTGGGGTGAATTTCCCATTCACCCCTTAAATAAAATAATTTGCAAGACAGTATTGCAGGCCACCATCAAAGGATGACCATCGACATGCCGTTGGTCAATTGACTGGCCGTCCTTTGGCTTCCGTTGATTGGTCCTTGGCTCTGTTTTTGGGTTGAGACTTGCCCAGGATATGTGTCAATCAATGATACCTCACCTACGGGCCGTTGGTCAACCAACAGGCCGTCGTTTGGTTTAGTCTATTGACACTGCCAAGGCAGTGTCTCGACCAGCCTTGGATCCTTCTTGTGGGCCCTTTTGCGGGGCCCTTTTAAAGTCGTACCCAGACGTATCCAATGTAAATTCAACCCTTAACAATTTTTAGACCTACCACATGAGTCTTACCCAAAACAAACACTCGCAACACGTCCAAACATGCAAGGCCCCATCAAGACACACACATGCATGTCTCAAGGCTATCTTTCGAACGTCTTGGACGTTTGACCTCCAAACTTTACAAAACTTCATATAATACCATTAAAAATCATTATAACTCATTTTAAGACTTCATAAGCTCATTTCATACACATATAACCACGTATAGACATACGAGGCACATAGGTGACTAATCGTCGAACGTCTTGGTCGTCCCTTGACATTTGACTTCCAAATCACCTAAAACTTACACACTGCCTCAATAAAATATTAGAAGAAATTTTAGACCTTATAAACATAAGACAAACATGTTAGGCTTACACACCCTAACTCATTTTGGGGGTCTTACACTTCTATTGTAAACAAATGTGTTAAATTTATGTATTTTTCCTTATGTTCTTATGTTATGATGTGCTTAGGCTTGTACGATACCCCTTAGGGGTCATGTACAGTGTGTTACTTTTAGGGGGTAACCCCTGGTCGTGAAAAACTTGTTATCAGCATAAGGTTTTGGGATAATTTTAGGATGTTTCAAACCACATCTAGTAGAGTCTTGTTCATAAATGTGAAGCGCGCCACAATCTATTACTAAGAGGCTTTTGGATGTTAGGAAAACTTGACTTCTTCATTCTTAAAGTCGTGCCATAGAGTTTAACTCTATAAGGTATCTCTCTTATTTTTTATTCGTTGATCTTTAGGTTATTAACACTTGAAAGGCTTATGCTAGAAGGAGTGAGCTAGAAGAGTTGGTTGTGATGAAAACTATGGCTAAGTGACTTGATAGATTTGGGATGATATATTGTGATGTTGTCTTTGGTATGATTGTTGTGTCATTGTTTCCTTTAAATTATTGTAAGACCTCGAAAATGACATAGGTTAACCAGAGCCTAACATCTTGGTCTTGGTGTTATAAGGTCCTAAATATGTTTAATATGTGGTATAGAGGCAGTAGCTAAAGTATTAGAGGTGTTGGAAGTCAAACGTCAAAGGACGACTAAGACGTTTGACGACTAAGTCACCTAGATGTCTCTTATGTGGTTTTATGTGTTTATTTGTGTTTCATTGTGTTTTAAGGTTCTTAATAGAGTTAATATAGCATGTATAGGCAGTGGTTAAAGTTTCGTGAAGTTTGGAGGTCAAACGACCAAGAACGTCCAAGGCATTCGAAAGATATGCCTTGAGTCGATCTTGTACGTCTAGGCGAGTTTCGTTGAGTTTTATGTGTTCGTTTTGGATGAAATTCTTGTGAGAGGTGTTAAACTCATATATGATCATATTTGGGTTGGAAACGTCCAGGAAATTATCCCCAAGGACCATCGAAGGGTCCTTGAGGAAGGACCCAAAACTGATGTGCAGGCAGTCCCAGGCAGCCTTGGCGACGGAGCTGTCAACGGCCAGTAGTGGCTGTGACGCCCCGTAACAAGGGTCTCGTCGTGGGGGACTTGTTAAAGGGTGTATAGGGGACCCTTTTCAAGCTACTGATGCTTGCAACGGATGGCCATGACGCCCTGTATCACCCGTGACGCCCCGTCATGGGCAGGTCGTCATGAGTGGTCTCCTGCGGGCAAATTTTTCTGCCAAGTCAGGGGTGAATCACCCCACTTCCAAATAAGAGTTTAGGCGGTTTATTAAGGGTCTTATGGGTATTTTAATTAACTATATAAGTAGTTAACACCCTAAAGACTTAAGTCTTCCAAATTGAAAACCCAAAACTCTTAGAACATTCCCAAGACCTCCATTGAAGGCTCCATTGAAGAGGCAGCTTGGTGAGGGGTTCTTGTGTGGAAATTCTTCATCAAAGTGAAGAATTATCATCCTTGAGGTATGGTTTTTTATCCTTGAAACTTATTTCATCAAGGAGCCCAATCCTCAAAGTGTTTTACAAAGTTTTCTAAAGTGAATTGTCCAATTTCGGGATTCTACCATGGGTTCTTGCATAAATGATTTCTAAACATTGAATTATGATCTAATTGATATTGTATTGATGATTTCAACATAAATTACCTATGAACCCATGTGAATTGATGAACCCTAGTTTTGATTACTTATTGGGTTACTTGATATTAAGCTAATGTTGATGAATTGTTGTGTAGTTTCTTATGGGCTTTCTAATGATATAAGAATTGTATTCAATTGATATATAATTGATCTTATATTGTTAAACCTAGATTGAATTGATGTAGATTCATTGAGTTTTATGGTTATTGCTTTGAATTATTGTTTATGGCCATAGGTAAGGGCCTTGTGATGTTGAATTGGTTGATTTGGCATTGAATTGAAGTGTGGATATGGGGATGAAGGTATGCTGCCCCGTTTTCCTTAATTTGATATTAATTATACTTCGATTCTATTGTGTTTGGTATGGTCCACTTATGGTGGCGGTGTTATGTGTTTTACTTGCAATTGATGTGGCCTTGTCGGCGTTACTTTATGCAATATTATGAGCATGGCCTTATTGGCAATTACTTGAAGTTATGTGGCTATTTGTGTAGTTTGATGACATTACCTATCTACATGTGAAGTTATATAGTCATGCATGTACTCTTCTAGTTATGTTGCCTTAAGTGATCATGTTAGACTTTGACTTGATATTATGAATGTAGTGTTACGTTAAGCTTGGTTATTCCTACTTGAGTTTGTGAGTCTATGTGGACTATATTAATGAAGTTATGATGATATATATAGGGTGACTTGAATATGTTAGGTTGTTTTAGAGGTGTTTCTAGAATGACTTGTATTATGTGTTAAAAGTGAAGCATGTAATGTCTTGTCTTGGTTGACTTGTATCTCTTGCTTGATTTATATATAATTATGGATATGTGATGCCTTGATTTAGGGTGTTATAACTCTTAGTGTTGAATGTATGAATGACATGTGACTTTAAATGATGTTATGAGAATCTCTTATGTGCAAACCTTGACTTAAAGGGAAGGTTAAGATTGATTGAAGTGTAAGCCGTAATAGTATCCTTCAAAGTAAAGGAATGATGGACTTAAGGTTAGTTGGCTGGAACGGCATCATATTAACACTTAGGAAAGTCATCATGAGCTTCTTATCGCCATTGTGAGGTAGCCCTAGTGGATCTTCCTTGGTAGGGTAAATGTAATTGGGTTATGAACTAGATATGGAACCCTTTTATGTAAACCTAATGTATGAAATATTCTATGAGCAAAAAGGCTAGCACCGAGTGAGTATGGCAAGGGAAGTAGTTCTAGTTAAGTATGAGACTAGAATACAAAGAAGCCCTTCATATTCCTTAACCATGTGCCTACATGGGATGTGTCTAAGTTCTACCATTGGCAAGTAGAACAACCTCATCGGAGTAGGATAGAACTTCGGATTCCATGTCTTGCTACCATGGTCTATGTCGGTTATTGCCTATTCTCATCATGTGGAATACCTTTTAGCATTAGATAAGTTTATGAAGTTTAGGTGGTGGTATGGGACGCTATCTAGACATTGCACAATAGACTTTGAAGGTGTTATGTGGAGTTCCTAGGTCTTGTCCAAGACCATTATGTGAGTGTCTTATGTGATGCTTTATGAGTGTCTTATGTGATGTATGAGTCTTAATGAACTAATGAACTAATGACCTATGTTAGTGACTATGTAAATGAATGAGTACATAATCTAAAGTGACTTAAGCATTCCTTAGCTAAAGTGTGAGGAGGGCATGAAAGGATGGTCTCTTCATGTCTTATCTTTGGAAGTCTCGAGGATGACTCTAGTTAGGGAAGTTGGTTAATCTTGTTGACATGATCTAAACCTTAGGAAGTCTTAAAGACTATTTAGGTAATCTTGAAGAGGTCACTGCACTATGGACATTATCTTCTCGATTTACTTAAGTAGGTATTTTGATAGTCTTGGGAAGGAGAATGTCTTCTAATCTAAGTGTAGGTGTGTTTAGTGAGAATGATTCTATTTGAGGTAGTCTATAGGATCTCTTGTGTGCGTGTGATAGAGATTGTATGGGTGGTCACTCCACACTCACTCAAGTGAACCTTGGAAATCACCTTTGGTAGATGAATCTTACATAGATGTTTATGATTGTTTTCGAAGTATGTATGTGACTCATTGTAGGTAATCTTAAGGGTTGTTTAGGCACATATAGAGAGGGTGTATGGGCGGTCTCTCTTTGTGTGACTTAATTGAATCTTAGGATGACTTTAAGTGAGGGATGAAGTACTTCACTGTACAGTGAATATAGCTCACTGTAAAGTGAGTTCTTTAAATATTATCTTTGGTTAATTGTTATCTTATGTGTTTCCTAATTGCTAAATGATGTTCTTATGTTTAAACTATGATTTCCAAATGAAAAGATGCATATTTCCAATAAAGTCCGTTTTCATGATTTTATGCATAATGCCATACTTAGTACATGTGGTTGTACTAATTTCATGCTTTATTTTCTATCTATAGTTCTTGGTAGGTGAAGATCTTGTGAAGTGAAGACTTGGACTTAGAAGATCGTTCAAGAAGAAGTTGAAGTATGTCCTCAATTGACTCGAGGGCATATGTCTTTTATTGTTTTCTTTGAAGTATTGTAATAGACTATGTCTTTCTATTTTCGTATTGAAGTATGAGCCGTGTCCCAAAGTACTCTTGTGTCTTAAGATGATGAGATTGAGACTTAGCATTTCTATTAATTTTATATGAAAGAGGTTTTTAAAGACTATATTATGTTTTGTGAAAAGTTTTAATTACGCACTACTTTTCACTATGTATATGCAATGAATGATATGAATGAGGCTTGTCTTAGAACTCCGAGAGTTCGACGACGCCGGTCGCAATCCAAGATTGCACCCTATCTTCTAGGGTATGGTTTCGGGTTGTGACAAAGTTGGTATCAGAGCATAGGTTTGGTAAAAGTAGTATTAGGTATCAAAAAGTCTCATCAAGTCACATCTAGTAGAGTCTTGACCATCGGTGTGAGTCGCGACACATCTATGGGCGAGAGGCTATAGGACGATAGTGTTTCCCTTCATTTCTACTCCTATGTTCGTGCGGTAGAGTTATGTTATGAGTATCCTTCTAAATGTGTTTCCTTGTTTTCTAGGAGATGAATACTACAAGGATGACCGCTAGAAGGATGGAAGAGGGAAGGGGTAATGAGGAAGTTCTTCCCCAAGTTGAACAAGTTCCTCAAGGTGCTCAAGGTGGGCAAGGTGTTCAAGGTGCTCAAGATGATCAAGTGCCTCCTCAAGGTGATCATGCTCCTAATGTAGGAGGAGGTGATGAGGTGCCGGAATTGTCTAATAGGGTGATTGGAGAGGCTTTGCTTGATTTAGCCCAAGACGTTACGGCTCAAGCTAACTTGAACATGATGCCTAGGGTTAATGCTATGGAGAGCACTATGTCATCTAGGTTGAGAGACTTTGTGAGGTTGAATCCTCCAATCTTTCTTGGCTCTAAGGTGAATGAGGATCCCCAAGAATTCCTTGATGGTGTGTACAAAGTTTTGAGTGCTATGGGGGTTACATCTAGGGAGAAGGCGGAGTTGGCTTCTTATCAATTGAGAGATGTGTCTCAAATTTGGTACACTCAATGGAAGGACAATAGACCGGTGGAGTCGGGTCCTATTGAGGGGGAAGAATTCAAGGAAGCTTTTCTTGGCAAGTACTTTCCCCGTGAGAAGAGGGAAGAGAAGGTAGAAGAATTTATCAATCTCAAGCAAGGCAATATGAGTGTTGAGGAGTACTCTTTGAAATTCTCGACTTTGTCTAGGTATGCACCTTCCCTAGTGACTAATTCAAGGGACGAAATGAGTCGCTTTGTGACGGGTGTAGCCGATTTAGTGAAGGAGGAATGCCGTACGGCTATGTTGCATGATAATGTGACTTTGGCTAGACTCATGGTGTATGCACAATCAATTGAAGAGTCTAAAGTTAGGAGGATGTCAAGGAACTTGAAAAGGAGTGTTGCTAGTGACCAAGTGCAACCTAGGTTAAAAAAGAGGGTTCAAACTCAAGATGGACCTAGTGTTCCTAAGAAGAAGTTTGAGAAGAGAGGTGGTTCTAGCAATGACAAACCTTTATGTGCCACTTGTGGTAAGAGACATTATAGTGAGTGTTTATTGGGTACCGGTAGTTTCTTTGGATGTGGAAAGATGGGCACAAAGTGAGAGATTGTCCAAACATTGCTTCTAGGAAGGAGGGCAAGAGGGTTGAGCCTAGTGTTCCAAAGGAAGATGCTCCAACTAAGAGACGTTTCTATGCACTCCGGACTAGAATTGAGAAGCCGGGTGATGGTGATGATGATGTTGGTAAGTTCTTGTTTCTCTTTTGATAGTATGAGTTCCTTCTAAGTGGGGGAGTATGGTTTGTAGATGGGATAGAATTCCTTGATTTGTTGCATGTGCATGATGTTTAGGAGTTTGGTTGAAATTGAATTTCATTTACTTCTTGCATTGTATGTTTTATGAAGCTTTTAGCATGTTATATGATGTGTTTACATGATGTTATCTTGCATATTAGCATGTCTATATACAGAGTTGCCTAAATATTGCATTTGTTTTTGGAAAATTTGCAAAACAATTCACTGTAGCTTGAAACAGTTCACTGTAATATTTTTGTGAAAATGACTATTTAATTCTTTGGTCTAAAATTGTGGTAATGTGGTTATAACTGATGTATATGAGTATGATGTTGAATATAAAATGAGTTTTTGCTATTTAGATTGAAGCATGTGAGTTTTGTAGCATAATGAGTTATAGAATTGTTTTCTAGTTTCTTGTTGTGTTGAGAATCTCTTGATTTTGTGAAATTGATGATTTATTCTTGATATGTGTTGAATGGCTTGGTTATGTGCTGCTAGTTGAGTCTCTAATCTTGGAAGTGTTCGGAGAGTGGCAAGTGTCATTCGAGGACGAATGTTGTCCAAGTGGGGGAGATTGTAAGACCTCGAAAACGACATAGGTTAACCAGAGCCTAATATGCTGGTATTGGTGTTCTAAGGTACTAAATATGTTTAATATGTGGTATAGAGGCAGTAGCTAAAGTATTAGAGGTGTTGGAAGTCAAACGTCAAGGGACGACTAAGACGTTTGACGACTAAGTCACCTAGATGTCTCTTATGTGGTTTTATGTGTTTATGTGTGTTTCATGGTGTTTTAAGGTTCTTAATAGAGTTAATATAGCATGTATAGGCAGTGGTTAAAGTTTCGTGAAGTTTGGAGGTCAAACGACAAAGAACGTCCAAGGCATTCCAAAGATATGCCTTGAGTCGACCTTGTACATCTAGGCTAGTTTCGTTGAGTTTTATGTGTTTGTTTTGGATGAAATTCATGTGAGAGGTGTTAAGATCATAGATGATCATATTTGGGTTGAAAAAGTCCGGGAAATTATCCCCAAGGACCATCGAAGGGTCCTTGAGGAAGGACCCAAAACTGATGTGCAGGCAGTCCCAGGCAGCCTTGGCGACGGAGCTGTCAACGGCTAGTAGTGGCTGTGACGCCACATCACAAGGGTCTCGTCATGGGGGAATTGTTCAAGGGTGTATAGGGGACCCTTGGAAAGCTAGTGATGCTTGCAACGGATGGCCATGACGCCCCGTATCACCCGTGACGCCCCGTCATGGGCAGGTCGTCATGAGTGGTCTCCTGCGTGCAGATTTTTCTGCCAAGTCCAATTCACCCCACATACAAATAAGAGTTTAGGTGGTTTATTAAGGGTCTTATAGGTATTTTAATTAACTATATAAGTAGTTAACACCCTAAAGACTTAATTCTTCTAAATTGAAAATCCAAAACTATTAGAACATTCCCAAAACCTCCATTGAAGACTCCATTGAAGAGGCAGCTTGGTGAGGGGTTCTTGTGTGGAAATTCTTCATCAAAGTGAAGAATTATCATCCTTGAGGTATGGTTTTTGATATTTGAAACTTATTTCATCAAGGAGCCCAATCCTCAAAGTGTTTTACAAAGTTTTCTAAAGTGAATTGTCCAATTTCGGGATTCTACCATGGGTTCTTGCATAAATGATTTCTAAACATTGAATTATGATCTAATTGATATTGTATTGATGATTTCAACATAAATTACCTATGAACCCATGTGAATTGATGAACCCTAGTTTTGACTACTTATTGGGTTACTTGATATTAAGCTAATGTTGATGAATTGTTGTGTAGTTTCTTATGGGCTTTCTAATGATATAAGAATTGTATTCAATTGATATATAATTGATCTTATATTGTTAAACCTAGATTGAATTGATGTAGATTCATTGAGTTTTATGGTTATTGCTTTGAATTATTGTTTATGGCCATGGGTAAGGGCCTTGTGATGTTGAATTGGTTGATTTGGCATTGAATTGAAGTGTGGATATGGGGATGAAGGTATGCTGCCCCGTTTTCCTTAATTTGATATTAATTATACTTCGATTCTATTGTGTTTGGTATGGTCCACTTATGGTGGCGGTGTTATGTGTTTTACTTGCAATTGATGTGGCCTTGTCGGCGTTACTTTATGCAATATTATGAGCATGGCCTTATTGGCAATTACTTGAAGTTATGTGGCTATTTGTGTAGTTTGATGACATTACCTATCTACATGTGAAGTTATATAGTCATGCATGTACTCTTCTAGTTATGTTGCCTTAAGTGATCATGTTAGACTTTGACTTGATATTATGAATGTAGTGTTATGTTAAGTCTTGGTTATTCCTACTTGACTTTGTGAGTCTATGTGGAGTATATTAATGATGTTATGATGATATATATAGGGTGACTTGAATATGTTAGGTTGTTTTAGAGGTGTTTCTAGAATGACTTGTATTATGCGTTAAAAGTGAAGCATGTAATGTCTTGTCTTGGTTGACTTGTATCTCTTGCTTGATTTACTTATAATTATGGATATGTGATGCCTTGATTTAGGGTGTTATAACTCTTAGTCTTGAATGTATGAATGACATGTGACTTTAAATGATGTTATGAGAGTCTCTTATGTGCAAACCTTGACTTAAAGGGAAGGTTAAGATTGATTGCAGTGTAAGCCGTAATGGTATCCTTCAAAGTAAAGGAATGATGGACTTAAGGTTAGTTGGCTGGAACGGCATCATATTAACACTTAGGAAAGTCATCATGAGCTTCTTATCGCCATTGTGAGGTAGCCCTAGTGGACCTTCCTTGGTAGGGTAAATGTAATTGGGTTATGAACTAGATATGGAACCCTTTTATGTAAACCTAATGTATGAAATATTCTATGAGAAAGAAGGCTAGCACCGAGTGAGTATGGCAAGGGAAGTAGTTCTAGTTAAGTATGAGACTAGAATACAAAGAAGCCCTTCATATTCCTTAACCATGTGCCTACATGGGATGTGTCTAAGTTCTACCATTGGCAAGTAGAACAACCTCATCGGAGTAGGATAGAACTTCGGATTCCATGTCTTGCTACCATTTGTCTATGTCGGTTATTGCCTATTCTCATCACGTGGAATACCTTTTAGCATTAGATAAGTTTATGAGGTTTAGGTGGTGGTATGGGACGCTATCTAGACATTGCACAATAGACTTTGAAGGTGTTATGTGGAGTTCCTAGGTCTTGTCCAAGACCATTATGTGAGTGTCTTATGTGATGCTTTATGTGAGTGTCTTATGTGATGTATGAGTCTTAATGAACTAATGACCTATGTTAGTGACTATGTAAATGAATGAGTACCTAATCTATAGTGACTTAAGCATTCCTTAGCTAAAGTGTGAGGAGGGCATGAAAGGATGGTCTCTTCATGTCTTATCTTTGGAAGTCTCGAGGATGACTCTAGTTAGGGAAGTTGGTTAATCATGTTGACATGATCTAAACCTTAGGAAGTCTTAAGGACTATTTAGGTAATCTTGAAGAGGTCACTGCACTATGGACATTATCTTCTCGATTTACTTAAGTAGGTATTTTGATAGTCTTTGGAAGGAGAATGTCTTCTAATCTAAGTGTAGGTGTGTTTAGTGAGAATGATTCTATTTGAGGTAGTCTATAGGATCTCTTGTGTGCGTGTGATAGAGATTGTATGGGTGGTCACTCCACACTCACTCAAGTGAACCTTGGAAATCACCTTTGGTAGATGAATCTTACATAGATGTTTATGATTGTTTTCTAAGTATGTATGTGACTCATTGTAGGTAATCTTAAGGGTCGTTTAGGCACATATAGAGAGGGTGTATGGGCGGTCTCTCTTTGTGTGACTTAAGTGAATCTTAGGATGACTTTAAGTGAGGGATGAAGTGCTTCACTGTACAGTGAATATAGCTCACTGTAAAGTGAGTTCTTTAAATATTATCTTTGGTTAATTGTTATCTTATGTGTTTCCAAATTTCTAAATGATGTTCTTATGTTTAAACTATGATTTCCAAATGAAATGATGCATATTTCCAATAAAGTCCATTTTCATGATTTTATGCATAATGCCATACTTAGTACATGTGGTTGTACTAATTCCATTCTTTATTTTCTATCTATTGTTCTTGGTAGGTGAAGATCTTG
Organism: Solanum sitiens; assembly: GCA_016801875.1. NCBI lineage: Eukaryota > Viridiplantae > Streptophyta > Magnoliopsida > Solanales > Solanaceae > Solanum > Solanum sitiens. Next base: position 399,875 of record JABWTJ010000224.1, on the reverse strand, counting down.
TGAAGTGAAGACTTGGACTTAGAAGATCGTTCAAGAAGAAGTTGAAGTATGTCCTTAATTGACTCGAGGGCATATGTCTTTTATTGTTTTCTTTGAAGTATTGTAATAGACTATGTCTTTCTATTTTCGTATTGAAGTAGGAGTCGTGTCCCAAAGTACTCTTGTGTCTTAAGATGATGAGATTGAGACTTAGCATTTCTATAACTTTTGTATGAAAGAGGTTTTTAAAGACTATATTATGTTTTGTGAAAAGTTTTAATTCTGCACTACTTTTCTTTATGTATATGCAATGAATGATATGAATGAGGCTTGTCTTAGAACTCTGAGAGTTCGATGACGCCGGTCGTAATCCAAGATTGCACCCTATCTTCTAGGGTATGATTTCGGGTTGTGACAATTATGAAAGAGGTTTTAGAAAAAATATGTAGGCTTACTCCCAAGGGGGAGATAGTGTACCAACCTAGAAAGGTGATTGTGAGGTTATGTTAAGTTACTGACAGATTGGTGGAATAGTGGTGTTTAAGTGGTGCCTAGAGATGTTGAGTAAGTAAAATCAACCAAAAGAGGATAAAAGTGTAATTATCCATGGTTTAAAATCACATTGTGTGAAAGGCGTGAAAAGTTGATTTCTATCTTGCTCCGACCTTAAAAGTTGAAAGAAATGGTGCTTAGAAATGTCCAAGTAGGTTTACTCTCGAAGGGGAGATAACGCGCTTAGATAGTAAAGTCATTGAGAGTCATTGATTATTGATGATTTAGGTTTTCTTAATATTCTCACCTTAGGAGGTGTAGTGAGTTTGAGAAGTTTAATCCCAATTCTGTAGGCACATATGAGACTTTGAGTGGTGTTGTAAGGTTGCTTGTGAGCTAGAGTGATTAAATAAGAACCTAATGAAGAAGTAAAAATCGGGATCTTAGATTAATAAGTTAAGATATATATGAGTAAGGAAGTGCTTTTATGAATATTTTGAGGAGGGGTATTTTAATAAGGGTTTTAGTTGAATGTTCTTATGTGGGAGGCCAAGGGACAATGAGATGTCCCAATATCCTTATATTCCCTTCTATTCCTCCTCTAGCACTAGAGGAAAAGTTCTCCATGAATCATTTAATGATTTTGAAGTCTTGGATGTTATGTTGTCCTATGATTCCCTTGTCCCTTAGTGTCACTCTTGTTAACCTTGGTAGGGGTTTGATGCATGGTTATTAAACCTCTATTAGTTGTAGAGCCCGACAAGGTTATGAGGTGCCTTGGTGATTCTTGAGTTTTTTTTATAAAGGAGTAGAATTTGAGGTTATAATTAAAAGGGTACTTACTCCCAAGTGAGGGATGATGTGCTTAGTTAGCAATATTGATTGAGAGTTCCAATATGCTCATCTTTTTCTTTTATTCCTACTCTAGCGTGAGACCAAGAGTTCCAATTTTGTGTTTTAGGGTCATGAGTGTTTTACATATTTCCATGATATTTCTATTTATACATGTTCATGATGAATTTATGTTTTCAAATGATCAAATGGGTTTTCATGAATTATGTTCCTCATGATTGTTGTGCATTTAGTATGATGATTGCATATTGGACTTCATGGGATGATTATATGGACATGATTTGTAATAATTTTGATGAAATGGCATATTAGCTCCATAGTGTTGTGTTGAGACTGCTTTTAGTGGGAAAGTGTAATTCCTCTTATGACTACTTGATCAATGATGCTTAGAACTGCTGGTATAATCTCACTCCTAAGGGGGGAGATGGTGTTGCCTAGCTAACATTGTTGTTGTGTGCTTACATGTTGCCATGACTTCCTTATTTAATCCATGTTTAAGAAAACTTGTGTTTTGGAAAGTAATGAGTTCGTGTGAATTGGTTCCCTCGTGTTATAGTGCTTTGAGTAAGAATTGCATATTGTACTTCATGAGAAGAATATATAAGCATGCTTTAATTTTGAGATGAGGGATTCCTCGTTGAATAAATACTATTTTTAAAATCAAAATTTGCATATGAGCTCCATGAGAGTATGAGGAGCATGCTATGACTTGGAGATGACAGTTCCTCCTCGAACATAACAAATTATGAGAAATTTATGCATGTTGGGATTTGTAGATGTACTCCCTTATGTTTGCATTGACTATGTTAAATTGGAGTTTAATTTTCCTCCGTTGAATGATGCACATTGTGAATAGTGTATCTTTGAGTTGCATTTTATTTGATATTTCATGCATGATGGACTGCTAGCCTTGAGTCATTACTCTGTGAAATGTTTAAAAGTTTCATTCAAGGATGAATGTTACCAAGTGGGGGATAATGTAACACCCCGTATAAACTAGTAAGACCTAGCTAAGGATTAACAGAATCTAGTAGGTGAAACTAGAGCCTAACCATTTTTTTTTGAGTTGATATAATGATTGACGGTGAAAAATGAGTTCTCGGGCTTAGGTTTAGGTGTTTAGGGGTTAGGCATCAATGTACTACCCCCCAAGGACCACCCTAAGAGACCTTGAGGAAGACCCTAAAGCCTAACCCCAAGGCTGCCCCTAAGACAAAAAAGCTATCAAAATAGGTTTCCTACGGATGGCCATCTACGGCCAGTAGATGGGCCCACACCCTGTAGGTTGGGGTTATGGGTCAGGACCCTATTTGATAGGATTCATCCACCACCTACGGACCTGAAGGACGGGGCGTCAATGCACCCATGGTCGGTAGGTCCTTTGGCGTGGTTTACACTTGTAAAATTATCCAAGACTCAGCCTAAGGTGGGTCTATTTGGTTATTTCGTTTTTAAGTTTTTTTCATTAGGGGCCATTTAATATGGGTTTATTTTACCTACATAAACTATTTTAAGTCCTTAAACACCTTATTAATTCATAATCCCCAAGACTCTAAATCAAAATCCAACTACTTTCCCCTCCAAAAATCTTCTCTCTAGACTCCATCGAAGGTCAAGGTCAAGGTCAAGCTAGGGCTCCAAGAATCAGATTTCTTCTCAAATTTCTTTTAGAATTATACACCTAAGGTATGGATGTTTTCATCCTTGGGTAGCTATCACCCAAGGAGCCCCTTCAAAAGCTTTTGTTGTGATGCTAGAAAACCCAAATAGCTAGGGTGTCAACTCAACCCCATGGATTCCTTTCAAAGTTTTTCTAAAAGGTTGAATTATGTTTGTTATTGATGATACTAATTAGTTTTGATGATTTTAACTTGAATTCCTAAGAATCCATGAGTTTTCCTCAATCTTAGTTATGTATTTTTCAATACATTATGAAGGTTGTTAAAAGTTGAATGAATTGATTGAATGTGAGTTGGTTATATTGTAATTACATGATATAAGTATAATTAGACTTGTATTCTTGATTAACCTAAGATTCTAAGGTGAAATTGATATATCCTGGGGTTATGTCATAAAAGAGGCAAATTGAGGGGTTAGATATGACCTTCTAAGATTGATGAACTTCTTAATGAATTGTCTTAGATTAGATCACCTAGACATGGATTGTTCATGAATGAATGTTGTAGACATGAATTGCTTATGATTGAACCTCCCTTCTTCCTAAATTGTGAACTATGATATGGCTTGACTGATTTTGAAATCTTGACAATTGATTATGTCTATATTGGTTATGTTGTTGAATCATGATATCCCTCTATCTATTGTAGTAATTCTAGAAGTAAGGGTTGATCTCGATTCCCACCCTTAAGACCAAATTATGATGGAATTACATGTTGAAGAGAATTGTGTATGAACTATTGATCCACTTGAAAGGTGAAGCTGTTTAGTTAATGTATATGAATTATTGATCCACTTGAAATATCGATGTGTTTATTTATTGTGCATATTGTATATGGTATTATTGTGGAAGGACCCTATCCCCATGCCCTACAATATGAGTATATGAACTTATACATGCAACTACTTGAACTAAGATTATGTATATGTATATGATACTTTCAGTACAATGTATGTGAGTTATTCATAATTGTGATATTATGTCCTTGCTTATGAACACTTTGAGAGGGAAGTTTCGATGATGATAATGTTATTGTTGTTTTATTGAAAGGATATTTACACAAAAATAATCCATTTTAAAAAATGATTATGATGCATCTATGGTGTTAAATGAAATAGTTCTCATATACACCTTTAAAAATTATTATGCATGAAACGTACATGACCATGATGATAATATTGTGTTGATTGAAAGTCGAATCTCATGAGAACACATGATCTTGTTGTGAAATTTATTCTCACATTCTAATGATTATTGTAAATTTTAAAGTTAGTTCTCACCTAATGGAATCTATGATCTATTTTATGAGTTGGGTTGAACGAAGGGTAAAAGAATCCTTCAAACATGTAAAACCAATTCAAGACTAAAAAAGTAATTTGGGAAATTATGCTTAGCATCGAGTGGATATGGAAAGAGAGGTAAAGACCCTCCCATCAACGCAATAGGTTGGGTCTTCCTAAGCGACCTCATGATATGGAAGCCCCTCCTGGAATGCAATAGGTAGGGTTTCTAGAAGCAATCTCCCTATCCCATTACTTTATGCACACATAGGTTCTTAGCTAGTGGATCCACCTAAAAGCTAAACATGTTAGTCCTACCTTAGGCAAGTAGGACACCTTCTTTCTGTGTGGGTTTAAACGACACCGGATTCCATGTAGCTCACATGGTCTATGTTGGATGAGGCTATATTTCCTCTAATGAACAAGAACATGAATTATGAAAAAGAAAGTGAGTTATATGCTACGGAACCTCAAAACGATCTACTTAGTATGAGTGGTAGTATGTGATGCCATTCATACATGTCACAAGTAGACCTTAAGAGTAGCTATGGTGTGTTTTTCTTATGTAAATTAACTATAAGAATAAAAACCATGACATGACAAGAACAAAAACAAGAACATGAGTTATGTTCTATGGTTACTTTAGGGGTTCTGCTTAGTGTGAGTAAGGGTATGGGACTTCACTTATGCATTGCACAAGTAAGCCTTGACAGTGATTGTGGTATGTACTTGATAACATGATACTTTATGAGTTAATTCATGCTTCACATGAAGATGTGCTTTGAATGTGTTCCATGAATATGAACTATGTCTATGAACTATGAATATGAATATGAATATGAAAAAGAACATGAATGTGAGCTATACTTATGACTTCTTAATGATCTTTACTTAGTGTGAGTGGTGATATGGGACTTCAGTTATACATTGAACAAGTATACTTGTAAAAGGGTCATGGTGTGGTTTCCTTATGCTATGAAGATGTGTGAATCCATATATGCATGATATGAATTGTTGCTATGACTGACTTACTTATTTCTAGTTATGGACATGAATGGTTCCTTGTCTTTAATTATTGACTATTGATGAGACTTAAGTATGAAGAAAATGAGCATGATGACATAAGAGTGGTACTTCGTGTAGGTAGGGTTATGGGATCCTATCTATGAATTGAACAAGTATAACGTGGGGTTGCATATGTGATAGCTCTCTTGTGATGAGGTGGTATTGCCATTGAATTATATGTGTGAATTATGTCTTGTAAAGATTGGGGTATGCATTGTGTTGTGTTGGACACTATGCTTTCATTAAGATAATATCCTTCATGTTATGATAAATTTTGCATAGTGTATCTTATGAGCTACATTTTCCAACTATTTCAAAGATAATATTTCAAAAGTGGCATATAGCGTGGTTTCAAACAAAATGTTTTTTTTTGATGCATGTTTTAAGAAGTTTTATGCATATCTTCCATACTTACTAGTGGTGCAAGTTTTTTAATGAACATCTCACTAAAATATAGGATAAAAATTGGGGAGTACTAGAGGAGTGGGACTACGGAGGCGGGAGACTTTGGTAGATTAGCTTTTTTCACAAATTTGGACAAAAGTTAAAAAAAGATTTTTTTGAGAAATTTAAGGATTTGGTTACACAACTAATGTTAGCAACCATAAAAATATATTCTTAGTAGACAAAATTTTTCTGGAAATATTTTTTTTGTCACCAATAGTATGTAACTCCTGCATTAAGTACTAAATTTAATTTTTTATGATGAGAAATGATTAATAAGTGATGGTTTTCTCAAGCTAAAATTTCGTAAGTGAAATAGAGACGATGTGATAATTGTCACCAATTATTTAAACCTTTAATGACAAAAAATTAGGTCACAAATTAATATAAATTTTATGGCTAAAATTTGCATAATTTAACTACACTTCTATTTCGTCACTAATTTATTAAGATACATTAGTTACAATTTTTCCGTATTAAATTTTTAAAACATATAGTAATTTATCACAAATTGTCTACCCTATTGGTGACGAAAATTTTGTATCACCAATAACTTTAATTTCGTGGTTAATGTTACTAAAAATTGTTTCCAATAATATTTTTGGTGGGAAACTTTTGTTGACAAAACTTTGCTACGAATAATCTATTTCGTCACTAACAGTATGTGACTGATGCATTTAGGTACGAAATGTAATTTTTGTCTCAAAAAGTGAACAAATAATGAGAATTCTCTATTGAAGCTAATAATTTCGTGGTTAAAAATCATATTTTTTAAAATGATTGGATTCCATCATCGTGGCTAGGACTCTAGTAGATCAAGAAGCAGAAGATTGGTGAGTCCTCATAGTATTCGAGGGCTTGACAATATCCCTTATGACACTATTTTATGTTTTAGAATTTTTATAAGGGTTGTGTTCCTAAAATTGTATTCAAGAGTTTTAATTCAAATGTTATAGATGGTTTGATACAGTGTCATATAATCTCTTTCATTTTATAAAAGACTTCGATTGTAAAGAAAGGTTTTAAATTTCTGCATTTTTTCCTATGTTCTTATGCTATGGTGTGCTAAGGTCTTGTAAGAGATCCCTATTCGTGAAGAAAGATACAACCCTAGACTTTACAAAATCATTGCTTGAAAATATAGAAATTGAGTCGTGTTTGTTTAGCTTTTACTTGAATTCTAGAATAAAAAAATCACTCTTTTAACCTGGATAATGCTTATGTTTAATTGAAAGTTTTAAATAAATCAAGGTACTCTAATTGTAAGTCTCTGTGGGTACGATACCCACCTCTTCATAAGACTTACTTTAATACTTGAACGATCACATACACATGTGTGTGCGATTTGGGAGCAATATGTTTTTGGTGCCGCTGCGGGAGACTTTAGAATTAAGAAGTATCTAATTTATTTGATTTCTGAAGTTGAAAACCAAGTGTTTACAACTTTATCTTTGATATTCATTTTGTACGTTGTGTTGAATTCTCAAACTGGAAGACGGTTAGGATTTGGTAGAGCCTCTAGCTGAACTTGAAAGATTTGTTAATTACCGGAGTAGGAAAAGATGACTCACTTACCTAGTCCCTCTTGTTTCCAGTGAACCAACAGCTCCTGTAAGAAGAGTTGAGAAAGAAGAACATGTACTAATGGCTGAGATAAAAGTAAAAGATGTGGCAATCCCATGTACCGCTAATGTGACTTCACAAATTTGGAAACCTAAAGATGGAAGAATATTGGAGCAGAAGCAGAGTATATTCCAACTATTGCACACAAATCGACAGTTCAATAGTTTATCGCATGAGAATCTAACAGCCCATATCAATAATTTCCTCGATACAAATGATACTTACACTCCAGCTTAAATGAATGTAGACTATGTAAGGCTCAGTTTATTTTCCTTTTCTCTACTGGGTGGAAAGCAAAAAGATGGTTGAGTTCTGAGCCCCTTAACTCCATTAAATCATGGGACAATCTTGCACAAAAGTTCCTTAATAGATTTTACCATATGGGAAAATAGCTAAGTTTAGCAGCGACATCCTAAGCTTCCAACCAAAAATAAGAGAGACCTTGTACTAGGATTGGGATAGTCTTAAATCAATTTTGATAAGTTGTCCGTATCATCATCAGGAAAACAAGGTGTTCGACCATCCCATCATTGAAGAGTTGGAACCTAACACCAAGATTTTACTTGATTCAGTTGTAGGTAGAGAGGCTTTGGAAAATACTTTTGGGGAGTTATTCACCCTATTGAATAGGATTTCATAGGGTAACCCAAGTGGAACGGAGGAGAAGATAAACATATGATGCAAAACTACTGGAATGTTGGAGGTGGATGCAATGACTGTCTTAACTGCATAAATTGTTGCAATGTAGAACATGATGAACACTCACTTCAGCAACCTATCACTGGAAATTATCTACCTAAGGTGAACGCAGTCCAACAACCACCGACTTGGCGTGAACTTTATAGAAGAGGAGATCATAGTGTAGAGGTATGTGGTGCAAGCTTGGATTTTGTAAATATTTTAAGACATGCATACAGAGGAGGTGACCATCAGAACTATGGAAACTCCTACAATCCTAGCAAGTGGAATAATCCAAATTTTTCCTTAGAGGTAACCAAACGTAGGCCCAAGGCCAATGTACATGGGTATCAACAACAGGCTCAATGTGAGCAGCTCAATAAGCAATTAAATAACATGAGCATGGATGAGATGTTGAAGAAGATCATGGATGATCAATATCAGTTAGATTCTGATGTTAGAAATAATCAACTTGATACACAAAACATGGATAAACAATTGGGGTAGTTTTCTAGTGGACAGAACTCACAACCGACTGCAAGAAGGTTTGCCGGGAAACAATGATCCTAATCCTAATCAAGTGAATGTGGTAGGGACATGCACTGATTTGCAGTATGAGGAGTTGGTTCGCAAGATAATAAATGTTGAATATGCTAATAAGGAGAGTGAACCTAAGGAGAGTGATATTGATGCACAGGAAGACAGAGTGCAACCAATAGTGAAACAACCTCCTCCATTCCCTCAAAAGTTTTAAAAATAGAAAGGCGATGAATGTTTAACGTAAGTTTCTTCCTTTATTACATCAAATTTTTAGTAATTTTACTTTGGTAGATGTTTTACACGGTATACCCAGGTATGGAAAGTATGTGAAGGAGATCGCGGCAAACAAGAGGAAGATGATTGAATATGAAACTGTAGCACTTTCTCAATCGTGAAACTCCCAAATCCAAAATAAGTTGCCCACAAAATTTAAAGATCTGGGTAGCTTTACAGTCCAGATTACTATAAGGCGAAGCATCCATGCATAAAGATTGTGTGATCTAGGAGCTAGTATCAACTTGATGCCAACATCTTTGTACAAAAAAGTAGGGGTTGGGTAGTCCGTAATCTTCTACCATTATTTTGCAGTTGGAAGATAGATTTGTTGCTAGGCCAGAGGGTGTTATAAAGGATGTCTTAGTGCAGGTGGGATCTTTGATATACCAAGTATATTTTGTGGTGATGAATTTTGAGCCATGTCTTAAGGTGTCATTTATCTTGGGAAGACAATTCTTGGTTACAAGGCGTGCTATGATAGATGTAGCAGTCGGGAAACTTACTATGCTGGCACATGACAAAGTCGATCTGTTTGATGTCTATAAGGTGTTGAACTCCCAGCTGTGTATAAAGAGTTGTCTGCAATAATAGTGATAGATCTTGAAGTAAAAGCTCGATAAATTGCATCTAAGGACCCATTGGAACGTGTAGTGGGATATGATATCTATAAGGAGCTGAGGCAGAGGAAGTGGTATAGTTTTTGTATGTGTCGAGCGTGGATACGTCAAGAGATCACTGGGAGCCTTTCAATATAGTGTAGGGTCCTCTCCCAAACCTTCTATCGAAGAAAAACCCAAGCTGGATTTAAAATCATTATCAGCCAACCTCATGTATGCATTCTTAGGTGAATATAAGACCTTACCGGTTATTTTGAAGTGTTATCTCAATCACAAGTGAATGCGACATTGAGTATCTTAATAAAGAGAAAAGAATCTCTAGGCTAGATAATGTCTGACATTGTAGGTATATGTCCCGCGTTGTGTATTCATAAGATTTACATGGAGAACAGGCATAAGTTGAGAGCACTACTTCAACGGATACTGAATCCAGTGATGAAGGATACGGTAAGAAAAGAGGTGATCAAGTGGTTATATGTGGTTATTGTTTACCCCATATCAGATAGTAAATGGGTGAGTCTTGTACAGTGTGTGCCCAAGAAGGGCGGAATAACAATGATAACAAATGAAAAGAATGAACGGATTCGCACAAGAATAGTAAGTGGGTGGCGTATCTACATGGACTGCAGGAATTTGAATGTTTCCACTCGGAAGGAACATTATATGGTGCTATTTGTTGATCAAATGTTTGATAGACTGGTCGGGCAAGAACATTACTACTTCCCAGATGGCTACTCAGGGCATAATCAGATTGTTATTGCACTACAAGACCATGAGAAGTTCACTTGTTTGTATGGTACCCATGAGCTTAAATGTATGCCATTCGGATTATACAATGCACCAACTTTATTCCACATATGCATGATTGCAATCTTTCATGATATGATAGAGAACTTTGTTCAGGTGTTCATGGATGACTTCTCGATGTTTGGTGAGATTTTTTTTATCTTTGTTTGACTAATCTTGAGTGGGTCCTTGTAAGATGTTAAGAGACAAATATAATATTGAAATGGGAGAAGTGTCGCTTCTTAGTTCGAGAAGGGATTAAACTGGGGCACAAAATCTTAAGAAATAGGCTAAAGTTGATAAAGCCATGGTTGAGATCATTGAGAAATTGCCACCCCTATCACTATAAAGAAAGTGAGAAGTTTATTGGGACATGTTAGGTTCTACAAAATATTCATCAAGGACTTTTCTAAGACTGCAAGATCCATGTGCATCCTCTTGTAAAACAAGGTGAAGTTTGTATTTGATGAAAGTTGTTTGCATGCATTTGAGCTATTGAAGAAGAAGTTGATAAAAGCTCTTATTCTGATTGCTCCTAATTGGGAGATTCCATTCGAGCTCATGTGAGATGTTAGTGATACAACGGTTGGTGCAGTGCTAGGGCAGCGTAAGTAAAAGATATTTCACTTCATCTACTATGCTAGCAAAACACTTGATGCAACTCAAGCTAACTATACTATCAGAGAGAGAGAGAGATTCTAGCACTAGTATTTGCTTTTGATCAGTTCAGGTCATACTTGGTAGGCATTAAGGTGGTTGTTTACACTGACCATGCTGCAATCAGGTATTTGTTCAACAAAAAAGATTCAAATCCAAGGCTAATTAGATGGATATTACTCTTCCAAGAGTTTGATCTAGCAAGTAAAGATAGGAAGAGGACTAAAAACCAGATAGTTGATTATTTGTCCATATTGGAGGACTTATCTCATGTAAGAAATGAAGGACAAATTTATGAAGAGTTCCTTGATGAGTAATTGCTTTCTTTGGACCTTGTACCGCTACCTTGGTATGCTGATATTATGCTTTTTTGGTGAGTGATTTATTTTCAGTTGGGGCCTCAACATATCAAAAGCAAAGGCTGAAGTATGAGGCGTGATTTTACATGTACGATGAACCCTTCTTATTCAAGCAGGGACCTACTCAGATGGTGCGAAGGTGTGTGGCAGAACACGAGGCAATGTAAGTGTTGGAAAGTGCCATGCTTTACCATATGTTGATACCATGGAAGCGAGCGCACAGATCGTAAGGTACTGGAGTCTAGATTATTTTGGGCTACTTTTTTTAAAGATGTTGCAATGTTTGTGAAGGGTTATGATCAGTGTCAGCGGACGGACACAATTTCTAGAAGGCATGAGATGACATTGCGCAACATCCTAGAAGTTGAAATGTTTGATGTATGAGGGATATACTTCATGGGACCATTCCCATGTTCCAATGGAATCAATACATCTTAGTAGTAGTAGACTACGTGTCCAGGTTTGTGAAGCAGTTGTTCTTCTTTCTAATAACGTGAAGCTGGTAGTCAAGTAAATCAGGAAGCATATCTTCACCAGGTTTGAAAATCCAGAGGCTATGATAAGTGATGGAGGGACGTACTTCATCAACAGTTCACTGCAAAATTTTTTGGCCAAGTATGGAGTGAGACATAAGGTAGCCACCATGTATTATCCATCCCCAGACTAGTGGGCAGGTGGAAGTGTCCAACATGGAAGTAAAAGCTCTACATTTCTTATGAATGGTAAACGAGTGAAGCATTACTTTGGGAATGATGTTGATCATGAGAAATAAATTGTCACATTGAATAATGAGTGAGTCATGAGTTGAGTCGTACCACGACATTAAATCAAGCACTGCACAGATGCAACATGTGACCCCTTGTAATAGTTATGATTTCTATTCTTTTGTTCTGTCATTTCTATTCATAGGAACTAGTAAAAAACAAGGGATATATCACCAAAAAAAACACAAAAGGTTGAGTCATGGCACGACCAAAACAAAGGCGCAGGATAGGAGGCAACCCGTTGTGTTTACAATAATGGGTATTGTGCTTAAAATGTGCATGGAACGAAAATTTTAACCATGGCGCATCGCGAAGGGTGTTTCAATTTTTGCCTCGCTAGAAATTAATTTATTTAGTGCAGAACTCTCCGTAGTATGAAGGAGTCACAAAGGAGCACATTATTTTTCAGATTCGACGAGAATAATTTTTTTGTTAATTACATGGGAGCACTCTCCGTGAAACGGAGAAGTACCTAAAAGTTGGTTTCCCTGGGAATTAAAGTTATTCAAGTAAAAAGAGGACTCCGTGACAAGGCTGCGTCACGGAGCTTGGCCAAAAATTATGCTTCGCCAGGAATTAAGTTTTTGAGGATGAGGCAGAATGGTAAGTAATGGACCCGCCTCGCGCCCTCAGGTGAGTATTTCCAATTTTAATTAGTCAAATATGTTTTACCCATGTTCTCTCTCCTAAAAACCAACCCACATCCCATTCAATGCTTGATTTAAGTCCCCCAAACCCCAATTCTTGTCCCTTTCAAGTGCGAATTTTCCCCTCCCCTTGTCCCCTAACGACTTTCAGCATCAAATGACGCGAAAGAACTTTTCCGACATATCTCTCAAATTTGCTCATCTTCACCTTCCAAGGTACATATTTTGCTACTCCTTTTATGAAAAAATTTGGCGTGTTTGATGGTTGTTGTGATGGATTGGGATATTTTGTTCGTGGGGGGGTTATAATTGTAACTGTTATTGGAAGGAAGTGATGTATAATTTTATGTTATATTAATTTGAATTCTTGAGTTGAAAGAACCTATTGTTGCTTGCATCTGAGTTTTGGGGTAAACTATGATCGGATGAAATTGTTGCATCGTCTAACTTGTGTGGGATTTTGAATTCTTGAGTATAAATCTCCTATGGTTGATTTGTTGATAGTTTGTAGGTAGTGTGTTCCTAGATTAATAACATTATATGCGAGATTAAATTTGGGGTGCTTACTCAGAGTGTTTTTTTCATGAATTTTATTGGCTATTTCAATTCTGAGTAGAAATTCCCTTTGCTCTCTATTGTTTGAGTCTTCATCTTGAAATGGTTGCATGAACATATATGGTGTGAATTCTTGAGTAACATTAGCAAATAATTTCTATCTTAAATGGAGTGTGTGGGTCTCAATCCTAGTGTTGAGGTTGAGTGTGTGTTACTGAAATTGTGGTTCCGACGTGGTTATATGAATGTGATATATAGGTTGTCGTTGAAGGAGGTGTGCTTTCACCATTAGGAAGTCTGATTATCAAGGATGAATCACTACATGAAATATATGTAGGGTGATAATGTATGTGCATCACCCACAACTGGTTGTGTTTTGTAGGCTAAATTGTATTTTGATTGCAGGAAATCATGTCTAGAACTCAAATACCTAAAAAGTAAGTGGAAACCTCTATCCAAATGAAATATGTCCTGAGTAGGGGGAATGAACCTCCCGCACCGGCGGTACCCAAGGGTGTAACCAAGCAGTTCGGGGTGTGAGCTGTGGCCAAAGAAGGGAAATTATGGTAGAAAATGCACACCTGCATTACACGAACATGATTTGGGAAAGAGTGTGTCTGGTTTACGCTTTGATGACGCCTGATCTTGGGTATATTTATATGCCCAATTGTGAAAAATTACCCATCTTTAAACGTTAGTTTAGAATATTATCTAATCTAACTAGCTTGTTTTGGCTCAAGATTGCGATGATTGCACATTAATTTACATGATTAGTGATTTTTCATGTAACTAAGGAGAATGATCAAGTGTTGGAAGGAAATGAGTTCAAGGCAATGAGATGCAGCCAGGCGAGATACTGGTGCAGCGCCCCAGCCACCTCGGAGCATCAAGTGTGCGACGTGCGAAGCCCATTTAACTGGGGTTGGTTTCAGGAACTATGGCCGCACGGCGCGCCAGCCTACCAGGCGCTATTTTGGTGCGGCGCCCCAGCTCTGTGTGGAGATTTTGAAGAAAGTTTAAATTAAAAGGACTCATTATTGAGGTTGAATTCGACTTTATTTCCTATTTACTATAAATAGATCCTTAGGGCCTTATTGTTGAAGTTCAACTTTTTGATTGGTGTGGAAGAGCAAGAACTCAAGTTTGTAATAGGTTTTAATCTTCTAACACTTTTATTTTTCAGAAATCACATGAACAATCGTCTTTTGTTGTTTTTGAATTGTATGATTTGCTAAACGCCCTAGTTCTAGCCCTGCAGCTATTAATTGTATGTTAAATATTATTTGCGTTTGAATTAATTCTTTGTTGTCAATACAAGTTACTTTTATATTCTTGTTTTACTATTTTATGCTTGATCACCATAAGATAAATTTAGTGCCTAATCTTAAATCGAGAGAGGAAGGATTAGATAGACCAGAGAATATAAAGAGCTCGATCGACCCATTAGATTGAGGTTATTTGTGTTTAGGAGTGACGCCCGGACGAACAACTTGCTTGGATACGAAATAGAATGGAATATAAATGCTCACCAATTAGCTTACTTATCCCCACTCAACGATGTATTTAGGTATGTAATTGGGGCAGGCGATGAGAGGTGTGTATCCCGACTCATATAATCAACCCTATTAACCAGTAACTTGACAACCAAAGTTAATTATAAGTCAATTTTATGATGCATGAGATTCAACATACGCAGCTGCGTTGGAATTGTCTCTTTGTTTCTTGAAACACCATCTTTAAATCGTTCAATCTTTGTTACTTTTAATTATTGCTAACGTACTCGTAATTAATAACAAACCATCAACTCTTGAAACAATTACTTTTACTTTCGATTGTGGAATTAAGTTTGAATATAAATTGATCATATGTCCTTTGGGAAAGATAACTCGTTTCTAAAAAGAATCTATATAGCTTACGCGACAACATACACTTGCGTGTATATTGGGGAGCAACAAGTTCTTGGCGCCGCTGTCGGGGACTTCGAAATTGATATATATTCAATTTTCTTAAGTCTACAATTATAAAATTCATGTAGTAATTACTTCATCTTAGCTTGTTTATTGCAGGAACTTTCAGGTCTGAATCAAAAAGGAGATCTTGTTGATCTTTACAACGAACCTAAAATATTTCTACATCGGCGAAGAAGGATGAATCTAGGAGAATTAGGACATCCGGGAAACCATGGTGATGATCATCAAGATAATCCGGAAGATGTGAATAACCCAAGCGTTTCAAACAATTCGGAGAATGTTGATGAATGATAAATACCCTGTCATATCCCTATCATTCCAGCACTGCCAGTGCGAGATGTGGCAATCTCACTCACCGCTAATTTGGCATTGAGTATTAGGAAACCTCTACCATGGGAGATTTGAATTAAAGAGAAATATGGTGAATATGCTCCATACTAACTTCTCTTGGGGTGGAAACCAAAATCAAAATCAGGCACAAGGTGCAAATCAATACCGTGACCAAGGGGTTGGGAAACAATACCAAAATCCCAACAAAAGTGTAAACCCAAGTATACCAAAAGATGGAATGACAAATGAAGAGATATTCCCAAAGCTCATGTCAAAAATGGGGAACAAGATAAGTTCTAGAATATATAAGCAGGATGAGAACATCAGAAACATCCAAATTTCCCAAGTAAGTTTAGAGAAACAAGTTGCGCAAGTGGTTAATTCTTTGAACTTGCATCCCCAAGGTAGGATGATCGGTGATATTGAGCCCAACCCAAGGCAACTGCATGATATACGTACTAGAAGTGGGCTGTAATTAGAGGAATTATCTCCAAAGAAGAGAGACAATGAGGTAAGTGCTAAAGAGAAGAAAGTGGAAGAGGCAGTAAAAAGCTCCAATGTTGAGGAAACCGTTACTCAAAAGAAGTTACCACCTCCGTTTCCACAAAGACTAAAAAAGCATTAGGAATGTTTTGGTAAGTTTCTCTCTCTCCTTGAACTTGTTCATATTAATTTGCCCTTGATTGACATTGTGCAGGGCATCCCGAAGCATGCTAAGTATGTGAAGGATATTGTTGCTAGCAAGAGGAGGCTCATAGAGTACGAAACTGTAGCACTTACTGAAGAGTGCAGCTCTAGAATCCAAAACAGACTGCCCCAAAAGTTGAAATATTCGGGTAATTTTATTGTATAGTTAAATATTGGGCAAAGTGTTCATGCCCAGGGGTTGTGTTATATGGGGGCAAGTATAAATTTGATGCCCTTATCTTTGTATCTTAAACTTGGGTTTGGTAGTCCAAAACGAACCATTGTTATCCTCCAATTCACAGATAGATACATTGCTAGGCCTGAGGGGGTAGTAGAGGATGTGTTAGCGCAAGTAGGTTCATTGATTTTTTCTAGTAGATTTTGTTCTCTTGGACTTTGAACCCGATAACCATTCATTCTGGGATGTCCTTTCTTGGCCACTGGTAGGGCGCTGATTGATGAAGTAGATGGCCAATTGACCATGGGGCCACATGATAAGGTAGATGTATTTGATGTTTACCGAGATCTTAAACTACCCCATATTTATGTAGAGTTGTCTGCCATATCAGTGGTTGATCGGATAGTAGAGTCATAATTAGATATGCCTGCTGACCCCCTAGAATGAGTGTTAGTAGGTCATTAGAAAAAGAAGACAAAGAGGCTCAAGATATAGACACATGTCTAAATCTGGATAATGTTGAGCCTCACAAGTAGAAAGTGGAACCATTAGAGCGTGAGTTAGGACCACCACCCAAACCCTCCATTGAGGAGGCCCCAAAGATAGAATTAAAAACACTGTCGACTCATTTCAGGTACACAGTTTTGGGCGCTAATGAAACTTTACATGTTATAGTTTCTGCAAAGTTATTTGAAATACAAGTTGATGCAACATTGAGGATTCTAACGTAGAGAAAGAAGGCAATTGGATGGCAAATGGCTGATATTCATGGGATTAGTCTGGCATTGTGTATTCATAAAATCTACATGGAAGAATATCACAAACGTAGTGCACAACATCAACGACGACTGAATCCCTTAATGAAAGATGTGGTGAGAAAAGAGGTAATAAAGTGGTTAGATGCCGAAATTGTGTACCCTATCTCTCATAGTAAGTGGGTGAGTCCGGTACAATGTGTTCCAAAGATGGGAGGTATGACTTGATTAGGAACGAAAAGCATGAGTTGATTCCTACAAGGAAAGTGACCGGGTTTAGTATTTGTATGGATTACCAAAAATTGAACGATGCTACCCGGAAAGATCACTACCCCGTTCTCTTCATTCATCAGATGCTTGACCGACTAGCAGGACATTGTTTCTTAGATGGTTATTCTGGTTACAACCATATCTTGATTGTACTTGAGGATCAGGAAAATACCATGTTAATTTCTCCTTACGACACATATGCTTCCAAACGCATGCCATTCGGAATTTGTAATGCATATCAACTTTTCAAAGGTGTATGATGACAATTATTCATGACACGGTGGAAGAATTTTTGGAGGTGTTCATGAATGATTTCTCATTCTTTGGGAAGTCTTTTGAGGTATGTCTCCGAAATTTGGATAAAGTACTTGCTAGATGTGAAGACACTAACTTAGTTCTGAACTAGGAGAAGTGTCATTTTTTTGTTAGATAAGGGATCGTGTTGGGACATAAGATGTCTAAATATGTGTTAGATGTTAATAAGGCCAAGGTAGCAGTCTTTGAGAAATTCCCCCTCACATTTCTATAAAAGGTGTGTGTAGTTTCCTTGGTCATGCAGGTTTTTACCGGCGATTCATCAAGGACTTCTCCAAGATTGCAAGACCTATGTGCAGTCTTTTAAAGAACGAGGTGAAGTATGACTTTGATGTACTGTGTTTAAGAGCATTTGAGATGTTGAAAAAGAAATTAATTGAGGCTCCTATTCTAATTTCTCCTAATTGGAATTACCATTTGAACTCACGTGTGATGTAAGTGATGTAGCAGTGGGTGTAGTGTTGGGACGAATAAAGAGTAAAATCTTCAACTCCATTTATTATGCAAGCAAGACTCTTGATGCTACACAAGAAAATTATACAGTGACTGAGAAGGAGATGTTAGCGCTAGTGTACGCCTTCCACAAGTTTAGATCGTATTTGATGGGTACCAAGGTAATTATTTTCACTAACCATGCAGCTAGTAGGTACCTATTCAATAAGAAGGATGCTAAACCAAGGATAATTCGTTGGATATTTCTTCTCCAAGAGTTTGACCTTGAGATCAAAGATAGAAAAGGTACCGAAAACCAAATAGCTGATCACTTATCTAGGTTGGAGGACTTATCACATGTGAATGAGGGTGAGAAAATCTGGGATGAGTTTCCGGATGAACATTTGATGGGGCTAGATATCTCCACAGTGCCATGGTATGCGGATATTGTGAACTTTATAGTGAGTGGCGAGTATCCTCCGGGTGCAATTACTCAACAGAAGAAAAAGTTGAACCATGATGCCAAGTTCTACATATGGGATGAATCACTCTTGTTCAATCAAGGTGTCGACCGAGAAGTGATAAGATGCATTCCGGAGTCTGAGATTAACAAAGTGCTACAGAGTTGTCATGCTAGTCCATATGTAGGTCACCACGGAGGAGAGCGCACTGCTCATAAGGTATTACAATCTAGTTTATTTTGGACCTTGCTATTTAAAGATTCTATTGCTTTTGTTAAGGGTTGCGACAAATGTCAGAGGTTGGGTACTATCTCAAGACAACACAAGATGCCACTAAACAACAAATTGGAGGTGGAAATCTTTGATGTGTGGGGTATTGACTTCATGGGTCCCTTCCCACCATCTAGTGGAAACAAATACATTCTATTGGTTGTGGATTATGTGAGTAAATGGGTTGAGGCTGTCACTCTTCCTTCTGATGACTCAAGGGTTGTGATTGAGTTGATCAAGAAACACATCTTCACTCCCTTTGGCACTCCAAGGGAAATTATAAGTGATGGAGGTAAGAATTTCATTAACAATGTTGTGAAGAACCTTCTTGCTTAATATGGTATTCGTCATAAGGTTGCTATAATGTACCTCCCGCAAACAAGTGGCCAAGTGGATTTTTCGAATAGAGAAGTAAAGCAGATCTTACAGATAATAGTGAATGCTCAAAAGAAAGATTGGTCTGAGAAATTAAATGACGCATTGTGGGCGTATATGACTGCTTACAAGACACCCATAGGGACTTCTGCCTATCACATAGTTTTGGAAAGCATGTCATCTTACAGAAGAGTTAGAACACCAAGCTTATTGGGCAATTAAGAAGTTGAACTTGGACCATGAGCTAGCCGGTAGAAAGATAGTTGATAAGTTGCATGAACTTGAAGATTTAAGACGTCACGTATATGAGAATGCCAAATTGTATAAAGAGAAGACTAAGAGGTGGCATGATAAGCACATAGTAGCTCTTACATTCAATCTAGGAGAAAAAAGGTACTACTCTTTAACTCTAGACTTAGGTTATTCCCCAGAAAACTAAGGTCTAAATGGAGTGGTCCTTTCGAAGTGGTAATAATGACACCACACGGGGATGTGGAACTAAAAGAAGAGACTGGCCCTACATTCTTGGTTAATGGGCAAAGAGTGAAACACTACATTGGTGTTGATTCGAATCATGATCGAGAGACTCGTGAGCTAAACGATGAATTATCCAAGCTGCATCGTGCCGCGACGTTAAATCAAGTGCTACTTGGGAGGCAACCCATGATGTCTAGGTATTAGGTAGTAGTGTTGCTTAATTTTGTAATTTTAATTTTGTTTTAGAATTTTAGGCCAGAGTTTTTATTGTTTCTAACTTTTAGCTAGATAGGACTTTAAATATTAAAACGAAAAAGACAAAAAGATGAGTTGTGCCACGACCAAAACTAAGGCGATGGGTAGGATGCAACCCAACATTATAAGGTCACATTGTTTGATTGATGTGCAGGCCAAAGAAGAAAGAGGTGCCCAAAATTAGAGAAAATATGCTGAGGAATACAATGTGGGTGAAAAATCCAGCGCGTCACGCCAAAGAAAAAGTCCATAGATGATTTTTGAGCTCACTGCAGCGGAACACGCCCCAAACGCGCAACAATGAAGGCAAAACTCCGATGGTGGGCGCATTGTAGGCGTGTCGCGCGAGACATCATTTGATTGAGGCCTATTTTTGGCGCACTACAGGCGTGCTGTGCCAGGACTTGTTTGATTGAGGACTGTTTGTTGGGCACTACAAGCGCGTCATGCCAGCCTGTCAGGCACTACACGCTCGACTTGGAAATTTGAATTATCGAAAAAATTGTTGTTTCTCATTGTGGGACCCACCATGATTCGCAACCCTCCCCACTGCCCCACCTATTCATTAATACCCCAAATTTCCAGAAATTTCATCTTCCCCACAACTTCATCTTCCCAAAAACTCCATTATCTCCCCAAATATCTTCTCCCTTTTCTCTCCCACTACCAAATTACTCCATTAATCTCTCTCTCTTAATCTTCCGCCACTTATCTTGCACTTTCATCCACATAAATCCCCTCACCACCCCAAAATTCCACCCACCACCATCTTCCTAAATTTTTTTCCGTAGTGTCTTCCACAAATCGGGTAGTGTGATGGCTTCTTAAGGCAAAAAGGTTGCTGCCGGTAGTTCAAGTCGGGAAGACCTAAATCTGCCACCCCTAAAGTTCAGTGAGCAGGTGGTTATGCACTATGGCACAATTGGTACAAGGACCAAAAAGAATCCAAGTGCCTCGGCGATGAGTATGTGGAGGAACATAAATTGCGCCATAAATTTCCCAACATTCATGCTAAAATCACTGTGTTGGGACTTCAATATGTTTTTGTGAATCAAGGTGAGTGTAATTTGAGTTTGATGGTTGAATTTTATGCTAATTGGAATACTCGTTGTGTTGAGACAAATAGTGATTATGTTAGAAATAGTGGGGTGCATTTTTCTGTTGAAGCGTTAAATAACTTTTTGGGTGCCACTAATTCTGATTATGCTGACTTTATGGCCATGGTTGAACAACCCCATTATCATGATATACGACATACCTTGTGTGGGGTGACTTCTATTGCTAGGTTGGATCGGGTTTGTTACACGGGTCACCACTTCACCCTTCACTATGGACTCCTTAACTTGGAGGCTCGGGTTTGGCTGAATATTGTGTGTAGTACTTTACTTCCGGGGAAACACATGACTGATGTTACTAGGGAGAGGATAGTGCTTATATATCAACATAATGAAGGGCTTACCGGTCAATGTGGGGGCTTTTTTGAGGCAGAATATGCTTAAGTTGAGGACCAACAAGCGATGGCGTTTCTGTTATGGAAGCATCATCACTAGGTACCTGAAGGATTTAATGATTGAGGAGTAAGTGCATGATGTGTGTCCTTCTCGTGCCCCCATCTAGTGTGCCACCCGTTTGATGTCACACGCGTTAAAGCGCACGATCCTTCCCACAGGCCTATGCTGACTGCTCTTGATAGGCAAGCTCATGATGATAATTTGATGGGGCGCACATTTTTCATGGCTGAACTGCAATTGCGTATTGGTGGTCGCCCTATGAATGAGGAGGAGATGGACATACTAGCTGATCGGTATGCTAGTGTGATGCACATGTGTAGGATGGGCCTGGCATACCAGGAACCGATCGATGATAATGATGTGACGGCTGATGAAGATGATGGATCGACGGAAGATGAATTCGAGGCAATTGATACCAGAGATGATGCTTCATGTAACAACCCTAAAAATGAATAGGATCAAGACTTAGGTTTTCAAGAATGCTTGCGATTAGACCAAGGTCCACACGGGCTGATACGCGTAGAATCAGACCTCAGAACCCTTACTACGACCAAGCCAACTAACTTGGGGAGTTAATTGAGCTTGGAAATGTTGGAACCAACCATGTGAGGCTCACGAAAACGAAGATTTAATCGAAAGAGTTTTTACCGGACTTAAAAGAAGAAATTTTAAGTTTTGAGGGTCCAAGGGTAAAATGGTCTTTTCCAGACCAAGGGTAATATTGTAATTACCCTGAGGAATTAATTATTTAATAAATTAATTTAATTAAATAAAGCAATTCGGGTTGGGGCAACCCGAAGTGACCCATTTTCGCAAATGGGGTGTCACTCGTGTTTGAGCCCCACTAGAAGCAATGATTTATCTTCTAGTTTGACTAATTCCCAAACCAAAACTCCAAACTTGAAGCCACTCTCTCTCACGATCTCTCTCTCTCACGTTTCACCATTCACTCTCATGTATCTCTCTGCCTAAACAAGTTCAAAAACAGAAAATATATTGAAGTTCTTCACACTTGAAGAACTCATACCAAAAATCTAAGAAAACAACATAAATCCATCGCTTTAAGCAAAGGGGAGGAGTCTTCCGTCGATTGGTGTTGAAGTGTTGAACTTGGACTGATTTTGGAGAGGATTTGGGCAGCAATTTCGTGGTTGAACAAGAAAAAAAATAAAGGTATGGGTCTTCTTACTCTTGGTCCCTTTCCCAAGAGACCCTTAGGACTCAGACGAATTTAATCCGAAACTAAGTTGTTTCCCCTTTTGCATGCCCCTGTCACTAGCTCCCAATAAATCGTAGGTTGGGTATGATTGCTGGTAGATTTAGGTATGTTATGACTTCGTGATGATCATGATTTTGATTGTATACTTGAAATCGTAGGAAAAACAACCATGTATTCGAATGTTTATGCAAGTGTGTGTATGTGCAAAAGGTTACTGTAAACTTACTGTAAATAAGTTTTTGATTTATGGCTTCAAGTTTGATATGGTTTTGGTTGTCATTTTATGTGTATAAACTTATGTAAATGATGAGGTTCATTTAAGTGTAATGTGGCTGAATTTAATGATAAACTCTTGGCCAAATATATCCATGAAAATGCACCTAAAGGACTCACAAAAAAAAACTACTCCAAATGCATAAACATTTAACGTTAAAGAGTTGAGAAAATAGGCTGCAAAAAAATAATCAAAATTTCCAGCTTGTTGATGTTGATTTCGGGCAGATTCTGGGAATTTTGGGAGAGTTTTAAAAAGAATTAAAGTAGGTGAGGTCAAGGGGAATCGAACCCAAGACCTCACATGACCAAGAGGCTGAATTTTTTTTTAAAAATGTAATGGAGCTAAGGGGATTCCTGTCCACGCAAGAAACTAATAAGGGAAATGGGGCTAGGGGGAATCGAACACACGATGTTTGGGAAGAAAGAAAGAGGAAGAATAAAGAAAAAAAAGATGTGAGGCGTGGGAATCGAACCCACGACCTCAAGGCAGGAAAATGGAGGGGGGCGAAAATGAGTAATAAAACAAGTGAGGTTGTGGGGGTTCGATCCCACGACCTCACTGTCAATACCCTCAACCTAGCGAAAAAAAAATTAAAAAAATATATATGGAGCTGTGGGGGTTCGAACCCACCACCTCACAGCCCCTAGCGAAATTAAATTAAAGGTAAGGAGGCTGTGGGGGTTCGAACCCACAACCTCCCTACTTAGGCGATTTAAATGGCAAAAATAAAAGAGGCTGTGGGGATTTGATCCCACAACCTCTTGGTTTAGGCGAGAGTGGACAAAGAGAGGCTAACAAAATTTAAAAAAAAAAGGGGTTGTGGGGGTTCGAACCCCCAACCCTTCGGACAACTTATGAATATTACTAAGGAGGAAATTAATCCTACAATGTTAATATTGTGATTTAAATTAGAGTCATAGTGTTATGAATATTAGAATAAAACCAATGAAAAATATAAATGATATCCAATTGATTCAAGACTTGGGTTCCCTTGCCCAAACTTCCGTTTGATACATAAGTCATACGTGAACAAATTATCCAAGATTAATGCCACCTACTTAGATACATAAGTCTTGTACTAATAATCTTAGGAATGTATGAGTCACTTAATGAGTTATGAATGAAGCCTCATGGCTTGTATGTATAGACCCATAAGTCTAGCATACGTTTAATAATAAGTGAACCTAAGATGTATGTAATGAAATGAAGTAACCCTAGAAGGGTTAAGTACGAGTGTAAAATACACTAAATGGCCAAATACATTGGCATACGATGAAATGATTATTATGTAATGAAATGATGAAGCCCTAGAAGGGATAAGTAAGAGTGTGAAACACACAAATGGCCAAGTGCATTGGCATATGATGAAATGAACATTCACGTAAAATGAGATGAGTAATTATAAAGAGCAAATGTGCTAATGTTAATGAATGTGGTGACAACATGTTATGAGGCTAATGTAAATGATGAGAACAATCTCAAATGAGCCTAAGTAAATGTTACCAAAACGTACTCACTTAAGATAGTGTAAGTTAATGAAGAGATCAGTCTCTACGAACACTCTAATGAAAGTATTGAGATTAACACACTTAATACTAATGATGAGATGAGAAATCATCTAATGAGCTATGATGTCCTCATACTAGAAGCCAGCTTCCATGACGTATGAGTTGAATGAAATGGAACTTTATACTGAGCACCGATAGGCTAGCTATGAGCGGTGATGCCTTCTTTCAGGAAGGGTGAAGGTTCACGTAACTCTCATGAGATGAGACTGTCCGGCTTGCCGGGTATGGGTCTCCATACATCTCCTAGTCTTTGAACCTATACTGCCAATATAGGGATCTGGCGGGGTTAAATTTCCATGACGCTAGCATGTTAATGGATCACTTTGGCCGGTGATTCCACCTCTTTTCAGTGTGGGGGAGACATTGGATTGCATGATGCTCACATGATCTATGTCGGTTAAAGTTAAAGTTCCCAATGAATGAATGAGGCCAGCCTCAAATGATGCACATAATGAAATGAATGACAAAGGTGTTAGGATAGGATAATCAAAAGGTGAGTTAGATTCAAGTAATGACATTAGGCCATTCTTGGTCATTGCACAACGAACCTAATG
Organism: Solanum sitiens; assembly: GCA_016801875.1. Classification (NCBI taxonomy): domain Eukaryota; kingdom Viridiplantae; phylum Streptophyta; class Magnoliopsida; order Solanales; family Solanaceae; genus Solanum; species Solanum sitiens. The sequence continues at coordinate 374,679 of JABWTJ010000224.1, read as the reverse complement.
AAAGTCTTAAACTACATCCTAGGTATAGCTGGTGGTTACACTGGACTATGAATGAAATGAAATAAAGTACGTATGAATGAATGAAGTAGACTCTGTGTTTGCTAATGGAGATTCCCTAGTTGAGGCCCCATCTGTTGAGCCCTCATTTCTGGGATGTCTTAATGTCAAGTCCATGATTCCAAGGTCTCATGGCATATGAATGAATGAAATGAAAGAAGTTAGGTGCTACATGAAAAATGTACTGTATGCTATATGATATATGCTATGTGTAAATGTTATGTGCTGTGTGTAAATGTGAAAAGTATGATGAAATATGTTATTCTCATGGCATCACTTTCCTATTCCAAATTTGGGAAGCTCATTGACTTTCCTAATCCAAATTTGGAAACTTTCCTAATCTCAATTTGGCAAGTCCACTGACTTGACTTCCAAAAAAATCATGTTAGGAAAGAGCTATTCTTTCTCATGCATGTCCTTGGTATGTGCTTGCATGCCCATACTTAGTACAAGTGTGTACTAACCCTATACAAACTCTACTATTTTAGGTGCAGGCACAGGTGGACGATAGAGCTACAGGATCATCGTGCAGTTATCCGGACGTCCAGCATTCATCCGGAGTTGGTAGGTCCTCATGCTTTCGAGGATGCTACTGTTTTATATTCTAGCTTAGATTTAGAGTTGAGCTGGTGGAGCATGTTCCACTAGCGTTTCTTTCCTGTTTTTTTTTATTCAGACTATGTATTGGTGCCATTTTGGCAATTATACACTTAATAAGAATTAAACTATTTCTTTCAGTTGCTTATCTCTTAATGTTAGATGGTTGATGGTGAACAATTACGTATTAATGAGAATGTTTTTATAAGTATGTTAGGAAACAAAAAGTTTCAAATTTTCCGCTAAAACTAACCTATGTAAAGTGAGAATGACGTAAGTAGGCTTGTCTGCAACCTCTGAGAGGTTAACGACGCCGGTCTCGTCTGGGGTCTAGATTCCGGTCGTGACACTTCGGAAGCGGCCTAAAGGCCGACAGAGAATTGTCTTTTACCTTTGGACTTTGTTTTAATTTTGAATAGTAGGACAATGTATTGTTTAAGTGTGGGGTGGATTTGAACTTCATTGTACATAGTTTATTTCTTTATCGAGTCTTTTTTATTTTTAGTAGTGTTCCTCGCATTTTGTTTTTTCTTCTTTTACCCAAGATAGTCCCTTTGAACCGTTTAGGTCTATTTTACCGCTTTATTGAGTCTTAGAGTCGTCTAGGAATGACATCTCCCGATGATGGATGGATGACGACCGTCTTAAGGGAAGATTAGTCATTAGGAGTAGAAGTATGAAACCTATATCTTTGGCACTTGCAAACCTTGTCTTAATAGTTGGCTAGACGTCATGGGTGGCACAACTTTGTTTGCATTAGTAAGATAGTAACCACAAAAACAAGCATAATCTCTTTGTGTTGACTATAATTGGAAAATAAAGAAGTTGGGCTTAATTGTGTGGACACACTTTAATGCATTGTATGTGAGCATGCTACAAGTTTGGGTCCTTATGTGTGAAGTGATGCCATGTGTGAGAATGATTGTTTAGTTGTGCATTGAATAAAATCTAGAACTTTCCCCAAGTGTACTTAATGAGTATGTTGTGTGAATTGTGGAATGTAATTGAGGCATTTCTTTGAATAGCAAAGTTTAAATGTCCCTCGTATGTTTCAAAATAAAGTATCCCTAGCTTAGCCCCATTGATCCTTGTAGACTTAATTTGTTCTGACCTACTTAATTGAACCAAATCCCTTTTATTGATACCATGTGTTTAATCCAAAAGTCCTTAATGCACTATGTTGAGTTGAAGAAATAACAACTTTGGTTGAAATGAATAGGGTGGTAGTGGCTTTATGAAGAAGAAAATAAAAGGTACAAATGAGACCCCAAGTGTTGAATGTTTGAATAATAATAAAAAAAAATATGTATATACAAAAAGGGGTTGTGGAAAACGAAGGGGATCAAGTACAAGTGAAGCCAAGTGGAAAGCATGTAATAGGGAAAGAAAGAGTTGTGAATGTTAGCAAAGAAAACAACACATGTGCATTAGGTATAATGATTCAATAAAGTTTACTAAAAAATATCCTCCCTTACCATAAGACGACATTACAACCGAACGAAAGTCCTCTTGATTCCATGTGAACATTTTGTGAAAATTAAAGTACACTACGGGCAAGCTTATGGCATTTTAGGATATGTAGAACTTCATTTGGGAGTGAGAGAGTTTATGTTATAAAAAAATGACCTTATACTATAATGAATCGATTGATTGTTAGTAATAAAATAAAGGCTATACTTATATTGGTGAGGGTATTCACGAAACATATTGTCACGACCGGAATCTAGACCCCAGACGAGACCGGCGTCGTTGACCTCTCAGAGGTCGCAGACAAGCCTACATACGTCATTCTTACTTCATCTAGGTTAATTTTAACGGAAAATTTGAAACTTTTTGTTTCTTAACTTACTTATTAAACATTCTCATTAATGCATAATTGTTCAGCATCAACCATCTAATATTGAGATCATCAAATGAAAGAAATACTGTAATATAGTAATAATGATGTACTTGCCAAAATGGCACCAATACAATGTCTGAATAAAACAGGAAAGAAACGCTAGTGGAACATGCTACACTATCTCAACTCTAAAACTAAGCTAGAATATAAATGGCAGCATCCTCGAAATGCATGAGGACCTACCAAGTCCGGATGAATGCTCGACGTTCGGATAGCTTCAGCGTCAACCTGTAGCTCTAACGTTCACCTGTGCCTGCACCTAAAATTGTAGAGTTGTATAGGGTTAGTACACACTTGTACTAAGTATGGGTATATGCAAGCACACACCAAGGACATGCATGAGAAAAGATAGCTCTTTCCTAACAACATGATTATGGAAAGTCAAGTTAGTGGACTTGCCAAATTGAGATTAGGAAAGTTAGTGAACCTTCCAAATTTGGATTAGGAAAGTCAGTGAGCTTTCCAAATTTGGATTAGGAAAGTCATGCCATGAGAGTAACATGCATCATCATAATTATCATATTGCACACAGCACATAACATCTTACACATAGCACATATCATATTGCATACAGCACATAACATCTTTTATAACATTCTTTCATATGCCATGAGACCTTGGAATCATGGACATAACATTAAGACTTTCCAAAATGAGGGCTCAACATATGTGACCTCAACTAGGGAGTCTTCATTAGCAAACACAGAGTCTTCTTCATTCGTTCATACGTACTTCATTTCATTTCATTCATAGGTCAGTGTAAACACCAGTTATACCTTGGATGTAGTTTAAGACTTTCATCGGGTTTGCTGTGCAATGATCAAGAATAAACTAGTGTCATTACCTGAGTCTAGATCACCTCTTGATTATCCTATCCTAACACCTTTGGTATCATTCATTTCATTATGTGCTTCATTTGAGGCTGGCCTCATTTATTCATTGGGAACTTTAACTTTAACAGACATAGATCATGTGAGCATCATGAAATCCAGTGTCTCCCCCACACCTAAAAGAGGTGGAATCACCAGCCAAAGTGACCCAAAACATGCTAGCGTACATGGGAATTTAACCCCGCCAGATCCCTATATTGGCAGTATAGGTTCAAAGACCAGGAGATATAAGGAGACCCATACCCGGCAAACCAGACAGTCTCATCTCATGAGAGTTACGTGAACCTCCGCCCTTCCCTAAAGAAGGCATCACCGCTCATAGCTAGTCTATCGGTGCTCAGTATGAAGTTCTATTACATTCAACTCATACGTCATGGAAGCTGGCTTCTAGTATGAGGACATCATAGCTCATTAGATAATTTCTCATCTCATCATTATAAGTGTGTTAATCTCAATGCTTTCATTAGAGTGTTCATAGAGACTGGTCTCTTCACTATCTTATACTCTTATAGGTGAGTACGTTTTGGTAACATTTACTTAGGCTCATTTGAGATTGTTCTCATCTTTAACATTAGCCTCATATCATGTTGTCACCACATTCATTAACATTAGCACATTTGCTCTTCATAATTACTCACCCCTTTTTACGTGAATGTTCATTTCATCATATGCCAATGCACTTGGCCATTTGTGTGTTTCACACTCTTACTTAACCCTTCTAGGATTTCATCATTTCATTACATAATAATCATTTCATCGTATGCCAATGCATTTGGCCATTTAGTGTGTTTTACCCTCGTACTTAACCCTTATAGGGTTACATCATTTCATTACATACATCTTAGGTTCACTTCTTTTAAACGTATGCTAGACTTATGAGTCTATACACACAAGCCATGAGGCTTCATTCATAGTTCGTTAAGTGATTCATACATTCCTAAGATTAGGTAGTACAAGACTTATGTATCTTGTATATATATATATGCCAAGATCTTGATTTCGATCTAAGTAGGTGGATTTGTTCTTGGATATTTAATTCACGTATTACTTATGTCTCAATACGGAAGATTGGGCAAGGAAACCCAAGTTCGAATCACTTGGATAACATTTACATTTTTCATTGATTTTATTTTTGATCTCCATGACATTGGTACTCTAGATTGAACCCCGACATTAACATTCTATCTTTAGTTCTCTTTGGTTTTCCTCTTAATTTGGCCGAAGGGTTGTGGGTTCGAACCCCCACAACCCCTTTTTATTTTTCATTAACATCTCATTGCCCCTTTTCGCCCAAACCAAGAGGTTGTGGGATCAAACCCCCACAGCCTCTTTTATTTATTCTTAATTTTCGCTGGGAATTGGGAGGTTGTGGGTTCGAACCCCCATAGCCTCCTTATTTTTGCTTTTAATTTCGCTAGAGGCTGTGAGGTGGTGGGCTCGAACCCCCACAACCTCCTATTTTTATTTTTAATTAATGTTTGCTTAAGTAGGCTTTTAGGCAGTGAGGTTGTGGGATCGAGCCCCCACAGCCTCACTTTATTTTCTTAATTATTTCGCTCCTCTCCTTTCCAGCCTTGAGGTCGTGGGTTCGATTCCCACGCCTCACATCTTCTTTTACTTTAATTTTCTCTTCTCTCATTCGCAGCCTGGAGGTCGTGGGTTTGATTCCCACGCCTCACATTTATTTACTTAAATTATTTCCCTCTCCTTTCCGAACCAGTAGCCCGAGTTCGATTACCCCCATTTTTCATCTCTTTTTCGCGAATTACAGTAACTACACGGGTGAGGTCACAGGTTCAAATCCTGGTGGCCTCACCCTTTTAAAACTCATTAAATTTCCAGATTTCTCTATTAAACTTTAGCCTAAATTAACATTGCATAGTTGCTGGAAATTTTGGTCATTTTTCAGTTTATTTTTATCAACGTTTTCACTTGATTCATAGGGTGTATTCATATACCATTTAAACACATTTTTAGGCGCATCTTTCATAGGTTTATTTGGCTAAAAGATTGTTATTCAATCAGCCACATTTCCTTAAATGAACATCACAATTGTTTTATAAATTTATGTACTTAAAATAACAACTACAACCTTATCAAATTTTGAGCATCAAGTCGAGACCCTTGTCACAGTAACATGCTTGCACACACTTGCACATAATTTCGATCACACATTGGTTTTCATTTTCGTGATTTCACGTACATAAACATATTCACATTCAACACAAAAACATCACACATACCTAAATCTACCAGCAAACCCAACCTACGAATCATTGGGAGCTAGTGACAGGGACATGCAACGGGGAAACAAAGTTTTCAGAATGAATATCTTGAACCATAAGGGGTCTCTTGGGAAAGGGAACAAGAGAGAAGAAACCCATACCTTATTTGATTGTTCAAACGTTGAAGTTGCTTCCCAAATCTTTCTCCAAAACCACGTCCAACTCACCTAAAGTTTCACCACCAACTCGACGGAATCTCCCCTTGCCTTAACGTTTTTGATTAGCTTGCTTTCTTAGATTTTTTTTTGTTAGTTCTTAAAGTGTGAAGAACTTATGTTATAGCTTTTGTTCTTCACGTTAATTGGCAGAGAGAAAACAAGAGAATTTTGAACGTGAGGATGTGATAGACGTGAGAGAGTGAAACGTGTGAAGTTGTTTAGGATTAGATGATGACTTAGTCAATTTAGGACTCTCCTTAATACTTAAAATCTGCTTTAATTAATTATACATGAAAGGACCATTTTGCTCTTACAAAAATCAGATTTTAAATAATAAGTAAATCATCAATTTGTTGCTTCCAATGGGGCTCGAACTCGGGTGACACCATTTCGCGAAAACGGGTCACTTCGGGTCGACCCAACCCAAACCGATTCTTTAATTAAATTAATTAGTTAATTAATTAATTCCTTAGGGTAATTACGATATTACCCTTGGCTTGTAAAAGACCATTTTACCCCTGGACCCTCAAAACTTAAGATTTCCACTTTTTAAGTCCGGTAAAGACTCCTTCGATTAAATCTTCATTTTTGAGAGCCCTACATGGTTGGTTCCAACCTTTCCAAGCTCAAATAACTCCCCAAGTTAGTTGGCTTGGCCGTAGTAAGGGTTCTGAGGTCTGATTCTACGCGTATCAATCCGTGTGAACCTTGGTCTAATCGCAAGCATTCTTGACACCTTAAGCATTTATATTATTCATTTTTAGGGTTGTTACACATATTTGGTGCTTAATCGTGTGGTATGTTTATATGATGTTGCACTAGCCTAAAATTATTGGAAAAGAGTCATGCATAGAGTTTGTAAATTTTTTGAGGGGGAGACTAAAAAGAAGAGTTGAAATTCATTGCATAAAGTGCGCCACAAGTTCATGAATAAATATTTTTGGTTGATTGTAAATCTCGGTGAAGAGTCCAAAGGTTTAAGATCATAATTTGATAAGATAGAGTTGTTCGAGGAATAACAAATGTTTAAGTGTGGGGTGGTGATCTTGGGCATATTTATATTCCTAATTACGACAAATTACTCATCTTTAAACGTTAGTTTAGGACATTATCTAATCTAACTAGCTTGTTTTGGCTCAAGATAGCGATGATTGCACATTAATATACATGATTAGTGATCTTTCAAGTTACTTAGGAGAATGATAAAGTGTTGGAAGGAAAAGGAGTTCAAGGCGACGAGATTCAGCCAGGCGAGATACTCGGTGCCCCAGCCACCTTTACGCATCAAGGGCGTGTCGCGCCAGGACCGTTTAACTGGGGCTGGTTTCAGGCGCATTGGCAGTGCGGTGTACCAGCCTATTAGGCGCAATTGTGGCGCGGCACCCCAACTATGTGCGGAGATTTTGAAGATATTTGAAATTAAAAGGACTCCTAATTGAAGTTAAAGTCGAATTTATTTTCGTATTTACTATAAATAGACCCTTAGGGCCTCATTGTTGGAGTTCGACTTTTTGATTGGTGTTCAAGAGAAAGAACTCAAGTTTGTAATAGGTTTTAATCCTCTAACTCTTTTATTTTTCGGAAAATCACATGAACAATTGTCTTTTATGGTTTTTGAATAGTATGAGTAGCGAAGCGCCCAAGTTTTGGGGCTGCAGCTATGAATTGAATGTTGAATATTATTTTTGTTTGAATTAATTCTTGGTTGTCAACACAAGTTACTTATATATTCTTGTTTTACTATTTTATGCTTCATAACCATAAGATAAATTTAGTGTCTAAACATAAAATTGAGAGAGGAGGGATTAGATAGACCAGAGGATATAGAAAGCTCAATCGACCCATTAGATTGAGGTGATTTGTCTTCAGGAGTGATGCCCGGACGAACAACTTGCTTGGTTACGAAATATGATGAAATATAAATGCTTGCCAATTAGCTTACTTATCACCGCACAATGATGTAGTTAGGTATCTAATTTTGGTAGGCGACGAGAGGTGTGTAGACCAACTCATATAATTAACCCTATAAACCAGTAACTTAACAATCAAAGTTAATTCTAAGTCAATTTTATGATGCATGAGATTCAATATACGTTGCAGCCTTGGAATTTTTTCTTTCTTGCTTGAAACACAATCTTTAAATCGTTCAATCTTCATTACTTTTAATTATTGCTAAAGTACTCATAGTTAATAAGAAACCATCAACTCTTGAGACAGTTACTTTTACTTTCAGGTCTAGAATTATGTTTGAATATAAATTGATCATAAGTCACTTGGGAACGATAACTAGTTTCTAAAAAAAATCTATATTACTTGCGTAACCACGTACACTTGCAGGTATATTGGGGAGCAATAATGCCTATGGAGTTGAATATTAGGGTTGTATTGAAATCGGCAATGAGGAAGGTCCAAGTTCATAAAGGGCATAGATATGCATTTGGTGGTCTCATTACTAGACTCTACTGAGTTGTAGGTGTACGGGAGGAGAATTCGGACTACATGGCACCAATATTACCAATGATGGTAGATATCACAAAGACTAAGGGGCCTGACACTTAGTTCGGCCCAACAATCACTACCGCGGACACCATAGACGTGATGAGTTGATCATGACCAGGATATATGGGATCGAGATGTTGCACTACCAAAATAGTTGTCGGGCATCGACAAACGTGTAATTAGGGGAGGTGGAGAGAAGATAACCATTGAATGCCCGTATGAAGGCTCTACTTTGCATCATTCTTGTGTTTCATGGGTCGGTGGATGATGACATCTCGACCGATGAGGAGAGACTGCGCACTATTTCATATGGATGACGACTGTTGTAAGGATATTTTTCGTCATTGAGTCTTAGGTTTGGTATGTGCTAAAGCTTTAAATTCTGAAAGGATATTGTATGAAAGCATGTTGAGAAAATTCATATATGAATGCATTTGAACTCTTATATTTGATTGGAACGAATGCAACTTCTGCTTAATAGAACCTTATCTTATGCACGAGTTGATTGTGTTGCATATGACTGATCCATCTTGAGTAAAAATTGTGCTATGAGCGATGAGGGATTATAGTATCCATGTAATGGATTTAGGTCTAGAACTTTCTCTGCATGTAATATAAGCCAAATTAAAAGTGGTGCTCTATTTCGGAGATGATAATAGGTTTTCTTTGATTTGTCTTGTAAATGTTAGCCTTCTCAGAGAATGTCCCTAGTATAGTCCTATTGAGACTTATAGCCTTGATTTTGTTCTAACCAACTTAATTGAGCCAAATCCCTTTAATTATTACCGTTAGTTTCAATCCCAAAGTAACCCCTAATGCACTATGTTAAGATGAAAAAGTGAAAACATCAGAAAAAGTAAGTAGGGTGGAAATTTTTGGTTTTGTGGGGAAGAAAGAAAAGAGGTAGAAAAATGGTGCCCCATAAGTTCCTAAAACTATGATTTGGCCTGGTCCTGTGGACATTGTGCAAGTCGAATCAAAGTGGAAGCCTAAGTCGAAGGTGGCTAACTCGGAGAATACTTTAATAATGGCCCTGGTCCTTACAAGGACAATGTGTGTTACGACTCAGGAGCACACCCAAGTCGCGACAGGGCATATTAGACCTCTTGGAGGTCTCATACAAGCCACATGGATCTTTCATTGCATATGATACTAAAACATATGTAAGAATTTAGAACTTTCTTTATTCACAAAGAATACTTTCAGTAATAAACAAGCGGAAGACTTTACAAAATTTAACTTTACAATATGTCTCATTAAAAGATCTAATAGCTTTTGGAGTATAACATTTGGGACTAAGCCCATACAAGACTTTAAAGTAAAGATTAAAAAGACATAAAAGGAACATGTGGGTCTTGTCCTCGAATCTATGAGGACTCATTAAAACTTATCTTCAACCCTTAGAAACCTATCCATGATCCATAGCATACCAAACCTCCAATCCCAACACTTTAGTCAAAAAAGAAAAAGAAGGGGTTAGCACATTCAAGCACTAATTATGGAAGCGATGCAAAAACAATGCAAAAAGGGACACTTAGTATTGAAACATGGTTTCATGATATTTTGATTAAAAAAACTTCATCTTAAGAATTTAATAGACATAACATAAGTCCACATTCATAAATAAGACCATTTTCAAGTAACATCAATAAATATCACTCAATTACATTTTCTTCAAGTAACCTTTCCTAATTTAGACTCTCTACCTAAGGCTACTCTAAGACCCACCAAAGTAATACATGAAGAGACCTCTCACACACCCTCTTCAAGCACACCTAAGTGTTCCTCAAAGCTACCCCAGATAAGGACTTTTCTACTTAAACATACTAACCTTAACATGAAAATTCTTTACTTAAGTTATTTAAAAGTCAATAATAAATATAGGGGACTTCACATAATGATCTTAGAAAGACCTAGGGAACTCATTTTAGCATCTTCATGGCTTACTAGTGCCATGTGCATAGCGTCCCATTCCACTACCTACACGTTGTAGAACCCATCCAATAACTAGAGTGTACATCCCACATGATGAGAATATGCATTAATCGACATAGACCATACTAGCTAGGTATCGAATCTGGTGTCATAAGACCCCACACTGTGGAAGGTGTTCTACTTTCCAAAGGAAGAACTAGGACGCATCCCATGTAGGTACATGGTTTAGGGGATATCAAAAAGGTTTATTTGTACTCTAGCCACATACTCAATTAGTACTCCCTTAAGCATATCAACTCGGTGCTTTGCCTTGGTTATCATAGAGCAAGTTCATTCACATCAGTGTATTAGAGAAGGTACCATCACTAAGCCCTACCAAATCATAATACTATTTCCAAGAAGGGTTCAACAAGGGATGCCGATCAAGGTTCATTAGGATAGATCTCATGACTTTCTTATATTTGGTTTAATAGAGTTCTAGCCAACCTACCCCTAAGTCCATCACTCAACTCAAGAAGGAGGCATCATTTCGGTCTACCACTTCAAGGATTCTTTATTAACTTTGTTGTCATATTCAAGGTTTCACATTCTTAACCTTGTTCTCATATTCAAGGTTTCACATTAGTCATTTATAGAAGGTTACCACTTTAGGTCTACCGATCCTAGACTTTTATTCATTCATACATACATGAAAAGGGTGCCTAAGCCTACCAAGTCAAGAGATCACAGTCACATAACCTTCATGAATCAAGTAGGAACAACTAGGTATACCTAAACAAGACACCATATCAACGTATAAAGACCCTTCATAGTCTATTATCATCACATACCAACATTTAGAGGAACATGCTTTCACTCAGAATATCACATAGCTTTATACAAGATCACCTCAAGATCACATCAACACCTTCACATTATGAACATTACACAAGATCACCCATATATCACATAATAACTTCACTTTATACATTCATGTATGCCATAACACCTTGCACATAGTCACATTACTTCATATAACCAACTTCACCTTACACCTTCACATATACCTTAACATGATACTACTACAATTTATGTAATAATGCCGACAAGGCCATGATAATAATAATAACAAGAAGTAAACACTGCCACCATAAGTGGACCATAGCACACAAGAGCAATTCGATATCAGTTCTTCTTTAGTAAAGAAATTAGGTCAACTTACCCTCTTCCCATAGACAAGATCACCATTCATTAACATCTCCATCAATTCACAATATAACAACATAATTAACAATAGAAATCAACTATACAACTCATTATAATCACAATTCCATCAACATTAGATCATAAGCAATAGACCCACTTCATAAGCCAATTAAGAGATTTGACAATATCAAGGGTTTTTGGAGTTTTTCATTGGAAAACATTAATTTAACATCAATAATATCATATATAATGATTTGAAATCGTTTCATGCAAGAACCCTTGAGTTAGAGTGAAAAATGGACATTTCCATAAACTTTGAAAATTTGAAATTGGCTCTAAGGTGATAGATAGCCTTATATAAAGGACTCTCGTACCTTATTCTTCAATAACCCAACGAATATTGAGAATAAATCAGTTGAAACCATCCCTCCTAGCAAGCTCTAAGACCTTGACCTTCAATGGTGGCTTGAGAGAATTTTGGAAGAGAAAAACTTTTGAGGGTTTTGGAATTTCTTATTCTAATTGAGAGTTTGGGTTTTTTGATAGGGGAATGAGTGTATAATGACCTACAATAAATATATAATACACCCCCAAAATACCTAAAGCAACCCTACATAAATTGGACCCTTTTAAATAAGTCAAACTCAACTTTAATTTTTGGGATTATCGTCGGGGAACAAGTCCCCGCCGCGGAGCTATTCCCTGAAGATTTTTGAAAATAAACTTTTGGGACAGTAAGGTCCGCGATGTCTCTGCGATGCACATACTTTTTTTTTCATGCCTGGAGCAAGTCCACGATGCGGACATACTCCCTAGAGCTACTGGTCGCAAGCAGCCTTGGCAACAACTTTACCAAGGCTTGGGTCCTCCTCAAGGACTCTTATGTTATTCCTTGGGGAATCGTACCTGACATTTTAACCCTAAACATGATTATTAATACCTTAGGGTAGTCTCCACCGATTTTACTCTCCAAACAACACATAAAATCGTGCACAACATACTAGGACACACTAGCACACAAAAGACTAGTTTTCGAACGTCCTTGTCGTCCCTTGAAGTTTGAATTTAAAAATATTTAAAAATTATTAATAATGCTTATTTTAACAAGATATTTAACTCATAAAACCCATGTGAGGCTCTAGTTCACCCTATTTCATTTTGAGGGTTGTAACAATGTGCCTTAGAGAAATCTATAAGTTGTGGGTGTCTATTGTTAAGTATAAAACAAAGATAAATAAGGGAGAGGGTGGAAATACTAGTGGAAAAATGTGGAGAAAAGGGGACTAAGGAAAAGAAAAAGTTTTGAATTCACCAGAAAATAAAAACATGTGCATTAGGGAAGATAAGTCACTAATTTTATTTAAATGTATTCTCCCTTACCTAACGCTTACATCACTACCCGTAATGTCCTACTTGATTTTGGGCAAAGAAAATTAATTAGTGGAGATGTACATAATAGACAAGCTTATGGTTCTCAATGCATGCATGAAGGATGTCTTTGTTGAGTAAAAGCATGTTATGTTTGTAAAGTCCTTAAACTATATTCAATTTGTTGAGTTGACTGTAGGGACTATTCTTTTGAGTGAGGGTGTGTCAAAGATAGGTGATGTGAAATGGTGCACATGACAATAAATGCATATGTTGCAAAAAGTTGTCGAGACAAAACTTGAGTTGTATGTTGTATGAATGTGGTCAAGGCCTATTATGAGCGAGAACATGTTTATTTTAACTTATTAAATATCCTTAAAAGAAGGTGGCAGATGCACAAATACGATAGTAGGGAGTCTAGGTCTAGGATTAGTTAGTAAGTTGTCGAGGAAGAACAAAGCTCTAAGTATGGGTAGTGATCTTAGGCGTAATTATGTGCCTAGGGACTAAATAATGTCGGCATTAAGGCCAAGTTTGGAATCATTTTATGTTGATTGATAGTAGTGTTGAGTATTTTGATTGAATATAAACTACCCAAAATGATTAGTTTTGAAGGTGAGCTTAAAGGAAGAAACAAGACTTGAAATGGGCATTGGAAATCATGAAAGGATTCAAGTTGAAAAGAATGATGAAGAACTGAAGGGCAAGTCAGATTCGTATCCTCTCAGCGTCGTGCGGAGGAATTCCATTCTTTGTTGATAATTAAAAATGGGATATAATGGTCCATGACAGCCCTGCTTCACGAAGAAGAGAAGAACTCCTTAAACTGGAGTTCAACAAACATCTCTGTGACGCGCCCTTGTATGCCAGTTTTGGCCATTTCGACTAAACTATAAATCAGTCAAGATTTTATTTTATTAAACATTCTTTTTCTGGGTTGCGAAGATGGTGATTTGGAGAGCTATTTCATCAGTTTTAGGGTTCTTTCTTGAACTCTTACTTTTGCTCTAGTTATGACATTATGAGAAGCTACTTTCCCTAGTTCTAAGGTTGTGGCTACATGATGATTGTAACTTATTGAGTTTTTATGGATTGCCATTAACTTTTATATAAATCTTTCTTATGTTCTTGTTTTTCGTATTTCATGTTTGATCACCATTGAAAGAAATATATTGTCTGAATTGAATTTGGGAGAGCAATAAGAGGATAGTACGTGGAGAATGACGAGCACAATTTTGTCTTAAGAATTAGAGTTAATTGTATCTAGGATAGGTATATATCTATAAACTTTGCTTGGTCATTTGATAGGAAGAAATTTTAATGCTTAGTAATTGGTTCATCCTATCCCTGGCCAACGATGTAGTTAGGTTGTCATTTATCGTAGGCAATTAGAGGTCGGGAGGCCATAATCATATATTTAACCCTGTGATCATTGATTCAATAGTTGATGAATATCCGTTTTACAAGATAATATGCATGATTCCTGAAGTGAGTTACAACCCTCACAAAATCATTGTTTGACACCTTAGAAATCAAATTGCGTTTGTTTAGGTTTTATTTGAATTCTAGATTAAAAAAATCAATTACTCTTTTAACCTGAAAAACATTTGTGTTTAATTGAAAGTATTGTAAAAATCAAGGTACTCTAATTGTGAGTCTTTGGGGGTACGATACCTGGCTCTTCATAAGAGCTACTTTAATATAATGAACGACCACGTACACTTGCTTGTGCTATTTGAGTGCAACAAGAGTGTATTAAGCTCAAATATAACAAGTAAAAGTAAGCAGATTAGATAACAAATGACATAAGTAAAAAAGTAAGAATTACAATAATAAATATTAAATTGACAAAAGTAATCAGTGACAACACAAAAGTAATAAAGTAAAGCATAGATATAGTAAATAATATGACAAAAGTAATAAATTGAAGTATAAATACAATAAATGATTGGTCAAAAGTAATAATCTAAGTAAAAAGATAATAAATAAAAAGACAAAAGAACAAAATGAGCATTGATCCATGCAAACTAAGGGGCATTTAGATTAGTAATTTTGACCGTCTAGACAGTTTCAAATTTGACATGGAATGAGATAATTTAGCGTAAATAATTTATTTTAAGGTGTACTTTGTATAGTTTTCTCCAAAATCTTACCTACTTTGGGAGTTATTCGTTCACTTTGTATTGTTCTACATAGTTAAATCAATATAGATGACCTATCAAAGATGCAAATTACACAAATAATTATTAAGCAATTAGTTTGTTTAATTATACCAATATAGATAGCAATTTTTTTATGAATTGCAGGAATATGAGCATTGGATAGCACTGAGACAACAATTTGTTAGCGAACATGGACAAGTTATTAAATCTAAACATTCATCACATGTTAGACAATACTTCTTTCATTATAAGGGATATAAAAATGAATGAGTATTTACTATTCCTCAGTTTTTATCGGTAATTATATCATTTTTAACATCATATATGTTTTGTTGCTTGGCTCGAGAGAGAGGTCGTGAAACTAAGACTACTAAATTGATGGCCAGTGGGAGTGGGTCGATATGAGGTTCATATCGAGAGAGGCAACCTTAATCTCATTCCCATACAATCATCTCAAGAGAGTGAGTGGTTTAAGGCGGAGGTTGTTCTTCAAGTGGAAACTATGTGTCCGAGAGGAACCTATTTGAACTAGGGTAAGTTGCTCGAAAGAGAGCTTATCACCCTTAAAGTCTAGCCTAATTACAATTATTTTATAAATTTTCTATAAAAATCATGTGTCTAATAATCTTGTTTATATCGTATTCCTATCACATCCCAAAAATCCCACTTCCCATTTTAGTACTCCTTTATATTTTTCGTTGTTTTTACTTACTTGTGACAAACCCCCATTGATATTTCACGCTTGTGTCACCCCTATAAATTTAATATGTTTTTATTCTTTAACATTTTAGCTATGAATAATTAGAATTAAATTTTGTTTTTCTATTAATTCTGAAAACCACTCCGTGTGAAAACGACCCCAACCATTGGTTGGGTTACTATACTATAGTACACTCGATGACACTTGCATTGGAAGTTGTGTCTTTGATAACGTTACTAATAAAAATGGCATCATTTATGGGGAGTGGTGAGATTTATGTTCTTGTTAGTTGTAGTTGACTAATTTTATTTTTAGTTTTTTTTCTTTGAATAGTTATTGCATGCAGACATCCAAGCAAGGCTGAGGAAAGTGGTGGCAACTCGACTGAATAAAACCAATAAATCCAAATTGCTTCATGTTCACCACACTGGAAACTCAGATGAAGGATTTAGCCACCAAAATATCATAAGTGGAAGTCTAGTGCAGCAACAATGGGAGGTACCTACCCCCTTATGAGTAGAAAATTTCTAGAGGCTCTGAGAATATTTGTATTGAAAATACGCTGCAAATAATTCTCCAAAAAAATCTTCGAGCAAGATAAAGTGCTGAAAGAAATGAAAGAGAATATTGTGTTGTTGCATCAGATGATCAGATATCACTCTCGATCTATATAGCCGATGAGAACACTCATGAGTTATGTAGTGCCTCATTTCTACCCAGATGAACAATTGGGATTACCTAGTGACACTAGGGCAAACCCAAATAACGTAGTGTAGCAAAAGCTCACATCGAGCCACGACATTAACTAAGGCACTTCTTGGGAGGCAACCCAAGTTGATAAATTCTTTATTTGATTTTATAAATAATGGTGTGTTAGTTGTGCAAGTTTAAATGTGGAAAGTGTTAGGAAAATATAGATTGGCGAGTAAAATGGCCAGTTGGTAAATCGCTGACCTATTTGGCGTTATTGATGAAGGCCACTGTTTGGATCCTAATTTCAATTGATGTCCTATGAAACTCAGTGATCCAAGTGACCACTTAGCGTGTTTCTAAGTGACCACTTAGCGTGTTTCAAGTGACCAATCAACGTGTCACCGAATGGACACAAACTGGACGATTTATATGACCAAAAGTCTTAGAATTTGAAATTCTTCACTTTCCCTCATTTTTAAACTTCACGAACTCATAACAAGGTAGTATTTTCCCATATTTTTCATTTTATAAGTATTTTGGTTGATTGAGTTGTGCTCAGAGTTGGATTGCTTTCCAACCCCCGAGTTTACATTCGATACTTTTGTACTCATTTGCAATATAAAATCATGTTAATGTGTTTTGGGACTCTCTAATAGGATTAGCAGGCGTAAATGCATATTATAAGTTGAAAATCTTGCGTGTACCGCTTTGATTGTCAAATGCCCGTATATTTTTTTGTGCAATCAAATGAATAAAAATTTATTGGGTTGTTCTTGAATGATTGTTAGATTGATAGGGTGAAGTTTAATTAGCTCATATTTGTGCCAATTGAAGTATATTACTCAATTATATTGTGGGCGACACTCTTCTTAACAGAAATTGTTGTCAAATGGCAAAATTTAGCAAATCCGAGCGAATTTTAAGAATCCCGGGGTGATGGGTAATACGGGTCTTGTTTGAATTTTATTATTTCATGCTTTGATTTTGTTATCGGGGGTTACAAAGATTGAATTCAATAAGGGGGATTAAAAATGGGCACGTTGGGATGTTCTGTGAGCTAGGTCGTGCTCGCCGAAATACTCGGCGGTTAGCCTAACGTCTTCATCTTGATTTTTCATTTCTTTAAAATTAGATTTTTCAGTCTGTATCTTTTGGTGAGAAGCATTTGGTTGCTGAAGGCACTCGTCGACTCACTGGAAGTACTCTTGATCACCCTTTGAACACTCTATGAACCCTTAATGCACTTTGACTTTCGGCGGACAAACCCATGCTCGTTGAAAGTGGTGGGTGATTCGCCGAGTGGGAATTCCTATGGCCAACTTGTTATAATTTTTAAGCCTATCCCTTAGACTAGCCCTATCTATCTCACCAAAAAGGTTCGGCAACTTGCCAACTAGATCAACGAGTTTTTCTACAATGGATTTTCTGTGCATTTTGTTTGATTTTCTCCTAATTTTTCCTGATCTTTTGCAGATATAATACATACAAATCTAAACATGCAACCCATGAAATCAGCACAGGGCATTAAGATATATGAAGGAGGTTCAAATCCTTCAAAGATAATAGGGCAAGAACTCCCACCTGGAGACAAACAAAAAGGAAGAAGCACATAGCTAGGAAAGGAATATTTATTAAAATCCAGGTTGATTTCTCCGAACAAGAAGATGACGAGCCTCTGATTAACCAAAGGGATGAGATCTGAGCGGGATTTGAGCCCACATACACCAAAATTCCCACAACTACCATTGCTCTGACAATAGACTCTATGCCATCTCAGATACCTCCTATGGCCCCTGCACTTCTTGTCGTCCCTCCACCGAGACTGCTGAAAAGATTAAGAGGTGATGAGGTGTGTACCATCCTAGAGGAAAACCCATTAACTATGGAGAGTTTATAAGGAAAATATCCCGATATCATGGACACCTTTTTTTTACCATGAGCTCAAGCAGTTCAAAATGCCTTGAAGCCCTTACATTCCTTCTTGGGTCAGTGAATTTTACACAGCATATGGGGAGTTGGTGCCCAAGAACAAGAATAAGGCAAGCGAGTTTAGACCGGTAATTTTGTTCATGGTCAAAGGCAAATAAGTTGAGTGCCATAGTGAATATATTAATGCTATATTGTGTAGACCATTGCACTCTGCACTTCCTTACGAGGTATTGCCTATTTATAAGTCCATGGATGACCTGAAGGGGTTATTAGCTCTATTAATTTCTGACACCACCTCAAAGTGGATCAAGGTATGGGATCCTATTGAGAAGGGGGACCTTAACATCGCTGGCAGGTTTTGGTTTCGCTTTATTAGCAGTAACATCATATCATCCAAGAATGAGTCCATTTTGCAACATCCTAAGGCACATTGCATTGGTTCTTTCATGTCCAGGAGGCGCATCGATATGAGGCTACTAATTTCACAAGAGATGTCCATGAGGGCAAGGCATAAGCTGACTTCTCTACCATTCCCAAGAGTTGTGCCAGTGTTCTAGAGTATCTTGGGACACTACAAAGGATATTGAGGTCATCCCATATTCCTCTACAAATATCCGGTATATTGAGGCAAGTACACTCGAGAGGAGGTTGATAGGGGGAGAGCATCTTCGACATAATACTTCTCCAAAGGTCGATGTAGACTCATTACCAGCGGAGACACCTTTGCCTACTCCAGCTTCTGAGACTTCATGTACACATGATCCTTCCTCATATTCAAAAGTCTCAACTGCTTCATCCTCCTCCGAGCATGTCAGGATTACTTAGGAAATTATCTTGAATATGGGACAACTGGCCTATTAATCTAATATGAGAGTGACTCAACTGGAGAGATCCATCCCAGGGATGATCAACAGAGATATCTTGGCGGCACTGACCACTCTTAGGACCTTTGTTGATGATCTGTCTACTAGATTCACTACTTGCAAGAGAAGATAGAGGGAGTCATCCGAGGTTTCAGCTTTGAAAGCCGAAGTAGAAGATGTGAGGAAGTACGTAGACTATTTGAAGTCTACTTACTTAACTTCATTATTTAGGGATTCAAATGATGAGGATGCTCCTAGGACCTCGGGGATTCTTCCATCTACTACAAGAGATGTGTAGAGGGGTGGCTCAGCAGATGTCGAGTCATATGCAGAGACGAGCAAGAATCTGATAGCAGTGCATGAGGAGGAGATGATAGAGAGACGAGACGAGAGAATATTTTGAGATTCGTTAGATCCTGTAAGGACTGTTGTGAAGTCAGTGGTCAAGACATAGCTGACTGAGATGTCCACACATGTTCCTAGTGGACCTGGCATTGTTATTCCTTCTGAGGTTATCCGAGCACTGATGCCCATATTTAGAGCACTACAGTTGCCTCCGACAGATGGAGACACTGCATAGATAGGATCTTTTCTCTACCTCCATCTATGTCTTATTTTGATTTACTTTTTGATACTTATTTAGCATTTGAGGACAAATGTTTTTTTTGTAGTGGGGAGAGGACCATTATGCATATTATTTTTCCGTATATTTTGGGTTGTTCTGATTTACATTGTGTTTTACACTGTGGATGTGGATATTTGAGCTTTTAGCTCCCTTTCGTTTTTAATTGAAAATATTTTATCACCCCATCCAAAAATCTGAAATTTTTTCTTCTTTCCACCACTTCTTGTATGTACTTAAACTATAGTTAATATTAGGAAAATTTGAGTCTCGGTTTGATCAATATAGATGACTTGAATAGTGCTTACAACTGAATAAACATGAATATGCGGCTACAACGAGGCCAAATGAAGTTGCATAGATAATATCTGAACTCTATGCATCTCATTGTGATTAGCCATTGTCAAATCGAATTTCTTGCAATGAACATTGCACACTTTCAAAAGTATGGAGTGGTGTTTGACTTTAGTGTCAAATGTCTTGTGTGCCAAGCTTACCATGAACCATGCATGATTATACCTAGAATTTTCCCTATTGTTCCGATCGGTTATGTAACGTGAACTCATGATATGATCTTAGGCACCGTTGAAAGCGTGTGAACCAATTTAACATATACCGCTTTTGGTGGCATACCTTGTGAGTGTGCAAAACTCTTTTGAACATCCCTTGAGCCTTACCTTTCTTTAGATAAAACTTGAAAAAAAACATGACCTCTCTTAATCCTATACCCGTAATCCTCTTGATTTGTGGTTGATTGAATAGCCAACTTAGGCCAAAAGCCTAAGTTGGAGGTGTGATGAAAAGGAAAAGGCTAGTTAATGAGTGCAAAAATAGTCTCCCTAAACCCATGGTGTTGAAAAAAATGGAACCTCTAGAAAAAAAGAAAGAGAAAGATAAAAAGATGATTAAGAAATAAGCAAAAGAGAAATTCGAGGAATAATTTATTAAAATAGAAAAATAAATGGGGTTCCCCAAACAATCTATGGAAAGTGAATAAAGGGATGACTTATTATCACTAGAGAAAAGAATCAAAGAAGGAGAAAGGAAGTGTTATAAGCACCACATCTCATGAGGCTAAAAGTCAACAAGCCTAAATGACTATACATATGCACCCACCCCCGTTGCAAGCCTAAAAAGATCTTTTTGATCTTGAGTGAGTTGAAACGAAAGTTAGTTGGAAAATAAGGGCAAACCTATGGGTTAATTGATGCATTGTCTTTATCTTTGTGACGTGAGTGTTGGAATTGATTCCTGAACTTTAAATTGTGTGCCATTGTGTGTGAATATGGAATCATTCTTTATTGTGAGGGCATTTGATCACTTTAGTTGAGATTAAACTTGCATTTGAAGCAATGATTGTGAGTTTGAAAAACCATTTGATCCTTGCATGAGTGAGTTGAGCTTTGTTGTGTGCATTCATGATTCATTCTTGTGTAGCACTGTTTGAGACATCCCTTTTTGAGATGTTAAACTTGAGTTTTACTTGAGGAAAAGCAAAAGTTTATGTTGGGGGTGTTGATGAGTCCACAAATTGGACTCATTTAGGGCTCTATTTTGATAGATTTAGTGTCTTTAAATGCATACTTTTTTCTCAATAACTGATGAATAACCTTGAGTTTCAGGTATTTTGAGTTTAAGGGAAAGAATGGACACTAGTTAGAAAAACAACAAAAAGGCTGAAAACAAAGAAGAAATGAAAGTTTAAGGATTGCCGAGTTCACTTGGCGAGTCACCAACAAGTCTGAAGTTTGCTTTTGTTCCAGTGTGTTGAGCTTGTAAGGAAAGGATCAAATCGTCGGAGAGAAGAAGTAGTTGGCATGTCGCCGAGTAGTTTTGCGAAGCAGTACTGTGTCACCCAATGATCCAAAATACGAAGATGTTGTAGGCTAGAGCAAGACGGTGATGAAGCTACAGAAGGGCGGATCACCGATTCGATCAACAATCCCGACTAACGGCACCGAGTGATATATTGTAGCACAACTTTCTGAAAACTATAAATACTCATTAGTATTTTTTATTTAGTATCAAGTTTTTATCATCAACCATAATTTTTTAGCTTTTTTTTTTGAGTTCTACGTTTCCAAAGGGTTTTGAAGAACTTGTTGTTTCAAAGGGTTTTATCTCCAATAATTTGGGCTTTGGTCTCTTGGATTCTTCACTTTTGGCTTGTAACAAGACTCAAATATTCATACCCATTTGAATGAATACTCATTTTGGTATAAATTTCTATCTCTTTTACATGTCTAGCTAAAAACCCAATTCTTGGGGTGTGATTTTGTGAATATGGGTTAAATTAGTTGTTGGGTCTTGCTTGTTCATAGTTTATTCATAGTTTAAATGTGATTTTTGTTAATAGTTGTGGGTGAATTGAATGTTTATATAATCTCATATATGCATTTTGGACTTTTTCGAGAGAGAGGTCGTGAAACTAAGACTAATAAATTGATGACCGGTGGAGAGGGTCGACATGAGGTTCAGCTGGAGAGAGTGAACCCTAGTTTCATTCCCACAGACTCAACTCGAGAGAGTAAGTGGTTTAAGGCGAAGGTTGTTATTCATGCGGCAAGTAGGTGTCCGAGAGGAACCCATTTGAAATGCGGTAAGTTGCTCGATTGAGAGATGATCCCCTTTAAAGTCTAGCCTAATCAGAAATTCTATAAATTTTCCATCAAAAGCATGTACCCAATGATGTCGTTTATGTTGTATTCTTGTCTCATCCAAAGAATCCTACTTCCCATATTAGTACTCTCTTATATTTTTTATTTATTTACTTTTGATGAACCCCCATTGGTATTAGACGCATTCATCATCCCTATACATTTAATATGTTTTTATTGTTAACGTCTTTAGCTATGACTAATCAGAATCAAATTTTACTTTTCTATTAATTCTCACAACCGCTCCCTATAGAAATGACCCCAACCCTTTGTTGGGTTACTATAATACGGTACAATCGTAGAGACTTGCATTGGAAATTGTTTTATTAATGATGTCACCGGTCAAGAATCTAACTCCTTTCATGGTCATAACAGTTGTGAGTTCACACTCGAAATTGACCACTCATGTCACTGATTTAGGTGCATGTTGAGAAGTTTTCCCATTTCTTGGGAGAGTTGTTGTAGGGCCTTTTTTACCCAAGGGAACTTTCCCAACGACCCTAAGACGAAATTGGATGATCACATTTGTTCATGACATGACCATTAGTCGGTGTATGACATACCACTCCCAAACATATTATCACAAACAGCCATCAAAGCAAACAAAAGAAAGTAAAGGAAATTATTTACAATTTAGATAGAAACAAATAAACAAGAAATTCTAAATCAATTCAGTAATCATAATTGTTCTCCATGAACGACACCATTTTATGATAAAACTCAAATTACCCTGAAAACAAATTCAAAAAAAAGTGATCATTGTAATAAAAGTACCTAACTAAGAGTCGGGGCCGAATCTCATAGAGCACAATTTATCGACAATTGAAAAGACATTATGAATAGCTATAAGTTTGAATCATTACACACAAAATACATGGTTATCGAATTTCGAGTGAGTTTGGTAAATAAACAATTGTTTTAGGGAAAGACAATATTAGGCAAGGCATATATGATGATTGGATAATTTATAATTCAATCCACACTTGAAGATTCATTGCAATTCAGAACATGTCCGTTCAATCATAGATAGGATAGATAATCATCAATCAACCCCAATTTTTTTTATTTCTCAAAGGGTTATATCACAATATCTCCTTTCTGTCTCAATCGAGTCAGGAAAAAGGCAATCCAAGCCCTTATTCTAAACACCTATTTCTAGATAATTTAGAAATCAACAATGTAGACCTAAATTATTTCTTTTTGGTCTCAAATTTAGGACTCAAAGACAAATGTGATTATAAACCTAATTCTCCACTTGACTAATTCTCTTTCGACCAACCCACAAAATCGGAAGCAGGATATGAGTGTGCACTCTCAAATCATTAATTCAAACATGAAAACCAAATTAAATCCATTTCATCAATTGAAGCATGAAATCAAGGAATTACAAAAAAAATAGATCAATAAATAAGATGCCCAAATAACTTTGTCTACTTTTAGCACACAAGCTTCAATTTGATACACAACATTACAAGCACAATTCTAACGATGCAAGGCTAGGAAATAAAGAAGGAAAAATAGATTGTCACGACCGGGGAGCGCCTCCTAGATGTAACAGGCGTCTTCGTCCTTATACAGGCCTTAGACTAGCCCTTAGCAGACATCATGGCATATAATAGGTAGAGAAACAGCAGAAAATTTAAAACTTTTACTTAGTGAAGTATACTTTGAATTCTTGCATATCATATATGCAGTTTACATAGACTCCTCGCGTATGAAGTTTACATAGACTTTTATTTTTATCAACATAGCCAATTCATTAAGTAGTCTAATATCGTCTCACATATAACCATCTAATAGAGAATTACAAATTTTGGGCAAAGCCTTTACACTAGTACAATATGTCACATATATGCTTACAACAACGTCTCAACATAAGGAATGAATAAGTGTCTTTAGAAATAGACAATACTACTAAATCTAGATAAGTGGAACCATCCTCGGAACATGAAAACTCACCAACAACTTGGGAAAAGATCCAAGGCTTCCTTACAAATGGCTTAAAAGCTCTTCAATGGCTGGAAACTATATTGTTGGGAAAAAGGGAGTAATATGGGTTAGTACATCACACGTACTAAGTATGACTTCTATGCACAAAAATCATCAATGCATGAAAAAGGGACATTTTAATCAAAATCATGCTTTCTATCAATTTAACCCAACATGCACATATAGTAAGCATTATAAGTCAACTCAACATAATATCAACCCAACATGTAGAAAACCCAAGCAATACTTGTGCAATGCCAAAAATAGAATCCCATAACCCTATCCAAAGCTAAGTATCACATTAAGTCACCCACTTCATACATGCAATATAACCTCATATTTCATTATTGCATGCTTTATACATAAAGATTATATATAACTTGGCATATATAACATATAATAAGCTTAATCATAAAAGAACACTACTACGACAACCCCTTACGAGGACCCCACAAGTGCAATGTGTAAGAGAAGTCCCATGGAATCCGGTGTTCCACTCCCACAACGAAAAGAAGCCCTACTAAGAGTTTATACACTTAACTTGTTCATTTACTTTTACATTAGGGAATGAAGTGCAGTAACTGACATTAGACTATGTGAGCTATATGGAATCCAGTGTTCTACTCCCACACCGAAAAGAGTCAGTTAACACTTGCTTAAGATGTTACATTTTGTACATAGATATATAGGTGGATCCACTAAGCTAGAGTCCTATGTGGGCACATATTTAAGGGTCAAGGATATTGTTACTAGAAACCCTAACTTGCTAAACATGGGGTTTCCATCTTATGAGACAATACATATCTTGGGAATTCGGACTTGCTAAATATGAGGAAACCCATATGGGAGGCCGGACTTGCTAAACGTGAGACCTCCATCTCATTTACATTCCCTTTCGGTACTAAGCATTTATTCCCTGTAGTATTCATCTTATTTCATCATACAAGTTCACATTAGTCTCTACTAGACTCCTATGTAAACATCTTATCAAAATAGCTCATAGTCATCATAAGTGAGAACAATCGTTTACTTTAGAAACCACGAACAAGTGAGTCAACCTTTCACTTAACACTTTATTATAATCCTGAGAAACTACTTTCAATCATATAATAATCATACTATAACATGCATACATACTTCATAGCTAATTCATGAGTCTAGGGTTAAGGATGAGGAATACTTATCATCAACATCACAACCACACATTAGACATAAGAGATTTACTATCTAAGTAACTCATCTTTCATAATTGAATTCAACAAGAATCAACCAACATACCTCATTTCCCTTTTGATGATCTTCATACTTCCATTACCAATAATGCATAACCAATACATAAACAAGGTAAATTGAAGAGGTAATGCATAGTAATTATCATTCTACATGATCTATATACTCAACATCTTCCATAACTACCATAAAACTTTCAACGTATAATGAGTTTAGGGAAGAACAAGGGTCCAAAGGGAGATCTCAAGTGGTTACCAATAATTAGCCATAATTACATAGTTAATCAACAATGAAAGATCACAATTCATCACAATTTAATAACAATTTCGTGAAAGGAGGACCCATGTAGAGATAGAAACCCTAGTCATGGGGGATTTAGAAATCATCATTTGGAAGGACTTATTGGGAAAAGGGATTCCAAGAGTTAAAGAAACTATACCTTAGGGATGATTTTCCACGGATTTGGGTTGGATTCCTTGTTGAATGTTTCTCCTTCTTGAAGTTGTAGTGTTTATTTAATGGAGGTTTGAGTTGGGGAGAGAGAAATTAGAGAAAAGTTTGAGCTGAGTGAGTTTTGGGAATTTAGAGGATTTAGGTTAGTTCAATGAGTTGGAATCGTTTTATAGTCCAAAACTAACTTTACTAACCACCCCTTAATCCCTAACTAATTTATGAACTAATTAAATAACTATCCTAACCTTGACTGAAAATAGACAGTGAAACATGGCCCCAATCGATGACTTTCCAACTTTAGGACGTCGACCAGACCACGGACCGTATTCGTAGTCCATGGTTTTGGGCAGAGATTAATTTTTGGAGCCTTTTTGGAAATTGGGTAAGTGTAAACCAACGACAACAAACGATGGAGCGTCGTTCAAATGACAGCTCGTCGTTTGTGCTCGTGGTTGCACACTGCCAAATGATAGCTTTTGAGGGTCAATGGATGGGTCCTCCTCAAGGACCGTTAAGGTGGTCCTTAGGGAGTCATACCCGGACTTTTCGACCCTAAACACACTATAACATGTATTCTAAACCTTTTCACTAAATTTGACCTCAATCCGACTCTTTGAACCCCTTGAACATACCAAGGCATACTAGCTCAATTTCACTAGTCTCCGAATATCATAATCGTTTCATGACGTTTTGATTCTAATACTTCCTAATTAGGTTGAATACATTATTTTAGGCTTAGAAAAACTGTTTTAAGGCTTAGTTCATCAAGTGAGGCTCTAGACTAATTCATTGGAATTTCCGGTGTGTTACATTATCCCCCGCCCACCTTAGGAACATTCGTCCTCGAAGGACACCTAAAACTTTTTATTGTGAGAGGAAAGACTCAATACTAGCAGCCCAACCAACAACAACAACATCAAATCATAATGAGTCATAACTCATAGAAGTACTTCTCAACTCCCTTCAACACATAACCATGGCATTACACATAACAACTCAATTCACAACTTAGTACAAATAAGAGCTCAACATTTCACAATTAATAATGAGGAACTACCTTCTCCATATAACCATGAGCTCAACATGAACATCAAGAGTTACCATGCAATTTTTCTTTCAAGAAACATTAACATGCTCACTACAATTTCATGAAATCAAATATACACATTACATATAAATGCAAGTTGAACATGAGAGCATTTTTCATGAAAACTCATTTTAGAATAAACCTTTTTTAAAGATATGTATATAGTTGAAAAGAAAAACAAGTCAAGTTCACCATATTCATATTTTTTTTAGAGAAACTACTAACCTCAACTTTGACTAGGAGTAAGAGGGAAGAGGTGAGGATAACGGGACTTCATGTCTGCCTCGGCCTCCCATGTCTCTCCCTCAACTAGATGGTTTCTCCTTAGAACTTTTACGAAGGCAAACTATGTTTTCCTCAGCCTTTTGACTTGATGATCTAGGATGTCAACCAGAACCTCTTCATAAGAAAGGTTCTCATACAAATAACCCTTTAATGTGGAAAATAGACACCGGGTTGCGTATACATTTCTTGAGCATAGAAACATGAAATACTAGATGAACCGAAGCTAGTTCACTTGGTAGTTTCAACTCATAAGCAACTTTTCCGACCCGTTGTAATATTTCATAAGGACCCATATACTGGGGACTAAGCTTCCCCTTTTTACCAAATCTCATAACCCCTTTCGTAGGTGAAATCTTCAAGTAGACCCAATTACCTATTTAAAAATTAAGGTCTTTTTTTCTATTGTCGGCATAAGATTTTTGCCGACTAAAGGTTTTTTTCAACCTATTTCTTATCATTAGAACCTTCTCTATAGCCTCATATATTATCTCGGGACCAACGAGTGAAGACTCACCAACGTCAAACCACCCAACAAGAGATCTGCACCTCCTACCATAGAGTTCTTGAAAAGGTGCTATAGAAATACTCAAATGTTAGCTATTATTATAGAACAACTATATCAACGGTAGGTGATCGTCCCAATTACCCTTGAAGTCAATAACACAAGCTCTTAACATATATTCTAGGGTTTGGATGGTACATTCCGCTTGGCCATCTGTTTAATGATGAAAAGCAGTGCTAAGCTTCACTTGAGTACCTAACCCCTTTTGATAAGACCTCCAAAAATGAGAAGTGGATTGGGCACCTCTATCCGAGAATATGGACAAAGGGATCCCATGTATACTCACAATCTTTTTCAGGTATAATCTAGCATATTCCTCCGCCGAATACGTAGACTTACAATGATAAAGTGGGCATATTTTGTCAATCTATCCACAATAACCCATATTGAGTCATTTTGCCTCCGGGTTCAAGGCAACCCAACAACGAAGTCCATATTGATATATTTCGACTTCCAAGCAGGGACATCCATTACTGGGGTTAGACCTCCAGGCCTTTTATGCTCAACCTTAACTTGTTGACAATTTGGACAACTAGCCAGAAACTCTGCTATGTCCCTTTTCAAACCATCCCACCAATAGACCTCTTGAAGATCACGATACCTTTTGGTGGCACCCGAATGAATGGAATATCGGGAACCATGAGCATCTTCCAAAATTTGTCCTCTCATGTTATCAACATCCGCTACACACAATCTATATTGGTACCTAAGTACCCCATCCCCCCTTAGGAGAATGACTCATTAAACTTGCAAAGAATCGATTCCTTCAACTCCACTAATAGTGGATCAAGATATTGCTTAGACTTCACCTTAACCACTCAATATGACTCGGAGTTATGGTGAACCATGAAACCACCTTGTGGAGAATCTTCTAACCAAACACCCAACCGGGCCAATCTATGAACATCTTTCACTAAATCTTCCTTACCTTCTTCCACATGAGACACACTACCTATAATCATACGACTTAAAGCATCCGTTACCACATTGGCCTTGACGGGGTGGTAGAGTACACTTATGTCATAATCCTTCACAAGTTCAAAACATCTTCTTTGTCGGAGGTTCAACTCCTTTTTAGTGAACAGATATTGAAGACTCTTGTGGTCAGTGAATACATCTATATGTATCATAGATAGATAATGCCTCCATATTTTCAAATCAAACACTACGGTCGCTAATTCAAGATCATGAGTTGGATAGTTCTTCTAATGCACCTTGAGTTGTGTGCAGGCATAAGCTATCATCTTAGCATGTTGCATGAGGAAACAATCCATGTATACTCGAGAAGCGTCACAATACACCACAAACCCTTTGGTACCCTTCGGTAAGGTCAACACCGGAGCGGAGTTTAGCTTATCTTTCAACTCTTGGAAGCTTCTTTCACAAGTCTCCGACCACTCAAACTTAACCTTCTTTTGAGTTAGTGTCATCAAAGGAGATGCAATGGTTTCAAACATATCAAAAAACCTTCTACAGTATCCAAATAGGCCCAAGAAACTTCTTATGTCGGTGGGAGTTAGAGGTCTGGGCCAATTTCTAACCGCTTCAATTTTCTTTGGATCGACCTCTCTACCTTCACATGAAACAATGTGGCAAAGAAAAGCAACCGAGCTCAACCAAAAATTCACACTTACTATACTTAGCAAAGAGTTGATGTTCCTGAACGACTTGCAAAACAACCCTCAAATGGCCCATATGCTCATCCTCACTCTTAGAATATACCAAGATATCATCAATGAAGACAATTACAATAAGAATAAAGGTAATTCCAGAACACTCTATTATTAAGGTCCATAAAAGCCGCTGGTGCATTTGTTAACCCAAAGACATAACTAGGAACTCATAATGACCATACCTATTTCGGAAAGCCATTTTAGGAATGTCTTCACCTCTACCCTAAGTTGGTGATATCCCGACCTCAAATCAATTTTCGTAAAGTAATTGGCACCTTGGAGTTGATCAAACAAATCATCAATCTTAGGGAGAGGATACCTATTCTTTATGGTGACCTTGTTCAATTGTTGGTATTTGATGTATCGTGGTTTCACGGTACTTTCAATGCTTTTTCCTTAAGTTTAGTGTGTGTCTAGGGCCTTTTTGTAGTAATTTTAATGTGTTTTATCTGTGTTTTATAGGGAAGTTGTCCAAAATGAAAATGCAGATGGCTGTGCAGAAATCATGGCAGAAGTGACCAACGAAGCCATCGATGGCCCGTCATTCCATCGACGGTCCGTGGGTGGTTATCGTCGACTGGATGTCCAAGCATCTGACATCAACTCCGGGAATTCTGACTAAGTGTGGGGCTACAAAAGGATCGACGGTCCGTTGACTGTTCCGTCGACTGATCGATGAACCGTCCTGGCAAACCACCGATCAGATTAGAGATTAGTCCCAGTACCCGATGTTGAAGAAATCACTAAGTATCGATCAATGAAGGCATCGACGGGCCATAAGTGAGACGACGGATCGTGCTGGTGGTCCGTCGATTGGATCAGAGAAAATGCAAAAATGAAGGGTGAAGAAAAAGCTAAGTGTGGACCGACGGAGGCAAGTCCGTCGTTCTGTGGGGTCATCGACTGAAGCCGCATTTTCTGGACAGACTTTCCTTATTATGAACTCCTTTTAATTTAGGACTTTGCTATTATATACAGGGTTAAAAACCTCATTTTTGGGGTTAGACTTTTTACTATTTTTCATCTTTGTGTTCTTAGGTTCTTGAATTTACAAATTGACAATTTAATCAAGTTTTTGGAATTGATTTTCAAGTGAAGTTTGTTATTTCAAGTGTTATTTCTGGATTTTCTTCAAACTTGTCAAAGTATATGAATTATTGTTTAACAACCATGAATTGTGTATTTTTAGGCATGGGTAACTAAATCCACAATTAGGGTTGTGGGAACCATGGGTGATTGACAAGGTAAAACTAGCTAAATAACAATTCTAGAATAGGTTCTTGCATGTATTGATAATTCTTTCATTTAGAAGTCTTTTGAACGAGTGCATGCGTTAGAACTTGCCCTATTTCTACTTGCCAGACCAAGGGGGTAGTTAATTGGAAAATAATTATCAACATAGATTTAGTGGACACTATCTAATAGGTTAGTTTCAATTGGTGTGAAGTAGTAACTAAGCCAAACATCGAATATGATGCTTAATATGAGTTAAAGGTAAGGTTTAGTAAATTAGACACACGTAGCCGGACCAAGGTACGGGGTGAAATTCTCTAAATGCCGGATCAAGGATTTAGAGATACATAGCTTATCACTTTGCATGCAATACACTAGGAAAGAATTGTTATAGCTAGGATTACCGAGTTATGAGCCTATGGGGAACACTTACACCCTAGTTTCTCTCACCACTTGATAAAAAAAAACAAAGTTTTAATCTTACTACTTGTTTTTACTTTCAAATAATTGAACACTTTAGTTTGACAAAACCCCCCCTTTTAATTACCTATTTTCGGAAAGGACTTGACTAAATAGACATAATAGTATATTAAAGTTACGTCTAAACATTTTCCTCGTGGATCGACCCCAACCTACTTGTTGGGTTCTTTACTTGATACGACCTCTTATACTTCTGTAAAGAAGTGTTATTTGAGCGTATCAAATTTTGGCGCCGCTGCCGGGGAAAGTGGCTTTTAGATTAACTTTAAGCACATTACCAAATTTTAGTCAGCAATTTCCTAATTTTGCTTCTTTTTTTTTTGTCTCTCTCAAGTCTAGCTCTAGTGTATGCCAAGTACACGGAGTCAAGGAGAGCCAATACTTCCACTTGATCCAGAACTAAATCTTACACTCCGCAGAATGAACGATCCACACAATCCTGCTAATCTTGGTGATGGGATCCACCGTTAACTTCCTTAGCTGGTTGATGCTCATAATCAAGTGTTAGTGGAGAACCCTGGTGAAGGTGATCTGAGGAGGCAACCTCCCGCCCCACGCCCTCAAGAGTACTATAGGGGCAATGTTAACATTACTGATTCTGATGGGCCACTGGTCCTACCTCCTCTACCACATGGTCATACTTTCGTGGTAACTAGTAGCTTGATGCAGATGCTCACCGCTAGAGGTTTGTTTTTGGGGCTACCATTTGAGGATCCACATACTCACATATCCAAGCTGAGGTCGGTGTGTAAGAGTTGTGTAGGGATGTGTTCCTGGCGCGTTACTATCCAGTGTCTATAAAGCTCAACCACAAAGATAGGGTGAACAACTTTGTGGCATTACCTAGGGAGTCAGTAAGTAGTTCTTGGGATAGGTTCACCTCATTTTTGAGAAGTCTCCAAACCACCGCATTTATGACGAATCATTGAAAGAGTACTTCTATAGGGGGCAAGACGATAATAATAAAGAAGTGCTTTATACGATTGTGTGTGGTTCTTATGGGGAGTGTACTTAAGCAGAGATCGCCGATAAGCTAGAGAAAATCTCCCGAAATAATAAAGCTTGGAGCACTAGTAAGTCGGATATTGGGAGAAACACTTTTGCGGTACAAGCTACACACAACCCTGCCGCAGATAAGATTCGTGAAGAGATGGCTCAAATGAGAACTGAGCTTGTGTTGGTGTTTAAACATGTCACTGGAGTTGCGGAAAAAGTAAATGCAGTGAATTATTTGGCTAAACCACCACCACCAGTTGATGAGTACTACTATGAAGAAGATTCTTATGCAGTGAATGAGCAGACGGGGGGTTTCTGACCAAACGCCCAAGGATCCAATCAGGAGAATTGGCACCAAGGTAGAGGAATCAAGGTCAAAACTATGGAAATTACAACCGAGAGGGACACTATGTTCGAGATGGAAACTAAAACCGCGACAACAACTTCAACCGAGGTAACAATGGTAACAGAAACGATAGGAGTGGGCCCTATATTCCACCTCAAAATCGGGAAGTTGCTCCTAGGGATGGTGGAGGTAGTATGACGTGAGTTGAGGACATGTTGCAAAAGATGAGAAGGAGGTTCGACATGAGTGATGAGCACGCTAAAGAGTTGAGAGGCATTTAGCTAATATTGGGCAAAAGTTGGATGCACATTCAATCTCAATCAAGCATATTGAGTTGCAAATGGCCCAATTGTCTTCTACTGTGAACCCACGTCAATCGGGTACTCTTCCAAGCAATACTATCCAAGATCCAAAAAATGATAGACATTGTTTGACAGTCACTACTTGAGGGGGTAAGTAAACCGTGGATCCACCTATGCCGTCTGGCATTGAAGACGAGGTGAGAAGAGAAGATGAGGTAGTGGAAGCTAGTGGTGAGTTGGTAAATGAAGCGGTGAAAGAAGCATAGATGCCCCAAAAATTGACCCCCGTTCCTAGACCACCACCACCATTCTCACAAAGATTGGTGAAGAAGACCGAGGATGACAAATATCGGTGTTTTATTACTATGTTGAAATAGCTTTCCATCAATGTCCATTTGACAGAAGCTCTTGAACAAATGACCGGTTATGCCAAGTTGATAAAAGATATGGTCACTAAGAAGAGGTCGGTGAGTTTTGAGGATGATGATAGGATGCAACATTGTAGTGCTGTTGCTACAAGGTCACTGGTGCAAAAGAAACAAGATCCGGGCGCTTTCACTATTCCATGTACTATCGAGTTGTTACACTTTGCTAAAGCACTATGTGATCTTGGTGAAAGCATAAATCTCATGCCTCTATCTATCTACAAGAAGTTGGGTTTGGGTGACCCAAAGCCCACTGCGATGCATTTACTGATGGCCGATCGAACGGTGAAGAGGCCTATCGGGATACTCCATGATGTGTTGGTTAAAGTAGAGTCATTTATATTTCTGGCCGATTTTGTGATTCTTGACTGCGAGGTTGACTTTGAGGTGCCTATCATTCTTGGGAGGTCATTCCTTGCTACTGGTCGCGCTTTGGTTGATATGGAAAAGGGGCAAATGAAGTTCCGGTTAAATAATAAGAGGCAACTTTTAACATTTGTAGGTCCATGAATCAGTGTGGTGAGCTCCAAACGGTATCTTCTATATCTTACAGGGTTGAGAGTACGTCTGAGGTACAAATCGAAGAGCGCCTTGGTGTTGAGGCACTAGCGGCAGTGATCATGAATTTTGAGAGTGATGGTATTGAAGAGTATGGGTCATTGGTTGCGGCACTTGATCGAGGTGATTTTCGGTTCAAACCAAAGAAATTCGAGTTAGACATGAAACATCGCAAGTCTCCATTCGCGAAACCATCTATTGAAGAGGATCAAAAGTTAGAGCTTAAGGTTGTACCACCTCATCTGAGGTATGTATTCTTGGGAAAAGATGACACTTTGCCGGTAATCATTGCATCGGACTTGAATGTGGAGCAAATAGTGTGTTTGGTGGAAGTAGTGAAGAGGTTCAAGAGAGCTATTGGGTGGACTATTGCGGATATTATTGGGATCCCTCCCGGTATTTGTTCACACAAAATCCAACTCATGCCCGATCATAAGCCAAGTATTGAGCACCAAAGAAGTTTAAATCCACCTATGCAAGAGGTAGTGAAGAAGGAGATTATTAAGTGGTTACATGCCGGAGTCATATATCAGATCGCAGATAGTAGTTGGGTATGTACTGTACAGTGTGTGCACAAAAAGGGGGGAATGACTGTGGTCCTAATTGAATGCATGGACTGAGAAGGACCATTTTCCTATGCCCTTCATGGATCAGATGCTAGATAGGCTTGCAGGAAAAGGGTGGTATTGTTTTTTGGATTGTTATTCGGGTTACAACCAGATTTCTATTGCACCGGAAGATCAAGATAAAACCACTTTCACTTGCCCTTAAGGAACTTTCGCGTTCAAGAGGATGCCCTTCGGGTTGTGTAATGCACTGGATGCTTTTCAGAGATGTATGATGTCGATATTCTCTGATATGTTGGAGGACACCATTAAGGTGTTTATGGATGATTTTTCTGTTGTTGGAGACTCGTTTGATCATTGTTTGAGTCACTTGGCCGAAGTTCTCAAAAGATGTGAAGATTACAACCTTGTGCTAAATTGGGAGAAATGTCACTTCATGGTTAAAGAGGGTATTATATTGGGCCATCGCATCCCAGAGAAGGGTATAGAGGTTGATCGAGCCAAAGTTGAGGTGATAGAGAGACTTCATCCGCCCATCTTTATAAGAGGTGTGAGAAGCTTTCTTGGGCATGCGGGTTTCTACAGTAGGTTTATCAAGGATTTTTCAAAAATTGCACATCCTCTGTGCAAGTTACTTGAGAAAGAGTGCAATTTTTATTTTGATGAATCTTGTCTTAAGGCATTTGGAGAGTTGAAGGAGAAGTTGGTGTCTGCGCCCATTATTATTTCCCCGGATTTGAGCAAACCATTTGAGGTGATGTGTGATGCTAGTGGGTTGCTCTTTGTGTCATATTGGGACAAAGAAGGGATAAAATCCTTCACCCCATTTATTACGCCAGTAAGGCCCTTAATGAAGCTCAAAAGAATTATACTGTGACAGAATAAGAGCTCCATACGGTGGTATTTGCGTTAAAAAAACTTTGATCCTATTTACTTGGCACGAGAGTCATAGTGCATACTTATCATTCTGCTTTGAGATATTTGATGGCAAAGAAGGATGTGAAACCTAGGTTGATTCGATGGGTATTACTGTTGCAAGAGTTTGATTTTGAGGTGAAAGACAGAAATGGGACTGAAAACCAAGTTGCTGATCACTTGTCCAGATTAGAGGATGAAGCTATGCGAGAGTTGGGTGAAAATACTGAAATTGATGATACTTTCCCTGATGAGCATGTATTGGCTGCTTCTCATGACTTGATTCCATTGTTTGCCCATTTTGAAAATTATCTGGCTAGTGATATAGTCCTATTAGACTTGTCCTTTCATCAAAGGAAAAAGTTCATGCATGATGTAAAAAAGTTCTTTTGGGATGAGCCTTATTTATACAGGAGTTGTGCCGATGGTCTTATTCGTCGATGTGTGCTGGAAGTTGAGATGCTAAGTGTTTTGGAGGCATGTCACTCCTCGCCTGTGGGAGGGCATCATAGTGGTATCCGGACAACCCATAAGATTTTGCAGTGTGGGTACAATTGGCCGACCGGCCACCAAGATGATCATGAGTTCGCAAAGTCTTGTGATAGGTGCCAACGAGATGGGGGTATTTCAAGGAGGCAAGAGCTCCCTTTGAACCCCATTCTACTAATTGAGTTGTTTGATGTCTGGGGCACTGATTTTATGGGCCCTTTTGTGAGTTCTCATGGGATGAAGTATATTCTTGTGGCGGTTGATTATGTGTCAAAATGGGTGAAAGTCGTAACACTTGCAAACAATGAAGGGAAGAGTGTCACCGCGTTCTTGAAAAAGAACATATTTTCCATATTTGGCACCCCTAGAGCCATTATTAATGATGTGGGATCCCATTTTTGCAACAATTTGTTCAAAGGGTTATTGGAGAAATATGGGGTTCGCCACAATGTAGCCACTCCTTACCATCCGCAGGCTAGTGGGAAAGTTGAGGTGTCAAACATAGAAATCAAGCAAATTCTGGCGAAAACGGTGAATGCTAGTAGAACGGATTGGTCAAGGAGGCTTGATGATGCTCTTTGGGCGTATCGGACAACATACAAGACTCCCATAGGTACGTCTCCTTACCAACTTGTATATGGGAAGGCGTGTCACTTACCGGTTGAGTTAGAGCACAAGGCCATGTGGGCGATGAAGAAACTGAAGATGGATTGGAATGAAGCAGCGGAACAGCGACTAAATGGGTTGAATGAGCTTGATGAGTTTCGCTTGAAGGCATATGAAAGTTCATCCCTCTACGAAGAAAAGATGAAGAAGTACCATGATCAAAAGATTGGTTAGCACGAATTTGTGGTTGGGGACTTGGTGCTTTTGTTCAACTCTAGGTTGCGCTTGTTTCCGGGCAAGCTCAAGTCCAAATGGACTGGCCCATTCTTGATCACTCAAGTGTTCCCTCATGGTGCGGATGAGTTGGAGAAAAAGGAGGGTGCACGGTTCAAGGTAAATGGGCAAAGAATCAAAAATCTACCTCGGGCATGCGGAAAATGCGAATGAAGTGGTTGAGGCATACCATCTTGATAAAGTCTGAGTAATCAAGAGTCTTGTGTCGTGC
The DNA here is from genome assembly GCA_016801875.1 of Solanum sitiens. Lineage (NCBI taxonomy): Eukaryota > Viridiplantae > Streptophyta > Magnoliopsida > Solanales > Solanaceae > Solanum > Solanum sitiens. The sequence continues at coordinate 337,479 of JABWTJ010000224.1, read as the reverse complement.
CTCGACGTTAAATAAAGTTCTTATTGGGAGGAAACCCAATGTGTATCCTCTAGCCAACAATAGGTTTTTCATGTCTTTGTAGGAATAATTGCATTTTTTCCTATTTTACTTAATGTCATGTGTGAATTTTCTTGTAATTGTTTTTTAGACTGTTGGCTAGAGAGTAGTTTAGGGTCCGTGTCTAAAAAGTGTCCAAAAAACAAAAAAAAAATGGCTTATTAGGTGCTTAATGTGCAGGGACCAAACCACGAGAAAATCTGCAGAAATTGGTCTGGTGCACTAATCTACGGACCAACCGACGAACCGTCATCTTATCGACGGACCGTCGATGATGTCCGTGGATCCCAGGTAGGTTTTCAATGTTGTTTAGGTTAGGGAACAATTGGCGGAGGAGTCGACGGACCATCAATTGACTTACGGTCCGTCGACGGGGAATCGTTAGTTCCCCAGAACCCATGACCCGACCCGACCCGACCCGAGCGGCTATATATTAAAATTACCCTTTCAGTTAACCCCACACCTTTTAAAATTCTCCCCCCAACCGTTTCCCTCCCCTTATTCCCTTACTCTCCCATTTACTTCCACATTCATTCACTCTAAATTCCACTCTAATTTCATATTCTCTCATCTTGTCCAAAATCCTAGAACCCTTCTCCCCCAAATTCTAATCTAATCCAAGCATTTTTCCGGTCGGTGTTTGAAGGCGGGCTTGTCAAATTGTTGTTGCAAAGTTCACCCTCACCCTCACTCCACTCAGACTACATGTATGTCCTTCTCATCTACTCACTGATTTCATGTCATCTGCTTGGAAACCGAATTGCTAGCAAGTGGGTCTTGACTTAGGGACAACATTGCATGAATAACTTGTTAAATTTGGGTTTCTTGTCCCTTAGAATGATGGAAATTGAATGGTTGGGGGTGCTCACTGTCTAGATGATCTATGAATGTGTGTGTCTTGTTGTTTTCCAACTTAGGACTTGATAGTCTCTTAGATTCTAGGATCGAAATTAGAATAATCAAAGCCCTAGGAATGACGAAGTTCTTTACTTATTGCTATTAAAATTGTGTGTCTTGATATGCTTGAACTTGTCCAGTTGGGGGTGCAAATAATGTTTACCACAAATCTGTCTCTTACCGACACTACGAGACCCCGTTTGGTCCCACTGTTGGTCAATCAACGGACCATCGATGGGGTCTATGGATACCTGAACCCCATTTTCACTCAACTCTGGGACGACGGAAGTGGACTACGGTCTGTCGATTGATCGATGGTACGTTCTACACGTTTGTCATTTCTAACTGAAACCCTGTTCCCTTTAAGCTTTCTTGATTTTTCTAAGTATCCAACGACGAAAGTGGACTACGTTCCGTCGATTGATCGACGGGCCGTCCTGAACGTCCGTCGTATCTAACTGCAAGTTCTGTGGACATGTAACTTTTTAAATTTGCTAAGTGTCCACCGACGGACCCTATCGATGGACTGTCGTTTCATCGACGGACCATCGATAGTGCCCGTCGTTCAGTTCTGCAGTTCTGTACTTCACTGTGTTTTGTGTTCACAATTTGGTGTTTGATTCTTTTGTGTGTGTAGGATGATTATAATGGAACTAAGAACTCTCCTTTGCAGGTACCAATGGCCCCCAAGCCAGATATTTTCTACTCTAGAGGATGGTCCAAATCCGTCACACCTTCACGCCGGATGATTGGCTCATCGAACGATGAGCGTGATCCCGAATACGTGCCACCAGGCACCCAGACACCGAGATAAGCTCCTAGGGCCACTCGGGGCATGCCTAAGAAGGTGGTGTCTGGTGTAGTCACTGCCTCCCAGTCTGATGAGCAGCGCATACTGACAAGCACACCATCTAGGTCTGCCTCGGGTTCTGAGGGAGCGTCTGGCTCTGCAGAGGCTTCCGGTTCTGAGTCGGCCCACTATACAGGGTCGAATGAGGCCACTACCTCCGGTTTTGGTTCACACGGAGCCCCTGTTCATGACGCCCATGCACACCCTGCCTCGTTTGATGAGGCCCAGAGTTTAGAGTCTGCTCCGGCCATCCAACATGATGAACCGCACCGGTTGCTGATCAGCCTAAGCGGTGGTGCGTGGAGGGGCAGCACCAGTTCTACAGGGATGCCAGCCTGCTCAATGATAAGGGGGTGGTGACCCGGACGCTAACAGTCGAGCGGAAGGTTCTTACAAGGAGTCTACACACTGTCCCTGCGATACATGCTATTTTCACCCTCCATGAGCTCGATTGGATGGCCAGGAGTGTGGGGCAATACAGTGAGGAGTTGGTGCGAGAGTTATATGCTTCTTACGTAGCGACTCTCCGAGGTCCTTTGGATAGGCAGGCTAACCCCGCCAAACAGGCACCACTCACTGAGGTTTGAGTCCATGGCTTCTCAGTGGATATCTCTTTGCCGGCCATCTGCCGTTTCCTTTATGGTACAGACAATGATGCAAACAGGGTTACCTTCACTGCCGAGTTTGACTATAGATGGACCTGGTTAAGGAGAGTGATTTCCATCGCGACAAGAATCTGAGAGAGACCACCAAGAGGTGGATTGCCCAGCACATATCCGTAGACCGTGAGGGCACAGACTGGGTGCTGCATCTCAGAGGCCTTATCAAGAAGGCCAACCTCACATTTGCAGCCAAGTTCATCTGGTTGTTGGTCCGCCACTGCCTATCCCCCACTGCTTAAGACAACATACTTACATGGGATAGAGCGGTATTGGTGGCTGCTATGATCGCCGGGTTTGAGATAGATTTTCCGAGGCTGTTGCTATTGGTCATCCATGAGAGGGATTTTAAGTCCTCGACCACTTACCCTTTTCCTTGTATGATCTTTCAATTGTGCAGCGCTGATGGAGTGCCCATTTGGCACATAGATGTCCTCCGGACATCTACCGGGACAGTGGACATAGGACTCATCCGGGATGAGGCTAATGAGGCGGCACCAAACAGAGGGCCTCAATTTGATGTACAACCGCTGGGTGAGAACCTTGCAGAGATGGTAGAGAAAGCCCAAGGGGCTGATCAGGCTGCTTCAGAGACTAATGACACCACCCCGGTTGAGTCTGCCTCGGGAACTAGAAGAGCACCGAGTTCCTCCCGGTCTACACCACCATCAATAGCACTGGTCCCGATTGCTAGGGTCCAGAAGCTAGAGGCCCAGATGGCCACATTGCTGCACTACACCCAGCCTTGGATGCAGAGGTCCATTGCCGAGGCTGAGGATCGGATTGAGAAAAAGGTTGCTCAGCAGACGGAGAGGCGGATTCAGGTAATCCTCCAGTGCCTCGACGCTTTTAAGTTGAGGGTCCTTGCACGTCCATCCCCCACCGTTGATTTGATGACTCTCCAGGTATACATGGCGAGTCTGAGGGCTGATGTTGATGCCATCTTGGATATGCGGGTACCCAAGCATGAGACCGCACCTGCGGAGCTTGCTGAGGATAGGTGCTTACTGCACTTTTCCAGACCACCACTGCACCATCGCCTCTGCCACGTGACCGTACCAAGAGGCACCGGTCTAGTCATACTAGTGAGGGTGAGGGTTCTAGGTCTAGGAAGAGAGATCTCTTAGAGATGGAGGCTGTGAGGAGAGCCTCGTTGATTGATGATGAGGCTCAGCAGATGAGGGCTGATGAGTTAGCTGCTGGGGCGTCTAGATCCATATTGGAGGCTGTTGAGCAGAGCACTACTGAGGGTGCAGACATTGCTGCGGACACTTCTGATGGTGTCCCTACTACTGATGGAGCGAGTTCTAGGCAACCAGACCCGTGTGCTTGTTGATCTTTGGCGCTATGCGCCTCAGGTTTGCTTCACCTACCACTTTGCTTTTATATTTCTTATGCATTGGGGACAATTGCATGCTTTCTTGTTGGGGGTGGGGTAAATGGAAAGTGAGTGTTAGGGTGAAGTCTGAGTATCCCAACACATGATCCTCACTTGGTGGTTTTCTTGCCTGTGTTCTTTTGCCCCAAGAGACTGGTTATTTTACTGTTCAACCGGTATGTTAGTATCTTGTACAAAGTATGAAATGTGAATTCAGAAGCATGATGGCTAAATATAAAGGATATCCCGTTCTAAAAAAAATTCTTGCATGATTAGATCTAATGAATGATGAATGTGTTGGCTCTAAGCATGACATAGAGATGCACTACTACACGACCTTCAAATCGAACACTCGAACTAGGTGTCTGATAATATGATAGGGTAATGAAATGTCAAGAGAGTGTGAGGAAATTTGATTGTCCCGTCGTTGGTACCTATCTAGAACTTGCCCGGTTAGTCCTGCAAAAAGGAATTTGTGTTAGACATTTAGGAAAGGATCATAGGCCCTTGTTCAAACTAGCCAATCTTTAGCCTAAATAAAAAAAACAAATGAATCGATTCCCTTTGATCTAAATCCTTTGAGCTTTAAATAGATCTTTCTTTTCTACACCAAATTATCTTCCCTAGGTGTAATGTGTTGGCCCTGGTCCCTCCTTGGACATGTGCACCTCAACTTAGGCCAAAAGCATAAGTTGAGGGTGGCTAATGAAGAAACTGACCTCGGCTTGGCCCTGACCCAACCTTGGGTATTGTGTACCTTGACTCATGGCAAAGCCATAAGTTGAGGGTGGCTATTATGAGTAATCTCCCGAAAAGAGGGGATGAAAAGAGTAATGTGGAAAAACAAAAGAAACAGTGTACAAGAGAAGTGACTTAGTAAAAATTAAAAAAAATAGAAAAAAAAATACATATATATATATAGAAAAAAAAAGAGTGTTCAAGGAAAATAAGTAAGAGTCACTTCCGCAAAAAGGGAAAGGAGAAAACAAGGCAAAGATTTCAAGAAAAGAAAAGTACGGCATAATAGACAATGAAAGAGGTAGGACACTTAGCCGTAATGTCAAGGAGGGTAACAAGTCACTAAAATGTATCCATATGTACCATGCCTGACCCTGAGCCTACGTTATAAGACAAGAAAGTCCTATCGTGATCCTAAGAGTCTAATATAGTGAACTTAAAGAAGTGAAAATAAGGGCAAGCCTATGGTGACAAGTATCAATCAGGTGTGAAGTTGTTCTTAGCGTGAGTGTTGAATATAATCCTTATACTCAAATTTGAAATCACTGTGTGAAAAAGGAGGATATTGTTTTTGAAGTGAGGGCACTAGTTGCAATATTGGAAAGTTGGTACCTTGGTGAGAGATGAAAGAGGAGAGGTGTCGGTGCGTGGTGAGTCTGTGTCATGGTCGTATTCACATGAAGGAGCCTAGTGAGCCTAAGAGTAAAAGCATGCACTAATGCAATAAAACAAATCGGGATTGATAGCCATATGATTGTGAAAGCTTAAAAAGAGAGTATTTTTGTACAAAAGTATTGTGGTGAGTCATAGTGCGTCACTTGAGGACAAACAAGGAATTTAAGTTGAGGGTGTTAATGTACCGTGGTTTCACGGTACTTTCAATGCTTTTTCCTTAAGTTTAGTGTGTGTCTGGGGACTTTTTGTAGTAATTTTAATGTGTTTTATCTGTGTTTTGCAGGGAAGTTGTCCAAAATGAAAATGCAGACGGCTGTGCAGAAATCATTGCAATTTGACCCACAAAACCATCGACGGCCCATTGTCCCATCGACGATTCGTGGGTGTTTATCGTCGACTGGAGGTCCAAGCATCTGGAAGCAACTCGTGGAATTCTGACTAAGTGTGGGGCTACGGAAGGATCGACGGTCCGTTGACTGATCAATGGACCTTCCTGGCAAACCGTCAATCAGATCTGAGATTAGTCCCAGTACCCGATGTTGAAGAAATCACTAAGTATGGAATGACAGAGGCATCGACGGGCCGTAAGTGAGACGACGGACCGTGCTGTTGGTCCGTCGATTGGATCACAGAAGATGACAAAATGAAGGCTGAAGACAAAGCTAAGTGTGGACCAACGGAGGTAGTCGATGGTCCGTCATTCCATCGACGAACCGCCTGTGGGGTCGTCGACTTAAGCCGCATTTTCTGGACAAACTTTCCTTATTATGGAATCATTTTAATTTAGGACTTTGTTATTATATGTAGGGATAAAAACCTCATTTTTGGGGTTAGACTTTTTACTATTTTTCATCTTTGTGTTCTTGGGTTCTTGACTGTACAAATTGACAATTTACTCAAGTTTCTGAAATTGATTTTCAAGTGAAGTTTGTTATTTCAAGTGTTATTTATGGATTTTCTTCAAACTTGTCAAAGTAAGTATATGAATTATTATTTAACAGCCATGAATTGTGTATTTTTAGGCATGGGTAACTAAATCCACAACTAGGGTTGTGGGAACCATGGGTGATTGACAAGGTAAAACTAGCTAAATAACAATTCTAGAATAGGTTCTTGCATGTATTGATAATTCTTTCATTTAGAAGTCTTTTTAACAAGTGCACGCGTTAGAACTTGCCCTATTTCTACTTGCCGGACCAAGGGGGTAGTTAATAGGAAAAAAATTATCAACATAGATTTCGTGGACACCATCTAATAGGTTAGTTTCGATTGGTGTAAAGTAGTAACTAAGACAAACATCGAATATGATGCATAATATGAGGTAAAGGTAAGGTTTCGTAAATTAGACACACGTAGCCGGACCAAAGTATGGGGTGAAATTCTCTAAATGCCGGATCAAGGATTTAGAGATACATAGCTTATCACTTTGCATGCAAGACACTAGGAAATAATTGTTATAACTAGGATTATAGAGTTATGAGCCTATGGGGAACACTTACACCCTAGTTTCTCTCACCACTAGATTAAAAAAAACAAAGTTTTAATCTTGCTACTTGTTTTTACTTTGAAATAATTGAACACTTTAGTTTCTGATACGCTCAAATTACACTTCCCTAAAGAAGTATAAGCGGTCGTATCAAGTAAAGAACCCAATTGTTAGGTTGGGGTCGATCCCACAAGGAAAATGGTTCAGACTTAACTTTAATCTACGATTATGTCTATTTAGTCAAGTCCTTTCCGAAAATAGTTAAATAAAAGGGAAGTTTTGTGTAACAAAAATATTCAATTATGGCTAAGTAAACAAGTTGCAATGTTAAAACTTTGTTTTTTTATCAAGTGATGAGAGAAACTAGGGCATAAGTGTTCCCCATATGTTCATTAACACGATAATCCTAGCTATAATAACTCTTTCCTAGTGTCTTGCATGCAAAGTGGTAAGTTATGTATCTCTAATTCCTTGGTCTGACAACTAGAGAATTTCACGCCGTACCTTGGTCCCTCTACGTGTGTTGATTTACTTACCCTTACCCTTACCTCATATTAAGAATCATATTCAATGTATGGCTAAGTTACTACTTCGCACCAATTGAGACTAGCCTATTAGATAGTGTATACTAAATCTATGTTGATAATTCTTTTCTTATTAACTACCCCCTTGGTCCGGCGAATAGTAATAGGGCAAGTTCTAATGCGGGCACTCGTTAAAAAGACTTCTAACCGAAAGAATTTTAAATACATGCAAGAACCTATTCTAGAATTGTTATTTAGCTAGTTTTATCTTGTTAATTACCCATGGTTCCCAAAACGCTAGTTGTTGATTTAGTTACCCATGCTTAGAAATACACAATTCATAATTGTTTGATAAGAATTCATGTACTTACTTTGATAAGTTTGAAGAAAATCTAGAAATATCACTTGAATTAATGAAAATATTGTAATAATCAATTCCGAAAACTTGAAGTAATTCCCAAAATCCAAAGTTCAACTTCCAATAACAAGAGTATGAAAAATAATAAAAAGTCTAACCCAAAAAACGAGGTTTTTTAGTCCTATTTATAATAATAAAGTCCTAAAATAAAAGTAGTTCTAAATAAGGAAAAATCTGTCCAAAACTCGTCTTCAGCCGACGACCGTCGATGGAACGACGGACTGTCGACACCTTCCGTTGGTCCGCACTTAAAATCTTTTTCAGCCTCCACTTCTTCATCCTTTCTGTTACCATTGACGGACCAACAACACGGTCCGTCGAATGACCTACGGTCCGTTGATGGCCTCCGTTCCTCAATACTTAGTGGTTTCTTCAAGTCGGGTATTGGGACTACTTTCTGTTACCATCAACGATTTGCCAGGATGGTCCGTCGATCATTCGACGGACCGTCGATCCTTCCGTAGTCCCACAATTGGTCAGAATTCCCTGATTTGATTTCAACAGCTTGAACCTCCAGTCAACGATCATCACCTACGGACCATCAACGGGTCAACGGACCGTCGATGGCTCCGTAAGTAATCACTTCTGCACTGATTTCAGCACAGTCTTCAGCATTTCCATTCTTGACAATTTTCCTGGAAACACAGATAAAAAGACATTAAAATAACTAAAAAAAGGCCTTAGACACACACTAAAGTTAAGGAAAAAGCATTGAAAGTACCGTGAAACCACGGTACATCAACACCCTCAACTTAAATTCGTTGTTTGTCCTCAAGCGTTACACTATGACACACCACAACACCTTTGTAAAAAAGTATCTTCATTTAAGCTTTCACAATCATCTGGCTATCAATCCCGATTATTTTCATTGTTTTTATGCATGATATCACTCTTAGGCTCATTCATGTGGATCATACTATGACACAGACTCACCACACACCGACACCTCTCTTCTTTTATCTCTCACCAAGGTATCAACTTTCCAATATTGCAACTTATGTCCTCACTTCAAAAACAATATCCTCCTTTTTCACATAGTGATTTCAATTTGAGTATAAGGATTATTTTTCAACACTCGCTCTCAGAACAACTTCACACCTAATTGATACTTGTCGCCATAGGCTTGCCCGTATTTTCACTACTTTGACTTCACCATATTAGACTCTCAGGATCACGATAGGACTTTCTTGGCTTGTAACGTAGGCTCAGGGTCAGGTAGGTTACATTTTGATGCATTTTAGTGACTTGTTCCCTCCTTGACATAACTGCTAAGGTTCCTACCTTTTCATCTTTAATTATGTCCTACTCTTCATTTTCTTATATTCTTTGCCTTGCTTTTCTCCTTTCGTGCAAATGACTATTTCTTTTTTCACATTTTCAAATTTTTCACTTGATTTAAACTTTGATTGAGCCACTTTTCTTTTCTTCTTTCATTATTTTTACATTGATTCTGTCAATCCCGCTTTCCGGAACATTCCTCATAATAGCCACCCATGAGTCAAGGTACACAATACCCAAAGTTGGGTCAGGGCCAGGACGAGATTGGTTTCTGCATTAGCCACTCTCAACTTATGCTTTTGGCATAAGCTGAGGTGCACATGTCCAAGGAGGGCCCAAAAAAGATGAGTTGGGGTAGAAAAGAAATGTCCATTGTAAGCTCAAATCATTTGGATAAAAAAGGATGAATTTCATTTGGTTTTCTTTCATTTAGGCTAAAGAATTACTATTTTGAATAAGGGTCTATGATCCTTTCCTAATTGTCTAACACATGTTACTTTTTGCAGGACTAACCGGGCAAGTTCTAGATAGGTACCAATGGTGGACTATTAACCTTTCCTCACAGTCACTTAATACCTCATTACCCTACCAGATTATCGAACACCTAGTTTGAGCGTTAGATCGAGGGTCATGCAATGGTGTATCTCTATGTCATACTTAGAGCCATCTACATTTACTATGCCTAATCATGCAAGCATTCTCTTCAGAATGGGATATCATTATATTTAGCCATCATGCTTCAGATTTCATATTTATACTTTGTACAAGATACTAAACAGGACGATTCAACAGTAAAATAATCAGTCTCTTGGGGCAAAAGAACATAGGCAATAAAATCTCAAGAGAGGATCGTGAGTTGGGCTACTCAGACTTCACCCTAACACCCACTTTCCATTTACCGCACCCCCAACAAGAAATCATGCAATGGTCCCCAATGCATAAGAAATATAATAAGAAGGTGGTAGGTGAAGAAAACCTGAGGCGCATAGCGCCAAAGATCAACAAGCAGACGGGTCTGGTTGCCCAGAACCTGCTCCATCAGTAGGAGGGACACTATCAGTAGTGTCCGCAACAATGTCAGCACCCTCAGTAGTGATCCTCACAACATCAACAATCCTGGAGCTAGACACCCCAGCAGCCAACTCATGCGCTCTCATCTGCCGAGCCTCCTCATCCATCAATGAGGCTCTCCTCGCATCCTCCAAATCAGTACGCTCTTCTCTTGGTCCTTTGACTCTTGGCATGCTCACGTGGCAGAGGCGGTGGCGCAGCGGTGGTCTGGAATAGTGCAGCAAGCACCATATCCTCAGTAGGCTCTGCAGGTGTGGCCTCAGGATCAGGTACCCGCGCATCCATAATGGCATCCACATCAGCCCTCAGACTCGCCACAGCAGCCTGGAGAGTCGTCAAGTCAATAGTAGGGGTTAGCCGGGCGAGAACTCTCAACTCGAAGGAGTCAAGGCGGTAGTGGACTGCCATAATCTGCCTCTCAGTCTGCTGGGCAATCCTCTTCTTGATCCGATCCTCCGCCTCAGTAATGGACTTCTGCATTCACGGCTAGATATGATGCAGCAGTATGGCCATTTGGGCCTCTAACTTCTGGACCCTAGCAATCGGGACCAGTGCTGCAGATGGAGTGGAGCGGGAGGAACTTGGAACTGTGCTAGTACCCCGGATAGACTCAACCGGGGTGGTGTCGGTAGGCTCTGATGTATCCTGATCAGCCCCTTGGGCTTGCTCTATCGTGTCCGCCAAATTCTCTCCTAGCGGTTGAACCTCCACTCTGGGCCCTCTATTGGGTGCTGCCTCATTGGCCTCATCCCGGATGAAACCGATATCAATTGCCCAGTAGGAATCCTGAGAACATCAATATGCCATATGGGCACTCTAACAGACTTGCACAACTCGAAAATCATAAAGGAAAAAGGGTACGTGGTGGTGGCCTTAAAGGCCCTCTCATGAATGACTGCCAGCAATAGTCTCGAAACATCCACCTCAAACCCTACAACCATAGCAGCTACCAATATTGTTCTATCCCAGGTAAGAATGTTGTAAGCAGCAGTGGGGGATAAGTAGTGACAGGCCAATATCCACATGAATTTGGCCGTGAATGTGAGGTTCGCCTTCTTGATCACACCTTTGGGCTCCAGCACCCAATGTGCACCCTCACCATCCACGGAAATGTACTGGGCTATACACCTCTTGGTGGTCTCTCTCACCCCGTATTACGCTGGAAATGGCCCTCCTTAATCAGTTTCCACCGATAGTCAAACTCGGGGGTAGGGGGCTCCCTGGTAGTATCTGTATCAGAACCGTATAAGAAACGGTCCACCCTGCGGCCACAGACTCGAACATGATCAAGTGGTGCCTGTTTGGCGGGATTAGACCGCCTCTCCAAAGAAGACCAAAGAGTCGTTACATAAGAAGTCTCGCACCACCTCCTCACGGTAGCGTCCAACGCTCCTTGCCATCCATTATAGTCAATGGCGAGTGAAAAGAGCATGTATATCATGGACAGAGTGGATACTCCCTGTACGAACTGACCGCTCGACTGTCAGAGTCCGAGTCATGACCCCCTTATCGTTGAGCAGCTTCGCATCCCTGTACACCTGGTATTGGCCTTCTACGCATCACCGGTTGGGCTGATCAGCAACTGGTGCAGGGATGTTGGTCAGGGGATATAGAGTAAAATCCGCACTATCAGCCTCATTAGACGAGGCACAGTGGGCAGGTACAGCAGGAACAATGGCACTATGCGATCCAGACGCTTCCTCAGACCCGAAAGCCTCCTCGGAGCCGAATGCTCCCTCAAACCCGAAAGCCTCCTCGGAGCCAGATGCTCCATCAAAAACCGCGGCTAACCCAGACGGTGTGCCGGTCAGTGTGCGCTCCTCATCAGACTGGGAGGCAGTGACTACACCAGACGCCACCCTCTTGGGCGTGCTTCGAGAGGTCCTAGCAGCACGTGACAGTGTCTCGGTGCGTGGTGGCACGTATTCGGGGTCGCATTTATTGTCTGATGAGCCAATCACCAGCCAGCGTGAAGGGGCAACAGACTTGAAACATCCTGTAGAGTAGACTAAGTTTGGCTTGGGGGCCATTCGTACCTGCAAAAGAGAGTTATTAGTTTCATTGTAAACATCTGACACACCCAACAGAAGCAAGACCAAATTGAAACACAAAACACAGTCAAGTTAAGAACTACAGTACTGACTGACGGGCACTACAGATGGTCCGTCAATGGAACGACGGTCCTTTGGTAGGGTCCGTCGGAGAACACTTAGCAAATATTTTGAAGGCTTTAGGAATAAAAGTTCTATTAAAGACGACGGACTTGCAGGACGGTCCATCGATCAACCGACGGACCGTAGACCTAGTCCGTCATTGGACACTTGAAAAAAAATTAGAATGCTTGACATGCAAAGGTTCTGTTAAAGATGACGGACGTGCAGGACGGTCCATCGATGAAAAGACGGACCGTATATCACTTCCGTCGGTAGGCACTTAGACAAAAGTTTTAGACCCTCAGCAAAGAGGGTTCTGTTAGAGTCGATGGACCGTAGGCCTAGTCCGTTGTTCCAGAGTTGATTAAAATTGGGGGTAGCTATCGACGGACCCCATCGACGGTCCGTAGATGGGGTCTCGTACTGTCGGTCAGAGACATATTTTTGTAAGCCATATTTGCCACCCCTAATTGACAATGTTAAGCATATTAAGACACATTATATTCATTTATCAATTAACACACCATTTCGTCATTCCTAGGGCATCGATTAGTGCAATTTCAATCCTAGAATCTAAAGTACTAAAAAGCCCTAAGTCGGAAAAACTACAACTCAGAACACATCTCATTTAGACATTAACACCCCCAACCCATTCACTTTCCATCATTCTAAGGGACTAGGTACCCAAGTTCAATAGTTTAATCATCTAATTTCGTCCCGAAGTCAAGACCCACATACATATTTCATCAATTTTGCATGCTAACATATAGGTTTCCAAACAAAGAACATGAAATCAGTAGCAGATGAGATGAACATACCTGTGTACTGTAGTGGAGTGAATGGGGAGATGACTTTGTGCACGAAACAACACCAAGCCTGCCTTTGAACACCGATCGGAAGGAGTACGGAAGAAGATAGGAAGTGGCGAGAGAGAAGTTTTGGGATTGAGGGGAATTCTGGGGAAGATGGGAATCAGGAAACGATTAGTAGGGAATAGATGTGTGAGTGAGTGGGGGAGTTGAAGGGAAATGGGGAGGGAAACGGTTGGGAAAGGGATTTGAAAGGGTGGGGGGTAACTGAAAAGTTTTAAAAATCAATATATAGCCGGTCAGATCAGGTCGGGTTATTGGGTTTGGGAAACTAATGATTCCCCGTTACTGGACCGTAAGTCGATCGATGGTCTGTCGACTGTTTCGTCGATTGTGCCCTTACTTACGAAAAATTATAAATCATACCTGGAATCCACGGATTCCATCGACGGTCCATCGATTGGACGACGGCCCGTCGGTTGGTCCGTAGATCAGTGCACCAGACCAATTTCTGCAGATTTCTGGTGATTTAATCCCTGCACATTGAACACCCAATAAGCTAATCTTTTTGTGTTTTCTGGACACTTTTTAGACATGGACCCTAGTCTACTCTCTATCCAACACTTCTAAAAGACAGCCAAGGAAAATTCATACATGACATGAAGTAAAAACAGAAATAATGCAACTACTCCTATAAAATCAAGAAAAACCTATTGTTGGCTAGAGGATACATATTGGGTTGCCTCCCAATCAGCGCTTGATTTAACGTCGCGGCATGATTCAAGACTCTTGATTACTCAGACTTCATCAAGATGGTATGCCTCAACCACTTCATTCGCATTTTACGCATGCCCTAGGTAGATTTTGATTCTTTGTCCGTTCACCTTGAACCTTACACCCTCCTTGTTCTTCAACTCAGCCGCACCTTGAGGGAATACTTGAGTGATCAAGAATGGACGAGTCCATTTGGACTTGAGTTTGCCCGAAAACAAGCGCAACCTAGAGTTGAATAAAAGCACCAAATCTCCAACCACAAAGTCGCTCTTCTTAATCTTTTGGTCATGGTACTTCTTCATCTTTTCTTTGTAGAGGGTTGAACTTTCATACGCCTTCAAGTGAAACTCATCAAGATCATTTAACCCATTCAACCTCTGCTCCGGTGCTTCATTCCAATCCATCTTCAGTTTCTTCATTGCCCTCATGGCCTTATGCTTTAACTCAACCGGCAAGTGACAAGCCTTCCCATATACAAGTTGGTATGGAGACATACCTATGGGAGTCTTGTATGCTGTCCAGTAGGCCCAAAGAGCATCATCAAGCCTCATTGACCAATCCGTTCTACTCGCATTCACCGTTTTTGCCATAATCTGCTTGATTTCCCTATTTGACACTTCACCTTGCCCACTAGTCTGAGGATGGTAGGGAGTGGCCACATTGTGGCGAACCCCATATTTCTCTAATAACCCTTTGAACATCTTCTTGCAAAAGTGGGATCCCCCATCATTAATAATGGCCCTTGGGGTGCCAAATCTGGAAAATATGTTCTTTTTCAAGAATGCGGTGACACTCTTTTCTTCATTATTTGCAAGTGCTATGGCTTCCACCCATTTTGACACATAATCAATCACCACAAGAATATACTTCATACCATGAGAACTCACAAAAGGGCCCATAAAGTCAATGCCCCACACATCAAACAACTCAATTACAAGAATGGGATTTAAGGGAGCTCTTGCCGTCTAGAAACACCTGCATCTCTTTGGCACCTATCACATGCCTTGGCGAACTCATGAGCATCTTGGTGGATGGTTGTCCAATAGTAGCCACATTGCAAGATTTTATGGGCAGTCCGGATACCACTATGATGCCCACCCACAGGCGAGGAGTGGCATGCCTCCAAAAAACTCAACATCTCAACTTCCGGTACACAACGCAGAATAAGCCCATCGGCACAACTCCTATATAGATATGGCTCATCCCAAAAGTAATTTTTTACATCATGCATGAACTTTTTCCTTTGATGAAAGGACAAGTCCGATGGGACGATATCACTAGCCAAGTAATTTGCAAAATTCGCGAACCATGGAATCAAGTCTGGAGAAGCGGCTAATACATGCTCATGAGGGAAAGTATCATCAATTTCAGCCTTTTCACCCAGCTCTTGCATAGCTTCATCCTCTAATCTGGACAAGTGATCGGGAAGTTGGTTTTCGGTCCCTTTTCTATCTTTCACTTCAAAGTCAAATTCTTGCAATAGTAATACCCATCTAATTAAACTCGGTTTCACATCCTTCTTTACCATCAAATATCTCAAGGCAGAATGATCCGTATGCACTATAACTTTCTTGCCAAGCAAATAGGAGCAAAATTTTTCGAAGGTGAATACCACCACAAGTAGCTCTTGTTCAGTCACAGTATAATTCTTCTGAGATTCATTAAGGGCCTTAGTGGCATAATAAATGGGGTGAAGGATTATATCCCTTCTTTGTCCCAATACTACACCAAGAGCAACCCCACTAGCATCACACATAACCTCAAATGGGTCGCTCCAATCCGTAGAAATAATAATGAGCGCAGACACAAACTTCTCCTTCAACTCTCCAAATGCCTTCAGACCGGATTCATCAAAATAAAATTTACACTCTTTCTCAAGTAACTTGCACAGAGGATGTGCAATTTTTGAAAAATCCATGATGAACCTCCGGTAGAAGCCTGCATGCCCAAGAAAACTCCTCACACCTTTTACAGAGATGGGTGGAGGAAGTCTCTCTATCACCTCAACTTTGGCTCGATCAACCTCTATACCCTTCTCTGAGATGCGATGGCCCAATACAATACCCTTTTTCACCATAAAGTGACATTTTTCCCAATTTATCACAAGGTTGCAATCTTCACATTTTTTGAGAACTTCGGCCAAATGACTCAAACAATGATCAAACGAGTCACCAACAACAGAAAAATAATCCATAAATACCTCAACGGTGTCCTCCACCATATCGGAGAATATGGACATCATACATATCTGAAGAGTAGCCGGTGCATTGCATAACCCGAAGGGCATCCTCTTGAACGCGAAAGTTCCATAAGGACAAGTAAAAGTAGTTTTCTCTTGATCTTCCGGTGCAATAGAGATTTTGTTGTAACCCGAATAAACATCAAGAAAACAATACCACCCCTTTCCTGCAAGTCTACCCAATATCTGATCCATGAAGGGCATAGGAAAATGGTCCTTCTCAATCCATGCATTCAATTTCCGGTAATCCATACACACTCTCCATTCGGTCACCGACCTCACTGTAACAAGCTCATTTTCTCATTAGGGAACACATTCATTCTTCCTTTCTTGGGCACACACTAAACAGGGCATACCCAACTACTATCAGCGATCGGATATATGACTCCAGCATCCAACCACTTAATAATTTCCTTCTTCACTACCTCTTGCATAGGTGGATTTAAATGTCTGTGGTGCTCAATACTTGGCTTATGATCGGGCATGAGTTGGATTTTATGTGAACAAATACCGGGAGGGATCCTAATAATATCCGCAATAGTCCACCCAATAGCTCTTTTTAACCTCTTCAACACTTCAACCGAACACTCTACTTGTTGCACCTTCAAATTTGATGAAATAATTACCGGCAAAGTGTCATCTTTCCCCAAGAATACATACCTCAGGTTAGGTGGTAGATCCTTAAGCTCTAATTTTGGAGTCTCTTCAATAGAAGGTTTCGCGGGTGGAGACTCGCGATGTTTCATATCTAACTCCAATTTATTTGGTTTGAACCGAAAATCACCTCGATAAAGTGCCGCAACCAATGTCGCATACTCTTGAATACCATCACTCTCAAAATTCATGATCACTGCCGCTAGTGCCTCAACACCAAGGCGCTCTTCGATTTGAACCTTAGACGTGCTCTCCACCTTGTAGGATATAGCAGATACCGTTTGGATCTCACCACTCTGTCTCATGGACCTACAAATATTGAAAGTCGCTTCTTCATTGTTCAACCGAAACGTCATCTGCCCTTTCTCCATGTCAACCAAGGTGCGACCAGTAGCAAGGAACGGCCTCCCAAGAATAATAGGCACCACAAAATCCACCTCACAATCAAGAATGACAAAATCGGCTGGAAATATGAATGACTCCACTTTCACTAACACATCGTGGAGTATCCCAATAGGCCTCTTCATCATTAGATTGGCCATTAGTAATCGCATCGCAGTGGGCTTTCGGTCACCCAAACCCAACTTCTTGTAAATAGAGAGAGGCATGCGATTTATGCTTGCCCCAAGATGACATAATGCTTTAGCAAAGTGTAACAACCCTATTGTACATGGAATAGTGAAAGCGCCTGGATCTTCTTTCTTTTGCACAAGAGACATTGTAGCAATAGCACTACAATATTGCATCCGATCATCATCCTCAAAACTCACCGACCTCTTCTTAGTGACCATGTCTTTCATAAACTTGGCATAACCGGGCATTTGTTCAAGAGCTTCTATCAAAGGTACATTGATGGAAAGTTGTTTCAACATAGTAATAAAACGCCGGTATTTGCCATCCTCGGTCTTCTTCACCAATATTTGTGAAAATGGTGGTGGTGGTCTAGGAATGGGGGTCACCTTTTGGGGGCATCTCTAATTCTTTAATTCTTCATTTACCAACTCACCACTAGCTTCTACTACCGCATCTTCTCTTCTCACCTCATCTTCAACACCAGACGGCATAGGTGGATGAATGGTTTGCTTACACACTCGAGTCGTGACTGCCATACAATGTCTATTATTTTTCAGATTTTGGACGGTATTGCTAGGAATAGTACCAGATTGACGAGGGTTCACTGTAGGCGAAATTGGGTCATTTGCATCTCAAGATGCTTGATTGAGACTGCATGTGTATCCACTTTTTGCCCAATGTTAGCCAAATCACCTTTCAACTCCTTGGCGTGCTCATCACTTGCGCCAAACCTCATCATCATCTTTTGCAACATGTCTTCAACTCGTGCCATACTACCTCCACCATCCCTAGGAGCAACTTCTCGATTTTGAAGTGGAACATAGGGTCCACTTCGATCGTTTCTGTTTCCATAGTTACCCCAGTTGAAGTTGTTGTCGCGGTTGTAGTTTCCTTCACGAACATAGTGACCTTCTCGGTTGTAATTCCCATAGTTTGGACCTTGATTTCCTTGAACTTGGTGCCAACTCTCCTGATTGGAGCCTTGGGCGTTCGGTCGGAAACCCCCCATCTGCTCATTCACTGCATAAGAATCTTCCTCATAGTAGAATTCATCTACCGGCGATGGTGGCTTAGTCAAATAATTTACCGCATTCACTTTCTCTTCAACCCCAGTGACATGTTTCAATACCAACCCAAGCTCAATTCTCATTTGAGCCATCTCTTCATGAATCTCATATCCGGCTGAGTTGTGTGTAGATTGCACCGCAAAAGTGTTTCTCCCAGTATCCGACTTCCTAGTGCTCCAAGCTTTTTTATTTTGGGAGATTTTCTCTAATTTCTCAGCGATCTCTGCATAAGTTCACTCCCCATAGCAACCACTAGAAATAGTATGAAGCACCACCTTATTGTTATCATCTTGCTCCCTATAGAAGTACTCTTTCAACGATTCATCATCAATACGGTGGTTTGGGACATTTCTCAAAAAATGAGGTGAATCTATCCCAAGAACTACTTACCGACTCCCCAGGCAATGCCACACAATTGTTGAACCTATCTTTGTAGTTAATCTTTTTAGAAACCCGGTAATACCTTGCTAGGAATACATCCTTAACTGCTCCTAAGTATAGATTGAACTGTAGGGCAACTCAGTAAACCAAATTGCGGCCTCCCCCGTCAGTGAGAGAGTGAACACCCTTAATCCAATTACATCCATGTCTAAGTCTGGCCTCCCTACACAACTCTTACACATCGACCTTAGTTTGGCGATGTGAGCATGTGGATCCTCATATGGTAGCCCCAAAAACAAACCTCTAGCTATGAGCATCTTCATCAAGCTACTAGTTACCACAAAAGTATGACCTGGTGGTAGATGAGGTTGGACAAGTGGCCCATCAGAGTTAGTGATGTTAACATTTCCCTTACAGTGATCTTGAGGGCGTGGGGCGGGAGGTTGCCTTCTCACATCACCTTCACCAGGATTCTCAACCAACACTTGATTATGAGCTTCAACTAGCGGTGGAAGTTGTTGGTTGAACTCATCCTCAAGATTAGACAGGTTGCGTGGATTGTTCATTCTGTGAAGTGCACAATTTAGTTCTGGATCAGGTGAGAGTATGGGTTCTCCTCGACTCCGTGTACTTGACATACACTAAAGTTAGACCTGCGAGAGACAAAAACAAAAAGAAAAAGTAAAATTAGGAAATTGTTGACTAAAATTCAATAATGTGCTTAAAGTTAATCAAAAAGCCACTTTCCCCGGCAGCGGCGCCAAAATTTGATACGCTCAAATTACACTTCCCTAAAGAAGTATAAGCGGTCGTATCAAGTAAAGAACCTAATTGTTAGGTTGGGGTCGATACCACGAGGAAAATGGTTCAGACTTAACTTTAATCTACGATTACGTCTATTTAGTCAAGTCCTTTCCAAAAATAGTTAAATAAAAGGGTTTTTTTGTGTAACAAAAATATTCAATTATGGCTAAGTAAACAAGTAGCAATGTTAAAAACTTTGGTTTTTATCAAGTGATCAGAGAAACTAGGGCATAAGTGTTCCCCATAGGTTCATTAACACGGTAATCCTAGCTATAATAACTCTTTCCTAGTGTCTTGCATGCAAAGTGGTAAGTTATGTATTTCTAATTCCTTGGTCGGCAACTAGAGAATTTCACCCCGTACCTTGGTCCGGCTACGAGTGTTGAATTACTAACCCTTACCCTTACCTCATATTAAGCATCATATTCAATGTATGGCTAAGTTACTACTTCGCACCAATTGAGACTAGCCTATTAGATAGTATATACTAAATCTATATTGATAATTCTTTTCCTATTAACTACCCCCTTGGTCCGGCGTATAGAAATAGGGCAAGTTCTAACACGGGCACTCGTTAAAAAGACTTCTAACCGAAAATTATCAATACATGCAAGAACCTATTCTAGAATTGTTATTTAGCTAGTTTTATCTTGTTAATTACCCATGGTTCCCACAACCCTAGTTGTAGAATTAGTTACCCATGCTTAGAAATACACAATTCATAATTGTTTGATAAGAGTACATGTACTTACTTTGATAAGTTTGAAGAAAATCCAGAAATATCACTTGAATTAACAAAAATATTGTAATAATCGATTCCGGAAACTTGAAGTAATTCCCAAAATCCAAAGTTCAACTTCCAATAACAAGAGTATGAAAAATAATAAAAAGTCTAACCCAGAAAATGAGGTTTTTTAGTCCTATTAGTAATAATAAAGTCCTAAAATAAAAGGAGTTCTAAATAAGGAAAAATCTGTCCAAAACACGTCTTCAGTCGATAACCCAACTGACGGTCCGTCGATGGAACGACGGATTGTCGACACCTTCCGTCGGTCTACACTTAAAATCTTTTTCAGCCTCCACTTTTGCATCCTTTCTTTTACCATCGATAGACCAACAGAACGGTCCGTCGATGGCCTTCGTTCCTCCATACTTAGTGGTTTCTTCAAGTCGGGTATTGGGACTACTTTCTGTTACCATCAACGATTTGCCAGGATGGTCCGTTGATCATTCGATGGACCGTCGATCCTTCCGTAGTACCACAATTGGTCAGAATTCCCCAATTTGATTTCAACAGCTTGAACCTCCAGTCAATGATCATCACCTACGGACCATCAACGGGTCAACAGACCGTCGATGGCTCCGTAGGTAATCACTTTTGCACTGATTTCAGCACAGCTTTCAGCACAGCTTTCAGCATTTCCATTCTTGACAATTTTCCTGGAAACACAGATAAAAAGACATTAAAATAACTACAAAAAGGCCTTAGACACACACTAAACTTAAGTAAAAAGCATTGAAAGTACCGTGAAACCACGGTACATCAACACCCTCAACTTAAATTCGTTGTTTGTCCTCAAGCGTTACACTATGACACACCACAACACCTTTGTAAAAAAGTATCTTCATTTAAGCTTTCACAATCATCTGGCTATCAATCCCAATTATTTTCATTGTTTTTATGCATGATATCACTCT
The DNA here is from genome assembly GCA_016801875.1 of Solanum sitiens. Taxonomy (NCBI): domain Eukaryota; kingdom Viridiplantae; phylum Streptophyta; class Magnoliopsida; order Solanales; family Solanaceae; genus Solanum; species Solanum sitiens. Next base: position 316,296 of record JABWTJ010000224.1, on the reverse strand, counting down.
TAGGCTCATTCATGTGGATCATACCATGACACAGACTCACCACACACCGACACCTCTCTTCTTTTATCTCTCACCAAGGTATCAACTTTCCAATATTGTAACTTGTGTCCTCACTTCAAAAACAATATCCTCCTTTTTCACACAGTGATTTCAATTTGAGTATAAGGATTATTTTTCAACACTCGCTCTCAGAACAACTTCACACCTAATTGATACTTGTCACAATAGGCTTGCCTGTATTTTCACTGCTTTGAGTTCACCATATTAGACTCTGACAATCATGATAGGACTTTCTTGGCTTGTAACATTGGCTCAGGGTCTGGTAGGTTACATTTGGATGCGTTTTAGTGACTTGCTGCCCTCCTTGACATAACTGCTTAGCGTCCCACCTTTTCATCATTTATTATGCCCTACTCTTCATTTTCTTATATTCTTTGCCTTTCTTTTCTCCTTTCGTGCAAATGACTCTTCTTTTATTTTCATTTTCACATTTTCAAATTTTTCACTTGATTTCAACTTTGATTGAACCACTGTTCTTTTCTTCTTTCAGTTCTTTTTACATTGATTCTGTCAACCCCGATTTCTAGAACATTTTTCATAATAGCCACCCATGAGTCAAGGTACACAATACCCAAAGTTGGGTCAGGGCCAGGACGAGATTAATTTCTGCATTAGCCACCCTCAACTTATGCTTTTGGCATAAGCTGAGGTGCACATGTCCAAGGAGGGACCAGGGCCAATACATTGTACCCAAAAAATATGAGTTGGGGTAGGAAAAAAAGGTCCATTGTAATCTCAAACCGTTTGGATCAAAAAGGATGAATTTCATTTGGTTTTCTTTCATTTAGGCTAAAGATTGACTATTTTGAACAAGGGCCTATGATCCTTTCCTAATTGTCTAGCACAGGTTACTTTTGGTAGGACTAACCGGGCAAGTTCTAGCTAGGTACCAACAATGGACTATTCAACTTTGCTCACACTCACTTAACATCTCATTACCCTACTAGATTATCGGACACCTAGTTCGAGCATTAGATCGAGGGTCATGCAATGGTGTATCTCTATGTCATACTTAGAGCTATCATTTTTACATTTACTATGCCTAATCATGCAAGCATTCTCTTCAGAATGGGATATCATTGTATTTAGCCATCATGCTTCAGATTTCATATTTATACTTTGTACAAGATACTAAACAGGCCGGTTCAACAGTAAAATAATCAGTATCTTGGGGCAAAAGAACAAAGGCAAGAAAACCTCAAGAGAGGATCGTGAGTTGGGGTACTCAGACTTCACCCTAACACCCACTTTCCATTTACCCCACCCCCAACAAGAAAGCATGCTATGGTTCCCAATGCATAAGAAATATAATAAGAAGGTGGTAGGTGAAGCAAACCTGAGGCATATAGCGCCAAAGATCAACAAGCGGGCGGGTGTGGTTGCCCAGAACCCTCTTCATCAGTAGGAGGGACACAATTAGTTGTGTACGCAGCAATGTCAGCACCCTCAGTAGTGCTCCTCGCAACATCAACAATCCTGGAGATAGATGCCCCAGCAGCCAACTCATGAGCCCTCATCTGTCGGGCCTCCTCATCCATCAACGAGGCTCTCCTCGCAGCCTCCAAATAAGTATGCTCTCTCTTCATAGCACGAACCTCATCACCCTCTCTGGTCTATTGCCTCTTGGCATGCTCACGTGGCGGAGGCGGTGGCACAACGGTGGTCTGGAATAGTGCAACAAGCATCGTATCCTCAGTAGGCTCTGCAGGTGTGGCCTCGGGATTAAGTACCTGTGCATCCAGAATTGAATCCACATCATCCCTCAGACTCGCCACATCAGCCTGCAGAGTCGTCAAGTCAATAATAGGGGCTGGCCGGGCGAGAGCTCTCAATTCGAAGGCGTCAAAGTGCTGGTGGACTTCTATAATCTGCCTCTCAGTCTGATGGGCAATCCTCTTCTTGATCTGATCCTCCGCCTTAGCAATGGACTTCTACATCCACGGCTGGATATGATGCAGCAATGTGGCCATCTGGTCCTCTAACTTCTGGACCCTAGCAATCGGGACCTGTGTTGCAGATGGAGTGGAGCGGGAGGAACTTGGAGCTGTGCTAGTACCCGGGATAGACTCAACCAGGGTGGTTCCGGTAGGCTTTGATGTAGCCTGATCATCCCCTTGGGATTGCTCTACCGTGTCCGCCAAATTCTTTCCTAGCGGCTGCACCTCCACTCTGGGCCCTCTGTTGGGTGCCGCCTCATTGGCCTCATCTCGGATGAGACTGATATCAACTGCCCCAGTAGGAGTCTTGAGAACATCAATATGTCATATGTGCATCCCAACAGACCTGCACAACTTGAAAATCATGCAGGGAAAAGGGTACGTGGTGGAGGCCTTAAAGAACCTCTCATGAATGACTGCCAACAACAGTCTCGGAACATCCACCTCAAACCCTGCAACCATAGCATCTACCAATACTGCTCTATCCCAGGTAAGAATGTTTTCAGCAGTAGTGGGGGATAAGCAGTGATGGACCAATAGCCAGATGAATTTAGCCGTGAATGTGAGGTTGGCCTTCTTGATCATACCTCTGTCCTCCAGCACCCAATATGCACCCTCACCAGCCACGGAAATATGCTTGGCTATCCACCTCTTGGTGGTCTTCTCACCCCCGTATTACGCTGGAAATGGCCCTCCTTAATCAGCTTCCACCGATAGTCATTCTCGGGGTAGGGGGCTCCCTGGTAGCATCTGTATCAGCACCGTATAAGAAACGGCGAATAGTAGGTAAAAAGATGTCCACCCTGCGGCCACCAACTCGAACATGATTAAGTGGTGCCTATTTGATGGGATTAGACTGCCTATCCAAAGAAGACCGGAGAGTCGCTACTTAAGAAGCGTAGAACTCTCGCACCACCTCCTCGTTGTAGCGTCCAACGCTCCGAGCCATCAACTCTAGTCGATGGCGGGTGAAAAGATCATGTATATCAGGGACAGAGTGGAGACTCATTGTAAGAACTCGCCACTCGACTGTTAGAGTTCGAGTCATGACCCCCTTATCGTTGAGTAGCTTCGCATCCCTGTACACCTGGTATTGTCCTTCTACGCACCACCGGTTGGGCTGATCAGCAATCGGTACAGGGACTTCGGTCAGGGGTACTGGAATAGAATCTGCACTATCGGCCTCATCATACGAGGCAGAGTGGGCAGGTGCAGCAGGAACAGTGGCACCATGCGATCCAGATGCTCCCTCAGACCCAGAAGCCTCCTCGGAGCCGGATGCTCCCTCAGACCCGGAAGCCTCCTCGGAGCCAGACGCTCACTCAAAAACTGTGGCAAACCCAGACGGTGTGTCGGTCAGTGTGCGTTCGTCATCAGACTGGGAGGCAGTACTACGCCGGACGCCACCCTCTTGGGCATGCTCCGAGAGGTCCTAGCAGCACGAGACGGTGTCTGGATGCCTGGTGGAACGTATACGGGGTCGCGTTCATCGTCTGATAAGCCAATCACCAGCCGGCGTGAAGGGGCAACAGACTTGGAACGTCCTCTAGAGTAGACTAAGTCTGGCTTTAGGGCCATTGGCACCTGCAAAAGAGAGTTATTAGTTTCATTGTAAACATCTAACACACCCAACAGAAGCAAGACCAAATTTGAAACACAAAACACAGTCAAGTTCGTGACTGCAGAACTGACTGACGGTCACTACAGACGGTCCGTCGATGGAACGACGGTCCGTCGGTAAGCACTTAACAAATATTTTGAAGGCTTTAGGAATAAAGGTTTTGTTAAAGACGACGGACTTGCAGGATGGTCCATCGGTCAACCGACGGACCGTAGACCTAGTCCGTCGTTGGACACTTAGAAAAAAAATTTAGAATGCTTGACATGCAAAGGTTTTGTTAAAGATGACGGACGTGCAGGATGGTCCGTCGATGAAACGACGGACCGTATATCACTTCCGTCGGTAGGCACTTAGACAAAAATTTTAGACCCTTATCAAATAGGGTTCTGTTGGAGTTGACGGACATGCAGGACGGTCCGTTGATCAGTCGACGGACCGTAGGCCTAGTCCGTTGTTCAAGAGTTGATTAAAATCGGGGGTAGATATCGACGGACCCCATCGACGGTCCGTAGATGGGGTCTCGTAATGTAGGTCAGAGACAAATTTTTGTAAGCGATATTTGGCACCCCTAATTGACAATGTCAAGCATATTAAGACACATTATGTTCATTTATCAATTAACACATCATTTTGTCATTCGTAGGTCATCGATTAGTGCAATTTCAATCCTAGAATCTAAAGTAGTAAAAATCCCTAAGTCGGAAAAACTACAAAACTCAGAACACAGTTCATTTAGACATTAACACCCCCAACCCATTCACTTTCCATCATTTTAAGGGACTAGGGACCCAAGTTCAATAGTTTAATCATCCAATTTCGTCCCAAGTCAAGACCCACATACAAATTTCATCAATTTTGCATGCTAACATTTAGGTTTCCAAACAAAAAACATGAAATCAGTAGCAGATGAGATGAACATACATGTGTACTGTAGTGGAGTGAATAGGGAGATGATTTTGTGCACGAAACAACACCAAGCCCGCCTTTGAACACCGATCGGAAGGAGTACGGAGGAAGATAGGAAGTGGGGAGAGAGAAGTTTTGGGATTGAGAGGAATTCTGGGGAAGATAGGAATCAGGAAACGATTAGTGGGGAATAGATGTGTGAGTGAGTGGGGGAGTTGAAGGAAAATGGGGAGGGAAATGGTTGGGAAAGGGATTTGAAAGGGTGGGGGTAACTGAAAAGTTTTAAAAATCAATTTATAGCCGGTCGAGTCTGGTCGGGTTATTGGGTTTGGGAAACTAACGATTCCCAGTCGACGGACCGTAAGTCGATCGACGGTCTATTGACTGTTTCGTCGATTGTGCCCTAACTTACGAAATATTATAAATCATACCTGGGATCCACGGATGCCATCGACGGTCCGTCGATTGGACGACGGCCCGTCGGTTGGTCCGTAGATCAGTGCACCAGACCAATTTCTGCAGATTTCTGGTGATTTAATCCCTGCACATTGAACACCCAATAAGCTAATGTTTTTGTGTTTTCTGGATACTTTTTAGACACGGACCCTAGTCTACTCTCTAGCCAACACTTGTAAAAGACAGTCAAGGAAAATTCATACATGACATGAAGTAAAAACAGAAATAATGCAACTACTCCTATAAAATCAAGAAAAACCTATTGTTGGCTAGAGGATACATATATGGGTTGACTCCCAATCATCGCTTGATTTAACGTCGCGGCACGACGCAAGACTCTTGATTACTCAGACATCATCAAAATGGTATGCCTCAACAAATTCATTCACATTTTCCGTATGCCCTAGGAAGATTTTGATTCTTTGTCTTTTCACCTTGAACCTTAAACCCTCTGTGTTCTCCAACTCAACCGCACCATAAGGGAAGACTTGAGTGATCAAGAATGGACCAGTCCATTTGGACTTGAGTTTGCCCGGAAACAAGCGCAAACTAGAGTTGAATAAAAGAACCAAATCTCCAACCACAAAGTCGCGCTTCTCAATCTTTTATTCATGGTACTTCTTCATCTCTTCTTGTAGAGGGCTGAACTTTCATATGCCTTCAAGCAAAACTCATGAAGTTCATTTCACCCATTCAACCTCTGCTCCGCTGCTTCATTCTAATCCATCTTCAGTTTCTTTATTGCCCACATGGCCTTATGCTCTAACTCAACCGGCAAGTGACAAGCCTTCCCATATATAAGTTGGTATGGATATACACCTATGGGACTCTTGTATGCTGTCCGGAAGGCCTAAAGAGCATTATCAAGCCTCCTTGACCAATCCGTTCTACTTGCATTCACCATTTTTGCCAGAATCTTCTTGATTTCTCTATTTGACACCTCAACTTACCCACTAGTCTGAGTATGGTAGGGAGTGGACACATTGTGGCGAACCCTATATTTCTCCAATAACCCTTTGAACAGCTTGTTGCAAAAATGGGATCACCCATCACTAATAATGGCCCTTGGGGTGCCAAATATGGAAAATATGTTCTTTTTCAAGAATGCGGTGACACTCTTTCCTTCATTATTTGCAAGTGCTATGGCTTCCACCCATTTTGAACATAATCAACCACCACAAGAATATACTCCATCCTATGAGAACTCACAAAAGGGCCCATAAAGTCAATACCCCACACATCAAACAACTCAATTACAAAATGGTTTAAAGGGAGCTCTTGCCGTCTAGAAACACCTCCATGTCTTTGGCACCTATCACATGCCTTGGTGAACTCATGAGCATCTTGGTGGATGGTTGTCCAATAGTAGCCACATTGCAAGATTTTATGGGCAGTCCGGATACCACTATGATGCCCACCCACAGGCGAGGAGTGGCATGCCTCCAAAACACTCAACATCTCAACTTCCGGTACACAACGCCGAATAAGCCCATCGGCACAACTCCAATATAGATATGGCTTATCCCAAAAGAAATTTTTCACATCATGCATGAACTTTTTCCTTTGATGAAAGGACAAGTCCGATGGGACGATATCACTAGCCAAGTAATTTGCAAAATCCGCGAACCATGGAATCAAGTCATGAGAAGCAGCCAATACATGCTCATCAGGGAAAGTATCATCAATATCAGCCTTTTCACCCAACTCTCGCATAGCTTCATCCTCTAATCTGGACAAGTGATCGGGAACTTGGTTTTCGGTCCTTTTTCTATCTTTCACTTTAAAGTCAAATTCTTGCAACAGTAATACCCATCTAATCAACCTCGGTTTTGCATCCTTCTTTGCCATCAAATATCTCAAGACAGAATGATCAGTATGCACTATAACATTCGTGCCAAGCAAATAGGAGCAAAATTTTTTGAAGGCGAATACCACCGCAAGTAGCTGTTGTTCAGTCACAGTATAATTCTTCTGAGCTTCATTAAGGGCCTTACTCGCATAATAAATGGGGCGAAGGATTTTATCCCTTCTTTGTCCCAATACTACACCAAGAGCAACCCCACTAGCATCACACATAACCTCAAAGGGTTTGCTCCTATCCGGAGAAATAATAATGGGCGTCGACACCAACTTCTCCTTCAACTCTCCAAATGCCTTCAGACAGGATTCATCAAAATAAAATTTACACTCTTTCTCAAGTAACTTGCACAGAGGATGTGCAATTTTTGAAAAATCCTTGATGAACCTTCGATAGAAGCCCGCATGCCCAAGAAAACTCCTCACACCTTTTACAGAGATGGGTGGAGGAAGTCTCTCTATCACCTCAACATTGGCTCGATCAATCTCTATACCCTTCTATGAGATACGATGGATCAATACAATATCCTCTTTCACCATAAAGTGACATTTTTTCCCAATTTATCACAAGGTTGCAATCTTCACATCTTTTGATAACTTCGGCCAAATGACTCAAACAATGATCAAATGAGTCATTAACAACAGAAAAATCATTCATAAATATCTCAATGGTGTCCTCCACCATATTGGAGAATATGGACATCATACATCTCTGAAAAGTAGCCGGTGCATTGCACAACCTGAAGGGCATCCTTTTGAACGCGAAAGTTCCATAAGGATAAGTAAAAGTGGTTTTCTCTTGATCTTCCGATGCAATAGAGATTTGGTTGTAACCCGATTAACCATCAAGAAAACAATGCCACCCCTTTCCTACAAGTCTATCCAATATCTGATCCATGAAGGGCATAGGAAAATGGTCCTTCTCAGTCCATTCATTCAATTTCCGCTAATCCATACACACTCTCCATCCGGTCGCGGACTCTCTGGAACAAGCTCATTTTCTCATTAGGGACCACATTCATTCCCCCTTTCTTGGTCACACACTAAACAGGGCATACCCAACTACTATCAGCGATCGGATATATGACTCCAGCATCCAACCACTTAATAATTTCCTTCTTCACTACCTCTTGCATAGGTGGATTTAAACGTCTCTGGTGCTCAATACTTGGCTTATGATCGGGCATGAGTTGGATTTAATGTGAACAAATATCGGGAGGGATCCCAATAATATCCGCAATAGTCCACCCAATAGCTATCTTAAACCTCTTCAACACTTCAACCGAACACTCTACTTGTTCCACCTTCAAATCTGACGAAATAATTACCGGTAAAGTGTCATCTTTCCCCAAGAATACATACCTCAGGTGAGGTGGTAGAGCCTTAAGCTCCAATTTTGGAGCCTCTTCAATAGATGGTTTTGTGGTTGGAGACTCGCGATGTTTCATGTCTAACTCCAATTTCTTTGGTTTGAACCGAAAATTACCTCGATCAAGTGCCATAACCAATGTCGCATACTCTTCAATACCATCACTATCAAAATTCATGATCACTGCCGCTAGTGCCTCAACACCAAGGCGCTCTTCGATTTGAACCTTAGACGTGCCCTCCACCCTGTAGGATATAGCAGATACCGTATGGAGATCACCACTCTTCCTCATGGACCTATAAATATGTAAAGTCACTTCTTTATTGCTCAACCGAAATTTCATCTGCCCTTTCTCCGTGTCAACCAAGGCGTGATCGATAGCAAGGAACGGCCTCCCAAGAATAATAGGCACCTCAAAATCCACCTCACAGTCAAGAATGACAAAATAAGTCGAAAATATGAATGACTCTACCTTCACTAACACATCGTGGAGTATCCCAATAGGTCATTTCACCGTTCGATCGGCCATTTGTAATCGCATCGCAGTGGGCTTTGGGTCACCCAAACCCAACTTCTTGTAAATAGAGAGAGGTATGAGATTTATGCTTGCCCCAAGATCACATAATGCTTTTGCAAAGTGTAACAACCCAATTGTACATGGAATAGTGAAAGCGCCTGGATCTTTTTTCATTTGCACAAGAGACCTTGTATTAATAGCACTACAATGTTGCATCCGATCATCATCCTCAAAACTCACCGATGTCTTCTTAGTGACCATATCTTTCGCAAACTTGGCATAACCGGGCATCTGTTAAAGAGCTTCTATCAAAGGTACATTGATGGAAAGTTGTTTCAACATAGTAATAAAATGCTGGTATTTGCCATCCTCGGTCTTCTTCACCAATATCTGTGGAAATGGTGGTGGTGGTCTAGGAACGGGGGTCACCTTTTGGGAATCTCTAATTCTTTTACCGCTTCATTTACCAACTCACCACTAGCTTCTACTACCGTATCTTCTCTTCTCACTTCATCTTCAACACTAGACGGCATATGTGGATCAATGGTTTGCTTACCCCCTCGAGTCGTGACTGCCATACAATGTCCATTGTTTTTTGGATTTTGGACGATATTGCTAGGAAGAGTACCCGGTTGATGAGGGTTCACAGTAGACGACAATTGGGACATTTGCATCTCAAAATGTTTGATTGATACTGCATGTGTATCCATTTTTTGCCCAATGTTAGCCAAATCACCTCTCAACTCCTTGGCGTGCTCATAACTTGTGCCAAACCTCATCATCATGTTTTGCAACATGTCTTCAACTCGCGCCATACTACCTCCACTATCCCTAGGAACAACTTCTCGATTTTGAGGTGGAACATAGGGCCCATTTCGATCGTTTCTGTTTCGATAGTTACCCCAATTGAAGTTGTTATCGCGGTTGTAGTTTCCTTCATGAACATAGTGTCCTTCTAGATTGTAATTTCCATAGTTTCGACCTTGATTCCCTTGAACTTGGCGCCAACTCTCCTGATTGGAGCCTTGGGCGTTCGGTCGGAAACCCCCCGTCTGCTCATTCACTACATAAGAATCTTCCTCATAGTAAAATTCATCTACCGACGGTGGTGGCTTAGTCAAATAATTCACCGCATTTACTTTCTCTGCACCCCCAGTGACATGTTTCAATACCAACCCAAGCTCAATTCTCATTTGAGCCATCTCTTCAAGAATCTCATATGCGGCTGAGTTGTGTGTAGATTGAACCGCAAAAGTGTTTCTCCTAGTATCCGTCTTCTTAGTGCTCCAAGCTTTATTATTTTGGGAAATTTTCTCTAACTTCTCAGCGATCTCTGCATAAGTACACTTCCTATAGGAACCACCCGCAATAGTATCAAGCACCACCTTATTGTTATCATCTTGCCCTCTATAGAAGTAATTTTTAAACGATTCATCATCAATACGGTGGTTTGGGACATTTCTCAGAAATGAGGTGAACCTATCCCAAGAACTACTTACCGACTCCCCAGGCAATGCCACAAAATTGTTGACCCTATCTTTTTAGTTAATCTTTGTAGAAACCAGGTAATACCTTGCTAGGAACACATCCATCAACTGCTCCCAAGTATAGATTGAATTGTAGGGCAACTCAGTAAACCAAATTGCGGCCTCCCCTGTCATTGAGAGAGGGAATACCCTTAATACAATTACATACATGCCTAAGTATGGCCTCCCTACATAACTCTTACACACCGACGTTAGTTTGGCGATGTGAGCATGTGGATCCTCAGATGGTAGCCCCGAAAAAAAACCTCTAGCGGTGAGCATCTGCATCAAGCTACTAGTTACCACAAAAGTATGACCTGGTGGTAGAGGAGGTAGGACAAGTGGACGATTAAAGTCAATGATGTTAACATTTCCCCTATAGTGCTCTTGAGGGCGTGGGGCGGGAGGTTGCCTCCTCACATCACCTTCACCAGGATTCTCAACCAACACTTGATTATGAGCTTCAACTGGCGGTGGAAGTTGTTGGTTGAACTCATCCTCAAGATTTTCCAGGTTGCATGGATTGTTCATTTTGCGAAGTGTACGGTTTAGTTCTGGATTAGGTTAGAGTATGGGTTCTCCTCGACTCCCTGTACTTGGCATACACTAAAGTTAGACCTGCGAGAGACAAAAACAAAAAACAAAAAATAAAATTAGGAAATTGTTGACTAAAATTCAGTAATGTGCTTAAAGTTAATCTATAAACCACTTTCCCTGGCAGCGGCGCCAAAATTTGATAGGCTCAAATTACACTTCCCTAAAGAAGTATAAGCGGTCGTATCAAGTAAAGAACCCAATTGTTAGGTTGGGGTCGATCCCACGAGCAAAAATGGTTCAGACTTAACTTTAATCTATGATTACGTCTATTTAGTCAAGTTCTTTCCGAAAACAGTTACATAAAAGAGGGGTTTTGTGTAACCAAAATATTCAATTATGGCTAAGTAAAAAAGTAGCAATGTTAAAAGTTTGGTTTTTTATCAAGTGATGAGAGAAACTAGGGCATAAGTGTTCCCCATAGGTTCATTAACACGATAATCCTAGCTATAACAACTCTTTCCTAGTGTCTTGCATGCAAAGTGGTAAGTTATGTATCTTTAATTCCTTGGTCCGGAAACTAAAGAATTTCACTCCGTACCTTGGTCCAGCTACGTGTGTTGAATTACCAACCCTTACCCTTACCTCATATTAAGCATCATATTCAATGTATGGCTAAGTTACTACTTCGCACCAATTGAGACTAGCCTATTAGATAGTGTATACTAAATCTATGTTGATAATTCTTTTCCTATTAACTACCCCCTTGGTCCGGGGAATAGAAATAGGGCAAATTCTAACGCGTGCACTCATTAAAAAGACTTCTAACCGAAAGAATTATCAATACATGCAAGAACCTATTCTAGAATTGTTATTTAACTAGTTTTATCTTGTTAATTATCCATGGTTCTCACAACCCTAGTTGTGGATTTAGTTATCCATGCTTACAAATACATAATTCATAATTGTTTGATAAGAATTCATGTACTTACTTTGATAAGTTTGAAGGAAATTGAGAAATATCACTTGAATTAACAAAAATACTGTAATAATCAATTCCGGAAACTTGAAGTAATTACCAAAATCAAAAGTTCAACTTCCTATAACAAGAGTATGAAAAATAATAAAAAGTCTAACCCCCAAAACGAGGTTTTTTAGTCCTATTTATATTAATAAAGTCCTAAAATAAAAGGAGTTCTAAATAAGAAAAAATCTGTCCATAAAGCGTCTTCAGTCGATGACCCAACTGATGATCCATCGATGGAACGACGAACCGTCAACAACTTCCATCGGTCCACACTTAAAATCTTTTTCAGCATCCACTTTGGCATCCTTTCTGTTACCATCGACGGACCAACAACACTGTTCATCGATGGCCTCCGTTCCTCCATACTTAGTGGTTTCTTCAAGTCGGGTACTAGGACTACTTTCTGTTACCATTAATGATTTGCTAGGACGGTCTGTCGATCCTTCCGTTGCCCCACACTTTGTTAGAATTCCCCGATTTGATTTCAACAGCTTGAACCTCTAATCGATGATCATCACCTATGGACCATCAACGGGTCGACGGACTGTCGATGGCTCCGTAGGTCATCACTTCTGCACTGATTTCAGTACAGTCTATAGTGTTTCCGTTCTGGACAGTTTTCCTGCAAACACAGATAAAAAGACATTAAAATTACTACAAAAAGGCCTTAGACACACACTAAACGTAAGGAAAAAGCATTGAAAGTACCGTGAAACCACGGTACATAAGTTTCACAAAACCCCCCCTTTTAATTAACTGTTTTCGGAAAAGACTTGACTAAATAGACGTAAAAGTATATCAAATTTAAGCCTAAATGTAACAATTTGAAAACTACTATGCTAAGTAAGGCCTAAATGTACCTAGAATGCATCGGTTGGACCGGGTTCACACGGCTTGATGCGCGTGGAACCGGACCCCTTAACCTATGCACCAGCCAAGCCAACCAACTTGGTGAGTTGGTTGAGCTATGCAGGATTGGTTCCAGCCATGTTAGGTCCCCGAACACTAGGATTCACCCGGGTGAGTCTTAACCGGACTTAGAGGGTTAGTCCTAGGTGTTAAGGGTTCTATGGGTAAAAAGATAATTTCGGGGCTAGGGGTAGTAGATTAACTGCCCTAGGTTTATATTTAATTAATTAAATAAGGTTTTTAATTAGTCAAAATGGGTGAAAGCTCGATGGTCAAACCCGAGTTTGACCGGATATCCACACTCGAGTTCAGGCCGAGTTGGATACATTAAAAGGGACGAATTAAATGATTTTAAATTAGACAAAATAAGGAGGGGCAATATAGTAACTTAACATATAGATTATAATCTGATTTTATAATTTAAATGTTGTTGAATAAGTCAACAACAAACTCCCAAGATGGAGGCGTACGACTCCCACTAGGAGTGTACTCAATGTGCACTCTTAATTCATTATATATCCACAAACGCTCTTCAGCTTTACCTGACACTTCAAAAACAGAAAAGTAAAATAATTCTACTAGTTCAAAGAGTTCTGGACTTCACCAATCAAAAACGAAAAGAAAAATTGTTCGCCTAAGTGCTTTAAGAAATCACGTAAAGGAACTTCACTTGTGAACAAGAATCAAGGATCGGAAGAGAGGTTTGTGCGTGGGTTAGGATGTGTTAGTGGCTGGTTGTCAAAGTTTAAAAGGTATGGGTTTTCTTCTCTCTTGGTCCCTTTCCCAAGAGTCCCCTAAGGCACAGTTTAGTTCCAATCTAAAAACTAAGGTTGTCCCCGTTGCATGCCCCTGTCATTAGATCTTATGAACGATTGATGCATGCGTTGGTATGCCTTCTGGTAGATGATTTTAGGACTGATTGTGACTGTGTGCAATGTGTGTTCTCGTACTATTTATGATCTTGTTATGTACGTTCGAATGTTGAATGTTACATGTACACAAGTATGCTATTTTCCGTGATATTGTTGTTACAGTCTACTTAAGAAGTTGTGCATTATATGTTACGTAATGTTGTGTGTCTAACATGCAAAAAGAAACCGTGATGTTCATGAAAAGTAAATGAAAGTGCTGATCTTAAATAAAATACTAATTGCCGAATTAAAATGAGTCTAAGACTCTCGGACACGTACATCAATGCACAAGGAAATGATACGGATATATAGATGTAAGTTTAGGCTAAAGTATTGGTTAAAGTTGATATAAAAATCGAAACGAAATTGTATAGACTAAAGTGTAAGAAGAATGAACTTGAGGACCTAATGCTAATCAGAGAAGACTCGGCTAAATTCAAATAAAGAAAATGCTACACATAAGAATTGAACCCGAGACTTTAAGTTTCTAGCACTAGATGAAAAGGTCTTGAGTAAATTAAAAAGAGATTAATGTTGGGTGTAGAAGGGGAATTGAACCCGGCCTCAAGGCCAAATGTGTGAGATACATAAGTCTCACATATAATAAAATATTATATGCTGCCCAAGGGATTCGAACACGGATCCTCTTGAACGAATGTGCAAGATGCATAAGTCTTGACCAATATGCACTTAGATGATCATGAAACACTTAGCCAAATGCAAAAAATTCGAAAGGGGCACTATGAGTGTAAAGTACACTAAAGGCCATGTGCATGGCATATGATGTAAGTTAACGGCAAGATGAACAAATGAACATTCACGTAATGAGGAGAGTAATTATGTTAAACTATGATGTTAATGAAAATGGCGACAACCTGATAAGAGTCTAAGAGGAATGGTGAGACAAGTCTCAACCAAGCCTAAGTAAAGGTCAGCAAAAGTACTCACCTAAGAGAGTGTTGAATATGAAGATACAAGTCTCAATCACATTTTATATGTAAGTGTAAGGATAATTCACACTTAATACGTAAAGAAGAGATGATAAATCATCTCATGAGCTATGAATACCTTATGCTAGAAGAAAGATTCGTTGATGTATGAGTTGAATTTAAATAGGAACTTTAAACTGAGCACCGATAGGCTAGTTGTGAGTGGTGATGCCTTCTTTCGGGAAGGGAGGAGGTTCACGTAATTCTCATGAGATGAGACTGTCCACCAAGGTGGGTATGGGTCTCCCTAAATCTCCTAGTCTTTGAACTATGTTGCCAACATAGGGAACTAGCTTGGTTCAAAACCATGAAGCTAGCATGTTTTGGTTTCACTTTGGCCAGTGACTCCACCTCTTTTCGGTGTGGGGGAGACACTGGATTTCATGATGCTCACATGATCTATGTCGGTTAAGGTTGAAGTTCCTCAAAGTATGAAAGATAATGAAATGAACGATATCGAAGGTGTTTGTGCGAGACAATCAGGAGGTGAAACCGGATTTAAGTAATGACAGTAGGTCATTCTTGGTCATTGCACTTCATGATCCCGATGAGAGTCTTAAACTTCATCCTAGGTATAGATGGTGTTTACATCAGCCTACGAATGAATGAAATGAATAATGTGCAGCACGAATGAACGAGTGAAGCAGACTCTGTGTTTGCTATAGAAGGCCCTCGGGTTGAGGTCCTATATGTTGGGCCCTCACTTGAGATGTCTTAATGCTACGTCCATGATTCCAAGGTCTCGTGGATATGAAAATATAATATATGAAACATGAAATGTATTTTATGTGAACCGATGTGTGTATGATGTGTGACATATTCATGGTATGACCTTCCTATTATGAATTAGACAAGTCCAGAGACTTGACCTCCTAAGAAAGCATGTTGATTAGGAAGAGCCATTCTTGTTCATGCATTACCGTTATGTGTTGCTGCATATACCCATACTTAGTACAAGTGTGTACTAATTCCATACAATATTACTATTTTAGGTGCAGACTCAGGTGGACGTTGAAGGTATCATTGCGGCTGTTCGGACTCAGAGATTTCATCCGTACTTGGTAGGTCCTCATGTATCCGACGATGCCTGCCTTTACATTTCTTGCTTAGTAGTAGGTTTGAACTAGTGGAGTATGTTCCACTAGTGTTTCTTTCCTATTTTATTCAGACGCTTGTAATAGTGCCATTTTGGCAAGTATTACTTATAACATGAGATTCTATTTCTTTCAAGTTGTATATTTCTATAACTAGATGGTTGATATATGAGCAATGAACTTCCTTACAAATACACGTTTATACGAACTCTATGCATAGTTGAATTATAAACAAAAAGTTTTAAATTTTCCGTTAAACTTAACCATATGAATGTGATGAATACAAGAAGAGGCTTGGTTGCGACCTCTGAGATATCAACGACGCCGGTTGCGATTCGGATTCCAAAATCCGGGTCGTAACAAACTTGGTATCAGAGCATTAGGTTAAATACCCAAGACATCAGGCTCATATCAACCACGTTAAGTAGTTTCTAAGTTATGGTAGTGAAGTGCACCACTATCATGAATTAGAGACTGCATAATGCTTAGGAAATTTTCCCTTCTTCTACTCTTTATCGTGCTATGTGGAATTGTGACATAATTGTGTCATTAAGAATCTAACTCTCTTCTTGTATCTACGTGTAGATAGTGAATACGAGGAGAAATGCAGGCAGGAGGTAGGTGAGGCAGCTGCTGGAGGAAATCAAGTTCCTCCTCAAGCCCCAGTTGCTGCTGATCAAGTGCCTGTCAATCCAACTGGGTTGACAGATGGTGAAGTGAGGAATGCTTTGCAGCAGATGGCACAGGCCATCACTACTCAGGCTCAAGCCATCACGGCTCAAGCCGCAAGAGAGGGTGCTCCCAGAGATAACCCTCATGCTAGCACGATGGCTAGCAGGCTGAGGGACTTCACCAGAATGAACCCCCCAGTTTACTATGGATCCAAGACCAATGAGGATCCCCAGGAGTTCGTGGATGAGGTCCACAAGATCCTTTGTGCCATGGGAGTAGATGAGGAGGCAAAGGCTGAGTTGAATGCATATCAACTCAAGGATGTGGCACAGATTTGGTACCGGATGTGGGCTAATTGCCGAGCACGTGGAGATGTTCCCATCACTTGGGATGTTCTCAAGACTTCCTTTCTGGAGAGATTCTTCCCCAGAGAGCAATGTGAAGCCAAGGTTGAAGAGTTTTTCAACCTGAGACAGGGAGGTATGTCAGTCAAGGAGTATTCCTTGAAATTCGTTAAACTCTCAAAGTATGCTTCTTCTCTTGTGGCAAATAGCAGGGATGAAATGAGCAGGTTTGTGACTGGCGTGTCGGAGGATCTAGTGGAATATTATTGGGCAGCCATGTTGCATGATAGCATGGATCTGGGCAGGTTGATGGTGCATGCTCAGCAAGTGGAGGAGAGCCGCCGTAAGAGGAGAGTTCATGAAAGCAAGAAGCCTAAGACTGAGGATCAGACTGGTTCTAGCTCGGGTAGGGGCTCATTTGGAGTCCAAAACAGGCCTAAGTTCCAGATACATTCAGGTAATTTTGCTTCTTCAGGGAAATCGAATGCCAAAGTGGACGAGTCTATCCCCAGAAAGGGCAATGATCGGAACGTCCAGCGAAAAAGCAAGCTTTGTGGTAAATATGGACGTCCTCATGTGGGTGAATGTTTAGTAGGTACTAATACTTGCTTCGGGTGTGGCAAGACTGTATACATGGTCCAAGATTGTCCTCAGACGATGTATAAGGCCAAGGCAGATGCTCTGCCTTGGCCGAATACAAATGCTACAGCCGAACCTCCTAACAGGAACCAATTTTATGCGCTGAAAGGTAGAGAAGAGCAAGAGAAGTCAGCTGATGTTGTCACGAGTACGTTGCATGTCTTTACTTTCCCAGTGTATGCATTGTTAGATCCAGGATCCACTCTATCCTTTGTCACTCCTTTGATAGCTAGCAAGTTTGATGTGTTTCCTGAAATCTTGCATGAGCCGATTCTAGTAAGTACTCCCATAGGAGATGGCATTAGAGCAGAAATAGTGTATAAAAATTGCCCAATTCACATCCTTGATAGAGTCACTCACGCTGATCTTGTGGAATTAGCCATGCTTGATTTTGATATAATCTTAGGTATGGATTGGCTCCATAAGTATTATGCCACAATAGATTGTCGAAACAGGGTAGTGAGGTTTAGTTTCCAGATGAGTTAGAGCGGGAATGGGAAGGGCATGGTTCAAGTCCAGTCGGCCAAATTGTTTCACAGTTGAAGGCCAACAAGATGATAGCTAAGGGGTACTTGTACCACTTAGTTAGAGTCAATGACTTAGATCAAGAAGTTCCTTCAGTAGACTCAGTATCAATAGTGAATGAGTTCCAGATGTATTTCTGGAGGATTTACCAGGAATTCCTCCTGAATGTGAGATTGACTTTGGTGTTGATTTAGATTCCAACACCAAGCCAAATTCTATTCCCCCGTATAGGATGGCACCAGCTGAACTCAAAGAGTTGAAGTTGCAGTTAAAAGATCTACTTGATAAGGGCTTCATCCAGTCGAGCATATCCCTATGGGGTGCTCCAGTGTTGTTCGTAATGAAAAAGGATGAAACCCTTAGCATGTACATCGATTATCGGCAACTCAACAAAGTCATATAAAGAATAAGTACCCTCTTTCCAGAATCGACGATCTGTTTCACCAACTCCAAGGTTCAAGTTTTTTTTACAAGATAGACCTTCGGTCAGGCTACCACCGGCTTAGTGTGAGGCGAGAAGACGTCCCTAAGACGACTTTTTGTACTAGATATGGGCACTATGAGTTTTGGTCATGTCATTCGGTCTCACTAATGCACCAGCCATGTTTATGGACCTTATGAATAGGGTCTTCCGTGAGTACCTTGATTCCTTCATCATAGTATTCATAGATGACAATCCGATATACTCTAAGTCAAAAGAAGAGCATGAGGTACACTTAAGAAAGACATTGTAAGTACTCAAAGAACATCAACTGTATGCGAAGTTCAGCAAATGTGAATTCTTGTTGAGATCAGTGACCTTTCTTGGTCATGTTGTGATCAACCAAGGTGTTGAAGTTGATCCTAAGAAGGTTGAGGCGGTGAGGAATTAGCTGAGACCCCTTACTCCTACAGATATTCAGAGTTTTCTGGGCTTAGCCAATTATTATCGCAGGTTTGTGAAAGGTTTTTCCACTATTGTGGCTCCATTGACAGCCTTGATGAAGAAGAAGGTAAAGCTTGAGTGGTCTGAAAAATGTGAGAAGAGCTTCCAAGAGCTCAAAGACCGACTTACTTCAGCCCCAGTTCTCACGTTGCCGAGGAGTGGTGCAGGATATGTGGTGTACTGTGATTCTTCCTGGGTAGGTTTGGGATGTGTTCTTATGAAGGATGGCAAGGTGATTGCATATGCATCGAGACAGTTGAAAATCCACGAGAAGAACTATCCTACTCATGATCTTGAGTTAGCTGTTGTGGTGTTTGCATTAAAACTTTGGAGACATAATTTATATGGTGTACATATTGATGTATATACTGACCATAAAAGTCTTTAGTATGTTTTTACACAGAGGGAGTTGAACCTTCGTCAGAGGATATGGCTAGAACTGCTCAAAGATTATGATATGAGTGCTTATTATCACCCGGGTAAGGCCAATGTAGTGGCTGATGCGTTGAGTCGATTGAGCATGGGCAGCGTGTCTCATATTGATGAGGAGAAGAAGGAGCTGGTTAAAGAGGTACACCAATTGGCTAGATTGGGTGTACGGCTGGCAGATGCACCAAGTGGGGGTATTTCGGTCCACTCTGAATCTTCATTTGTTGTAGATGTTGAAGCCAATCAGCATCTCAACCCAATACTCATGGAGTTGAAAGAGTCAGTATTGAGTATGTTGAATGAATCATTTTCTCTAGGAGGGGATGGTGTACTCAGGTACCAAAACAGGTTATGTGTGCCAAATGTTGATAATTTGAGGTCTAATATTTTGGCAGAAGCTAATGGTTCCAGGTATTCCATTCATCCATGTGCCACGAAGATGTACCATGACCTTAAAGAGGTCTATTGGTTGGAAGGCATGAAGAGAGATATCTCTAAATTCGTGGAGGAGTGTCCGAATTGCCAACAGGTTAAGGCAGAACACCTTAAGCCTGGGGTCTCACTCAGACGATTGAGATTCCAACATGGAAGTGGGAGGCTATCAATATGGATTTCGTGGTTGGTCTGCCAAAGACTAGGAAACTACATGATTCGATTTGGGTTATTGTTGACAGAATGACCTAGTCCGCTCACTTCATACCTGTGAAGTCTATTTACAAAGCTGAAGATTATGCCAAGATTTATATTGATGAGATAGTGAGATGGCACGGGATTCCTCTGTCTATCATCTCGGATATGGAAGCCTAATTTACTTCTCATTTTTGGAGATCTTTCCAAAAGGGCTTGGGTACACAGGTGAAGCTTAGTACTGCTTTTCATCCGCAGACGGATGGACAAGCAGAGCGTACCATCCAGACCCTTGAAGACATGTTGAGAGAATGTGTTATTGACTTCAAAGGGAGTTGGGATGATCACTTGCCGCTGATAGAGTTCTCTTACAATAATAGCTACCATTCCAGTATTGGGATGGCATCTTTTGAAGCATTATATGGCCGAATATAAAGGTCTCCTGTTGGGTGGTTTGAGGTAGGAGAATCTGCCATCCTTGGCCCTGAGATCGTACATGAGGCTATGGAGAAGGTGAGAATAATCAGAGATAGATTGGCTACTGCTTACAGTCGTCATAAATCCTATGCAGACTATAGAAAGAGAGCTCTAGAATTTGAGGTGGGAGATCATGTCTACTTGAAGATATCACCTATGAAAGGGGTGATGAGGTTTGGTAAGAAAGGTAAGTTGGGTAAGAGGTATATAGGTCCTTATGAGGTCTTACAGCGAGTAGGAAATGTGGCCTACGAATTGAAGCTACCTCAAGAGTTGGCTTTCATTCATCCAGTGTTTCACGTTTCAATGCTTAAGAAGTGTCTAGGTGATCCATCATCCATCTTTCCTGTTGAGGGGTTAGGAGTTGATGAGAACATTTCTTATGAAGAGGTTCCAATCGAAATCTTATATCGTCAAGTGAAGTGACTGAGGAACAAGGAGGTTGCCACCGTGAAAGTCCTGTGGTGGAACCACCTTGTTGAGGAGTACCGTGGGAGGCCGAGGCTGATATGAGATCCTGCTATCCTCATTTATTCAGTTCCTAAGGTTAGATACTCTCTTCCTAAAGCCTGATTTATGTTTAATAAACTCTAAGTTCTAAGTGCTGTAGTCAAATTAGTGTGATAGGTCACTAATCGTATGTTTTATGATGGCACTATATAAGTTAAAACAAAGTTATGTTTGCAATTTATATTGTTGTTTCTGTGTAGCATAAGCATGTTTTCTGTGTTGCGTGATTTGTGGTGTGCATTAAATTAACAGTGATTGAGAAGGAAATTCCTCAATCTCAAATATGAAGCTTTAGATAAGCTTAAAATGGTACACATCATCCAAATAAGTGTGAACCAAATGTTCACAAAGGAGAAACGTTTAAGTATGATGAAGTAGCTTTCGAAAATCACCCTCTTTGTTTAAATCATGAGTAGTGTCATTCGGGGACGAATGTTCCTAAGGGGGGGATAGTGTAACAATCCAAAAACGACTATGCTAAGTAAGGCCTAAACGTACCTAGAATGCATAGGTTGGACCGGGTTCAAACGGCTTGATGCGCGTGGAACCGGACCACTTAACCTATGCACCAACCAAGCCAACCAACTTGGTGAGTTGGTTGAGCTAGGCAGGGTTGGTTCCAGCCATGTTAAGTCCCCGAACACTATGATTCACCCGGGTGAGTCTTAACCGGACTTAGAGGGTTAGTCCTAGGTGTTAAGGGTTCTATGGGTAAAAAGGTAATTTCGGGGCTAGGGGTAGTATATTAACTGCCCTAGGTTTATATTTAATTAATTAAATAAGGTTTTTAATTAGTCAAAATGGGTCAAAGCTTGGTGGTCAAACCCGAGTTTGACCGGATCTCCACACTCGGGTTCAAGACGAGTTGGAGACAATAAAAGGGACGATTTAAATGATTTTAAATTAGACAAAATAAGGAGGGGCATTATAGTAACTTAACATATAGATTATAATCTGATTTTATAATTTAAATGTTGTTGAATAAGTCAACAACAAACTCCCAAGAAGGAGGCGCACGACTCCCACTAGGAGTGTACTCAATGTGCACTCTTAATTCATTATATATCCACAAACGCTCTTCAGCTTTACCTGACACTTCAAAAATAGAAAAGTAAAATAATTCTACTAGTTCAAAGAGTTCTGGACTTCACCAATCAAAAACGAAAAGAAATATTATTCGCCTAAGTGCTTTAAGAAATAACGTAAAGGAACTTTACTTGTGAACAAGAATCAAGGCTCGGAAGAGAGGTTTGTCCGTGGGTTAGGATGTGTTAGTGGCTGGTTGTCAAAGTTTAAAAGGTATGGGTTTTCTTCTCTCTTTGTCCCTTTCCCAAGAGTCCCCTAAGGCTCAGTTCAGTTCCAATCTAAAAACTAAGGTTATCCCCGTTGCATGCCCCTGTCATTAGATCCTATGAACGATTGATGTATGCGTTGGTATGCCTTCTGGTAGATGATTTTAGGACTGATTGTGACTGTGTGCAATGTGTGTTCTCGTACTATTTATGATCTTGTTATGTACGTCCGAATGTTGAATGTTACATGTGCACAAGTATGCTGCTTTCCGTGATGTTGTTGTTACAGTCTACATAAGAAGTTGTGCATTATATGTTACGTATGTTGTGTGTTTAACATGCAAAAAGAAACCGTGATGTTCATGAAAAGTAAATGAAAGTGCTGATCTAAAATAAAATACTAATTGCCGAATTAAAATGAGTCTAAGACTCTCGGCCACGTACATCAATGCACAAAGAAATGATACGGATATATGGATGTAAGTTTAGGCTAAAGTATTGGTTAAAGTTGATATAAAAATCAAAACCAAATTGTCTAGACTAAAGTGTAAGAAGAATGAACTTGAGGACCTAATGCTAATCAGAGAAGACTCGGCTAAATTCAAATAAAGAAAATGCTACACATAAGAATTGAACCCGAGACTTCAAGTTTCTAGCACTAGATGAAAAGGTCTTGAGTAAATTAAAAAGAGATTAATGTTGGGTGTAGAAGGGGAATTGAACCCGGCCTCAAGGCCAAATGTGTGAGATACATAAGTCTCACATATAATAAAAAATTATATACTGCCCAAGGGATTCAAACACGGATCCTCTTGAACGAATGTGCAAGATGCATAAGCCTTGAACAATATGCACTTAGATGATCAAGAAACACTTAGCCAAATGCGAAAAATTCGAAAGGGGTACTATGAGTGTAAAGTACACTAAAGGCCATGTGCATGGCATATGATGTAAGTTAACGGCAAGATGAACAAAGAACATTCACGTAATGAGGTAAGTAATTATGTTAAACTATGATGTTAATGAATATGGCGACAACATGATAAGAGTCTAAGAGGAATGGTGAGACAAGTCTCAACCAAGCCTAAGTAAAGGTCACCAAAAGAACTCACCTAAAAGAGTGTTGAATATCAAGAGACAAGTCTCAATCACATTCTATATGTAAGTGTAAGGATAATTCACACTTAATACGTAAAGAAGAGATGAGAAATCATCTAATGAGCTATGAATAACTCATGCTAGAAGAAAGCTTCGATGATGTATGAGTTGAATTTAAATAGAAACTTTAAACTGAGCACCGATAGCTAGTTGTGAGTGGTGATGCCTTCTTTCGGGAAGGGCGGAGGTTCACGTAATTCTCATGAGATGAGACTGTCCACCAAGGTGGGTATGGGTCTCCCAAAATCTCCTAGTCTTTGAACTATGTTGCCAACATAGGGAACTAGCTTGGTTCAAACCCATGAAGCTAGCATGTTTTGGTTTCACTTTGGCCAGTGACTCCACCTCTTTTCGGTGTGGGGGAGACACCGGATTTCATGATGCTCACATGATCTATGTCGGTTATGGTTGAAGTTCCTCAAAGTATGAAAGATAATGAAATGAACGATATCAAAGGTGTTTGTACAAGACAATCAGGAGGTGAAACCGGATTTAAGTAATGACAATAGGTCATTCTTGGTCATTGCACTTCATGATCCCGATGAGAGTCTTAAACTTCATCCTAGGTATAGCTGGTGTTTACATCAGCCTACGAATGAATGAAATGAATAATGTGAAGTACGAATGAACGAGTGAAGCAGACTCTGTGTTTGCTATAGAAGGCCCTCAGGTTGAGGTCCCATATGTTGGGCCCTCACTAGAGATGTCTTAATGCTAAGTCCATGATTCCAAGGTCTCGTGGATATGAAAATATAATATATGAAACATGAAATGTATTTTATGTGAACCGATGTGTGTATGATGTGTGACATATTCATGGTATGACCTTCCTATTAAGAATTAGACAAGTCCAGAGACTTGACCTCCTAAGAAAGCATGTTGATTAGGAAGAGCCATTCTTGTTCATGCATTACCGTTATGTGTTGCTGCATATACCCATACTTAGTACAAGTGTGTACTAATTCCATACAATATTACTATTTTAGGTGCAGACTCAGGTGGACGTTGAAGGTATCATTGCGGCTGTTCGGACTCAGAGATTTCATCCGTACTTGGTAGGTCCTCATGCATCCGACGATGCCTGCCTTTACATTTCTTGCTTAGTAGTAGGTTTGAACTAGTGGAGTATGTTCCACTAGTGTTTCTTTCCTATTTTATTCAGACACTTGTAATATGTCCATTTTGGCTAGTATTACTTATAACATGAGATTCTATTTCTTTCAAGTTGTAAGTTTCTATAACTAGATGGTTGATATATGAGCAATGAACTTCCTTACAAATACACGTTTATACGAACTCTATGTATAGTTGAATTATAAACAAAAAGTTTTAAATTTTCCGTTAAACTTAACCATATGAATGTGATGAATACAAGAAGAGGCTTGGTTGTGACCTCTGAGACATAAACGACGCCGGTTGCGATTCGGATTCCAAAATTCGGGTCGTGACACTAAACCATTTTCTTCGTGGGATCGACCCCAACCTACTTGTTGGGTTCTTTACTTGATACGACTGCCTATACTTCTGTAAAGAAGTGTAATTTGAGCGTATCAGTACTCAATACACATTCTAAGAGACTCATCTTTCTTTTTCACAAATTATACTAGAGCTCCCCATGGAGATATGCTTGGTTGAATAAAACCCTTGTCAAGCAAATCCTTGAGTTGAGCCTGCAACTCTTTCAAATCAGCCGAATCCATCCGTTAAGGAGGAATTGAAATGAGTTTCGTATCCGGCAACAAATTTATGTCGATGTTTATTTCCCGTTCGGGAGGAATTCCAGGTAAATCATCGGGAAAGACTTCCGGAAAATCCTTCACTATAGGGACCGACTCTAAAGGAGGAGTCTCGGATTCAAGGTCCTTGACCCTCACAACATGGTAGAGACATACCTTGGAAATCATCTTAGAACATTTTAGACACGAAATGATCCGACCTCTAGGGGTTGAGTTTCCCCCCTTCCACAATAAGACAGGTTCATTAGGAAATTGGAACTTAACTGCCCTTGTTGTACAATCGATAGAAGCAAAGCAAGTATGTAACCAATCCATTTCCAAAATGAAATCAAAGGCCAACATATCAAGTTCTACCGAATCGACCAATGTGATTCTATTGGGCAATAATATGGGACAACTCTTATAGACTCTTTTAGCAACAACATAGTCACCCACCGGGATAATAAATGAAAAAGGTTCACTTATAACATCGAGTAACACATAAAACTTCATAGCCACTAAAGGAGTTACAAATGAAAAGTGGTACCGGGATCTAATAATGCATAGACATTAATGGAAAATACTTACAACATACCACTGACAACATTAGGCTAATCCTCTTTATCACCCCTAGAGCGGAGAGCGGAGAAGCAATTCGTGTTAGGAGCATCGGGATTGGGAGCACTTGCTTGTGATTGAGCATTTTCCCTTCCTTGAGATTTAATCATAGGGCAATCCCTATTCATGTGGCCACTCTTACCACAATTATAGGAATTACCCGTTCCAACTAGACACTTTCCTTCATGTTTTTTACCACACTTAGCACAAGTAGACTTCTCAACATAGGGACCACTACCTTTCCCTTATTGAGGCTTGGGTGTAAACCCTTTACCTTTTTTGATCTTTGGAGTGTTAGAAGGGCCTTGGTTGGAAAAGCTCTTCTTAAACCTTGGCTTATCTTGCACCTCAAATCTAGCCTTGGAAGAATTTCCATCTTCGTCTCTTGTCTTCTTCAACTCCCTACCAACTTGCTTAAGCTTTTGTTCCTCAATTTATTCAACATGAATTATGAGACAAAATATTTACATAGTAGCAATAAGCATAGCCAACCTATATTCGTTAACCACAAGGTCGGATATCCCCATAACAGATTTGTTCATCTTAGCCCTAGAATCCGCCACCATAGTAGGAGAATATTTTGATAGTTGAGTGAACTTGAGGCTATACTCCTTCACACTCATACCCCCTTGGCGAAGTTTGATGAATTCTTGCATTTTACTCTCCTTTAGTTCCAAGGGAAAGAACCTATCAAGGAAAGTCGTCTTGAAATCCCCCCAAGTAATTTGGTCTTCTTTACCCAGCCTCTCATCCTTCCGTTGTTCATACAAAACTTTAGCCACATCTTTGAGTTGATAGGAGGCTAGTTCCGCCTTTTCTGGAGAAGTCACACCCATGTCATCTAGCACCTTGAATAATTAATCTATAAACGCTTGTGGGTCTTCTTCCACCTTGGAGACAAACAAGGTAGGAGGATTCATCCTTGTCCAATCCCTTATCCTTGATGTAGTGGTTCTAGCATTGAGGTTCACTTGCCCCCTAGAATCCCTAGCCACTTCAGTAGAAAACACTTGATTCAAGGTATGAATGGCCGCCCTTATCTCAACATTAGACATAGACCCTTCTTGAATAGGAACTTGTGGTTTTTGAGGAGCTTGAGGGGGCACCGCCTCATTCACATTCTCCTCTTTAGACCATCGAGCGTAGTTTCTTCTTGTATTCATTGTCTATAAGAATAAGAAAGATATTAGAATCAAGGACATATAGAGTTAAGAATCTTGAGGCACGACATAAGAATAACAAGAAGATGAGAATTTCCTAAGCATCACATAGCCTCTCATTCATAAATGTTGCGCGCTTCAAAATTATGAACAAGATTCTACTTGACATGGTTTAGTGAGACGTCATCCTAAGATTACTCAACCTCATGCTCTAATATCAACTTTGTCACGACCCGGGAGCACTCTCTAGACGTAACCGGCGTCTTCATCCTCGTAGGCCTTAGACTAGCCCTTAGCTTACATCATGGCATATCATAGGTAGAGAAAATCTGGAATATTTAAAACTTTTACATAGTCAAGTATACTTAGACTCCTCCCATATCATATATAGAGTTTAAATAGACTTCTTACTTTACATAGACGTCTCTTTTAATCAACATAGACAATTCATTAAGTGTCTAATATCGTCTCACATATAACCATTTAATAGAGAATTATAAAATTTTAGCATAGCCCTTACACTAGTACAATATGCCACATATAGGCTTAAAACAAAGACTCAACATAAGGAATGAATAAGTGTCTTTATACATAGACAATACTACTAAAGCTAGATAAGTGTCACCATCCTCGGAACTTGAGGACTCACCAACAACTTGGGAAAAGATCCTTGTCTTCATTGAAAATGGCCTAGAATATCTTCAATGGACGGAACCTACATTGTTGGGAAAAAGGGAGAAATATGGGTTAGCACATCACGCGTACTAAATATGGCTTTTATGCACAAAAAATCATCAATGCATGAGAAAGTAGACATTTTAATCAAAATCATGTTTACTATCCATTTAACCCAACATGCACATATAGTAAGAATTATAAGTCAATTCAACATAGTATCAACCCAAAATGTAGACAACCCAAGCAATACTTGTGCAATGCTAAGAATAGAATCCCATAACCGTATCAAAAACTAAGTATCACATTAAGTCACCCACGTCATACATGAAATATAACCTCATATTTCATCATGGCATGATTTATACATAAAGATCATATATACATTGACATATATAACATACAATAAACTTAATCATAAAAGAATACTACTAGGGCCATCCCTTAGGACCCCCCAAGTGCAATATGTAAGAGAAGTCCCACACCCTCTCTCCCACTATGTAGCAACCTTCAAGAAAATCCCTAATAATATTTCATACACTTAACTTGTTAATTTACTTTACATTTGGGAAAGAAGTGCAATAACCGACATTAGACTATGTGAGCTACATGGAATCGGGTGTTCTACTCCCACACCGAAAAGGGAGGGTTAAAACTTGCCTAAGGTGCAACCTTTCGTACATAACTATCTAGGTGGATCCACAAAGCTAGAGTCTTATGTGGGCACATACTAAAGGGTCAAGAATATTGTTACTAGAAACCCTAACTCGCTAAATGTGGGGGTTTCCATCTCATGAGACAACATATATCTTTTGAATCCGGACTTGATAAACGTGAGGAAACCCATGTGGGAGGTCAGACTTGCTAAACGTGAGACCTCCATCTCATTTACTTGCCCTTTTGATGCTCACAATTAATTCCCATTAGTATTCATCTTATTTCATCAAACAAGTTCACATTAGTCCCTACTAGACCCCTATGTAAATATCTTATCATAATAGCTCATAGGTCATCATAAGTGAGAACAATCCTTTCACTTTAGAAACCACTAACAAGTTTGTAAACCTTTCACTTAACAATTTATTATAATCCTAAGAAACTACTTTCAATCATAACACAATCATACTATAACATGCATACATACTTCATAGCTAATTCATGTGTCTAGGGTTAAGGATGAGGAATACTTATCATCAATATCACAACCACACATTAAATATAGGAGCATTGCTATCTATGTAACTCATCTTTGATAATTGAATTCAAGAAGAATCAACCAACATACCCCCCTTTCCCTTTCATGGCCTTCATACTTCAATTAACAATAAAACATACACAAGGTAGATTGAATAAGAAATACATAGAAATTATCATTCTACATAATCTATATACTCATCATCTTCCATAATTACAATAGAACTTTCAACGTATAATGAGTTTAGGGAAGAACAAGAGTCCAAAGGGAGATCTCAAGTGATTACCAACAATAAGCCATAACTACATAGTTAATCAACAATGAAAGATCCAAATTCATCACAATTGAATAACAATTTCGTTTTGAAAAGAGGACCCGTGTGTAGACAGAAACCCTAGTCTTGGGGGATTTAGAAATCATCTTTTGGAGGGACCTCTTGGGGAAATGAATCCCAAAAGTTAAAGAAACTATACCTTAGAGATGATTTTCCACGAATTTGGGTTGTATTCCTTGGTGAATTTGTCTCCTTCTTGAAGCTCTAGTGTTTCTTCAATGGAGGTTTGAGTTGGGGAGAGAGAAACTAGAGAAAAGATGAAGCTAAGTGGGATTTGGAAATTTAGAGGAGCTAGGTTAGTTCAATGAGTTGGAATCCTTTTATAGTGCCCAACTAAATTATTTAACCACCCCTTAATCCCTAACTAATTTATTAACTAATTAACTAACTAGCCTAACCTTGACCAAAAATAGACAGTGAAAGCTCCCCGTCTACGGGGCATCGACCAGACCACGTACTATACTGGTAGTCCGTGGTTTTGGTTAGAGATTGTTTTTTGGAGCCTTTTTGGGAATTGGCTAAGTGTCAACCAAAAGAAGCAATCGCTGGAGCGTTGTTCAAACGACGACTCATCATTTGTGCTCGTGGTTGCACACTGCCAAATGAGCTTTTTTGAGGGTCAATGGATGGGTCCTATTCAAGTACCCTTAAGGTGGTCCTTACGAAGTCGTACCCGGACGTTTCGACCTTAAACACACTATAACATGTATTTTAAATATTTTCACCCAATTTGACCTCAAATCCGACTATTTAAACCCCTTGAAACATACTTAGGTACACTAGATCAATTTCACTATTCTCTAGATGTCTTGGTCATTTCATGATGTTTAAATTCTAATACTTTCTAATAAGGTTGAATACATTATTTTAGGCTTAGAAACACTGTTTTAAGGCTTAGCTTATCAAGTTAGTCTCTACACTAAGGGTGTGTTTGGTATGGAGGAAAATGTTTTCCATGGAAAATATTTTCCTAAAAAATGTTTTCCTGGAAAACAAGTAGATTTTGGACTTATTTTCTCATGTTTGGTTGGTGAGTAGAAAATATTTTCCGGAAATGGTTTTTACTGTTTGATTTATGAATAAAAGATATTTTTGAGAGACATCTTTTATTTTTACTAGAGTAAAGATAATTTATGAAATTGAAAATATTTTTAAAAATAAAATTATTATTTTTTTGGGGTGGGGTGGGGGTGGGAGGGGGGGTTAGTGGGTGGGGGGAGGAGGTAGGAGTGAAAAAATAAAAATTTGAAGTTGATAGTATTTTAAAAAAACAAAATTAATTTTTTTGGGGATTTGGGGTGGGCCGGGTGGGGTGGGGTGTAGGAGTTTAAAAATAAAAATTTGAAGTTGAAAATATTTTTAAAAAATAAAATTAATTTTTTGGGGAGGGGGTGGGTTGGGGGGGGGGGGCTGGCCGGTAGGGTCAGGGATTGGTGAAAAAAATAATTGTGGCCCTTGCCACTCTTTTTTCCAATGGTTTTTCCAAACCCACCCTATTTGAAATTGTCGGGCGTTTTGAAAATGTTTTTCCTTCTTTTGGGCCGGAAGTCCTTTTCCTTAATTTTACAGGCCATGCGATGTTCTTGGAAAACCTTTTCCCAACTTTTGTCCCAACCAAACATGGGAAGGGAAAACATTTTCCGGAAAATCGGGTTCCTACCCCCAACTACCCTCTCATCTGCACTTCCGGATCTTTTAAATTTTACTATCAAGAACACAATCTTTAAAAACAAAATTGAATTATGAGGCAATCTACCATCAATGTCTTAAAACAAAATTAAAATCTAGGGTTCTTGATTAGTCTAAGCTAAAAGATGAGAAAAATAGTCTAAAATCTAATATGGAATAATGTTTCTTTACAGGACTTTTGTGAGAATGTCGGTCTAATGGCTGAGAATTTCCATTTTTGCCCTTAACAACCTAGGCGAGCTCCGTAAAAGCGGCAGGGGTTTAACAAAAGTAGATGTTGCAAAAGTGAAAATTCATTCGCTAAAGCGACCCCCACCTTTTTGGATAAGTTCACAAAAGCAAACCTCGTCTGGTCACTTAAGGGACCAATTAACTTTGTTGACTCGTTAACTCTTTCACAAGTGCAACATTTGAGGCTCATTTCCTGCCAGGTTCAACTCCTTTTAAGCTTATTTTCCACTTCTGCCCATCATTTTCCTTTCCAACAAACAAGACCTGAAATAAAATTTATTATATGGATAATTAGCTACTTTCTGTACTTCACTTGTACAAAATAACAGGAAGAAAACCTCAAATGAGTGAAAACCCGCCACTCATCACCCGTGCAGTCAAATAAGATATGCAACCCAACCAAATTAGACATTCTGGACTTAACAACGTAGTAGTATCTTTAATTCGAGGTTGTCTTGATAAAAAGTGGGTCCCACATACAAACTTCATTTTAATCTTATATCCCCAAAGGGAATAAGATTAGCCTGGAAGCCTCAGAATTCACACGGAGGGTCGTTCTACACCAAAATTGACTTTCTGAAGCTAACCGCGCTAACAAAATTCTCGTTCAGGCATTTTGCCCATGAATGGAGACCAAAGTCAAAGTTAAAGTTAGGTAAAAACTTTAAAGCTAAAAGTCCTAATGGCACAAACTTGCACTAAAAGCCTCAAGATTCGAGCCCAAAATGCCTCTGTCCTAAAATGACCCTTCTAAAGTTGAAAGAACTATCAATATTGTATTCTAAAGTTGTTTTCATTGCATTTTGAGGCCGTCATCCTAAAATTTTCATTAAAATAACCATTTAAGGTTCAAAAACTACAAAACACAGAAATTTGCATCAAAACAAAATGAACGAGTGGATGACCAAGCTATCAGTACGAATAATTCATAAATGACTTGAGGTTCTTATAGGAACACTCTATGCGATTAAAAGAACAAATATAGAGAAGTAACGTGGAGAATCATTACAAATTCAACTACTAAAAGGAATTTTATTGGTGAAGTAAGAGTCAAGATGTGCTTGAAGGCTCAAACAATACTAGAAGCTTCTCCGGCAACTCATGCTTGGTCTCCCAGGAATCCTTCTCAAGTGAACGGTCACTATAACAGACCATCATCACAAGAATGACTCTCGAGCACAACCGTTGCACATCTCTCACTAGAATAATTGTCTCCTCCACAAAGATCAAAGGATCATCCAACTCAAATGCATGATACTTGGGCACATTACACTCATCACAAACATACCAATGCAATATTGAAACATGAAAAATTGGGTGAATAGCTCAAAATACTTGAGGTAGGGCCAACTTGTAAGAAACCTCACCAACTATTCGAAGAATCTCAAAAGGACCAATACACCTCGATCTAGGCTTGCCCCAGCTCTCAAATCTCATTATGCCCTTTTATGGGACACACACAGTAGAATACATGATCACCAATTCAAAACCTCTAAGGCTGACACCTACTATCAACAAATCTATGATGTATACTCTAAGCCGTCTTGAGCATATCTTGAATCACCGTACTTAGTTTAAGGCCTCATGAATCAAGTCAGTACCACACGACCTATTCTCTGTAGACTCAAACCAACCAACAAGGGAGTGACAATACCTACTATACAAGGCCTCAAATGGGGCCATCCTGTATTATAATTGTAACTGTTGTTTTATATAATCTTTATAATAGAATGTTCCCAATGAAATCCAAACTCCAAAACACAGACCTACTAGATATCCTCTAGAACTAGAATAGAACGCTCTGAATATCCATAAGTCTATGGGTGGAATGTTTTTCTAAGGTCAAAATGAGTGCCTAACTCCTCCTAAAGGTTCGTCTAAAAGCTAGAAGTGAATTGTGATTCCAAATTTTATACCAACCTACATGCGCTAAATGAAGGCTAAATAGGGAGGAAGTGTGTTGAGTTGGTCAATTAATGACTCAAATGTTGTCAACATCTCTAGGAATACCCACAATGAAATCCATAGTGATGAGATCCCACTTCAACTCTGCAAAGGGTAATACATGGTATTCACCACAAGGCCTTATATGCTAATCCTTCACTTGCTATTTTAACATAGACAATGGGACATATAGTCTGCAATCTCTCTCCTGATTCCTCTCCACAAATAGTTCTTCCTCAAATCATGATACATATTCACGATATCCACATGGATTGAATATTTGGAATCACAAGCCTCATGAAAAAACAACTCAATCAATTCCCCATCTCTCGGAACACAAAATGGCTAGAAAATCTCGAAAGCCCACCTGAATATAAGGTATCATGTTTGGAACCACCCTTTAGCACTTGATCTCGGAGAGAGACCAAATGTCTCATCCTCAAATTTGCGACAATGAATTCATTCAATAAAGGAAGATGTAACTCCCACATAGGCTAAGACCCAGCTACTATCTAAAATATCCAACTGAATCATCCTATTGTCTAAGGATTGAATTTCCAAAGCCAAAGGTCATTCAATATTAGAAAACAAGTCTAAAAATACTTACCACTTTCTGGCTCAAGGCTTTTGCTTCTACATTTGACTTGCCTAAATAATAGATAATACAGAGATCAAAGTCTTTTAGGATCTCAATCATGTGGCACTACCTCAAATTAAGATCCCTCTATATCATAATGTATTAAAGGCTCCTATGATTAGTTTAAGTCTCACAACAAACTCTAATCATGTAGTACCTTCATATCTTAAGCGAAAAAACTACTGCCGCTAATTCCAATCCATGAGTTGGGTAGTTGAACGCATGAAACTTAAGCTACCTAGATGAATAAGCAATACCCCAACTCCGTTGCATCAATACATAATCCAGACCAAACTAGATGCATCACAATATATCATGAAGCCTTGCCCTCAAGTGGATGAGTCAATAAAATAGGGGTGGAGCTTCCAAAATTTTAGCTCACACTTTTGAGACCTCTCAAAAGGAACATAAATACAAGTCAACTAGTTCAAATGTGATGATATGGTAGAGAAACCCTCAACAAACACCCTATAGTAGGTTGCTAATCAAACAAAATTGAAGTGGTCCTACATTAATCACGAATAGTCTAAATCTTTGCAGGATCTACCATGAGTCCATCCTTGGACACAACGTTCCCAACAATGTTATAGACTCAAGCCAAAACTTGCACTTTTCCAACATTGCATAAAGCCGTTGATCTCTCAAAGTGTATAGAACAATCATAAAATTATGATGATGCTCTATTTTACTCCGCGAGTATACAATATTATCATGAATAAACACTATGAAGAATGAATAAGGATAAGTCCTAAACACATGCTTCATCATGTCCATAAAGGTGATAAGGACATTAGTCAACCCAAAAGACATCACAAGAACTCATAGTGGCCACAACTTGTCCTATATGTGTTCTTTGGGATGTGTGATGCTTTAATCCTCAACTTTTCGTGACTAAATCTCAAATCAATCATCAAAAACAATGTGACACCCCGAAGTTGGTAAAATAGATCATCAATACGAGAAATGAGGTAATAGTTCTCCACTGTCATCTTATTCAATTGTTTGTAATCAATACACATAGGAATAGTACCGTCCTTCTGCCTAAACAAAATGGGTGCACCCCAAGGAAATACACGAGGCCGAATGAACCGCTTAACTAAAATATCCTAAATCTGAACCCTGAGCTCCATCAACTTTATAAGAGTTATCCGATAAGGCAAAATAGAAACAATTGATTTACAAAATTTCACCATGTTTCAAAGTTATTTTTAAATAGTTTTAACACTATTAATGATTCTAAAGTAACTAGTGATATTACCCCAGTTTCGCCAAGAAGAGCGAGTCTCAGTCCGGGGTGAAAAGTGCGGGAATTTAATATCATAGAATTCATAAAATAATACTTAAAATTTGTCCGTCATTAAAACTAAAACACGATATTATCTTACACACAATATTATGTAGTAACAAACAATAATAATGTAATGGAAATGTAAATGATAACATCTTATCATTTATTCTTAATAACATAAGCATAAATTAATGACTGTAAAAATACATACCAGGATCTGTAACATATGCAATATTGTTAGTGATCCACTTTATGGAAGTAAAGTACATAAATATTTGATTGTGAAGAAGAAGGAGAAGTTCAAATTATTAGTTGTTTTATAATGAGAAGAAATCTCTCTACTTATAGATAACACATGGTAGTGTGAACACATGTTTTGTCACATCCAGGGACCACCCCCTAGAAGTAGCATGGAGTACTTGACCTCTCGAAGGTCTTATACAAGCCCATAGGTATTATTCATCGCATTGTCATAGTAAATTTAGCGGAAAATTTAAAACTTTTCATAGCATATCGTATGTAACAAACATCACTTCATAATATAAGTCATAATACATACTTAGACTTTAAGTCTCTTTTGCCATCTTAGACTCAACTTCATAGAGTAGATTAGGCACACGGCCCTTTAACATCATAACATAATATTTAAGCTATTACAATACATTGAGTATAAACTTGACATAGGAAATCCTTGGAACATAAGGACACCTTTCTTGAGCTTGGGAAACACATATCAAGCTCTTCACCTTAGAACATCTTTTAAGCATCCATAACCTACACTTTGACTAAAATGGTAGAGAAGAATGGTGTTAGTACAAGAATGCACTAAGTATGGCAACCATGCAAAAACATACATTTAAAAGGGACATTTTACTTTGAAAACCATGCATCATTCCTTTTTCTGAAAACTTCATAAAACTTTGATATAATAAGCATTATACAATTCACATATTTCATATAGGCATATTCAATGGTCAAATATCATAGAAAACCACACATTGCATTTAAGGCATATAAGTCACCACTATACAGTAAGCACCTTTACAAGTATAGTGAGCTTATTTCAGTTTCACAGTGAACTCTATCCTTTAACTTTAACTCCTTATCTTCTCAAGTAACCCTCTAGTGATGTTGGGTGCAATGTATAGACAATGTCCCATAACACTATCCACACTCAACCATCACTTTAAGGCCACTAGGGAATCATGCATACAACCTTCATTAACCCAACACATGCATTCATAGAAGTATTTAATATAATAAGATACCTAACTCACATTTGACCCAACATAATTTAGGGAACACATAGATTGACTCATTACAAGACCATATAAAAGTCAAGATTTCCAACATAATCATAGAAAGACAATAGTCACATTAATATACTTTGACTTCACCTAATAAGAACCACATAGAACCCTATTCATAATCCCTTCCTAAGTCTACTTGTGCAATGTACATGTGAAGTCCCATAACCTCACACATACTTAGTAAACCTACAAAGAGACTACAAGCCTTAACATGTCATTTATACATCAACAATACAAGCATAGAGAACCTCCTTCATGAAGCAAGACTTCATCATATAGTCAATAAGACACATACTATGCATATAAGGTAAGACAACATCACATAGACTCATAGAACTCCTACCATGCATATCATCACAACAAGTAGACAACACTACAATGTCATGTCTAAGTAACATAAACATAATCATATACATTAGAACATCTTCCTAGAACTCCCTTCAACAGCTACTTGTGCAATGCATAGGTGAAAGTCCCATACCCCCACCTACACTAAGTAACTTCCCTTAGGTTACCCTAGTTAGTGTCCTAGTCATTCACTTCCATGTCCATTTTAATTTAGGTATACTATAGCCTTAACGGACACTAAGACCGTGGGTGCTAAACATAGAATTTGGTGTTGTAGAGCCTTACACCAAAGGAAGGTGTTCTTGCCTAGACAAGGTAGAACATTAACGCATGCTAGCATAATACGTGAATTCACTTTCTAGATCCTATGTGGCAAGCATAGTTTATGGAACTAAGAGATATACATAACCCTTAACATGATCATTAGCATTGGATCCTCATATCATGAGAAACCACGGGTGAATCTTCCTCAAGGAAAGTCAACACCTCATGTGGAACCATAGGTGAAAGTTCCTCCAAGGGAAGTCAACACCTTATGAGAAACCAATGGTGAATATTCCTCCAAGGGAAGCCAACAACTCTCATTGTCAAGTTCACTCGGTGCTAAGCTAAGCTCCCTTTATTGAAAAACCTTTATGAAATTACTTTATAAAACATAGGCTTAGGATATTGACTCCTTATATGCTTATAGCATATTCAAGCACTTATCTAGTTTTAGGATACTCTTGGGAACACCTTCCAAGAGCCCCTCTATTGACTAGATCATCAAACATGTGGGTGTGTATACATATATGTGAGAAAAAATTTCACATAACACCTTTACACCATACATTCATATTCATATACACAGAAAACCAAACCTAGGAACTATCCTATCAAGGCACACATGTGCAATGCATAATCAAGGTCCCATACCCTTACCCATACTAGTACACCTATGAAGTCATCCTAGTTAAGGGATACATATCATACTTCATAAGCATATACTAAACATGCTTAGTAGTAGAAATTAATGCATATGAGAATTATCCTTTCGTTAGACACGATGAACCTATACTACTTTGATAAGCATGCATGAGGTGTGAATGTGTGTACATTGGTCAACATGATCATATAAAGGCAACAATCCTAACATTAAGGCAGCCACCTTACAAATATCACAATACACATTTAAGTCCCTTAAACCATAGAAAACTCATATATAGAGTAATAGGAACTATATACCACACACCAACCATCATAGCATAGGAGGTAATACATATTCAACATTTACATCTAGGACTCCTAATCCTGCTCAAGACAGTATATTCATATAGGGGTACATAGGTAGGGATCATACTACACAAGAGTATTCAAACATCAACATGTAGACCACACCTAGCGCTAGCATAGTCGTTTGAATGTAGAGGAAGCATCACCAATATAATCTAGATCATAAACTAGCATTGGGGACTAGACATAATACTTCACATTATGTGATCATCATAACCACACTTTCAAGATACAATCGCCTTCATAGCCATGATCACAACACATAATAGCATAAAAATAAGGTAAACACCGCCACCATAAGTGGACCACACCACACAATGCCATACAAGGCTACATCAACTAGCAATTCTATAAGAAAAGTAGAGAGAGTAGGGCAAACTTACAATTTCCTCCAAGCTTTGATCATCATGATCAATTCCCATAATTCAACATAAATACATGTATAAGACAGTAGCTAGATGAACCATTACATAAACGAAATCACACTTCAAACATCATAGTTTTCAAGAACACATACGGTACAATATTTGATCTAGTCTAGAGAAAGTAGAGGAATATAATCAATTTACCCAATACGTACTCCTTGATCATCATTGATCACTCATTCAACAATTCATATTCAATTGACATTATTAACAATAGTAATAGTTAATTCAACATAATTGAAACATAATTTAATCAACATAGAGTCAAGATCAGAAGACCCACATTATAAGCCAATTTGAGAATTTAGGATGATTGTGGGTTCATCATAAAACTGGATTGAAATTCATCTTAAAAATAGTAGATAATTATTTATTTATCATAAACATGCTTTTGAACTCAATTTGAGAAAGAACCCATGGCTAGATTGGAAATTGAGAATTTTGGTCTTTGAATCATATTTGAAAATTCTTGATTGACTCCTTAGATGAATGGATAACTAAGGATGAAGGATCACCATACCTTCTATATGAGAATACCACAAGAAATTGAAGCTGAAACCATGAAAATCCAGCCCCTAGCTTGAACTTGAGTTTTCCCTCCAATGGAGGTTTGAGAGAATTTGGAGAAGAAGAGTGAATTGGGATTTTTGATTTTCTTATTGGGTGTTGGGGTTTTGGCTTGGAAAAGGGGTTAAATAAGTCATAAAATCAGTTTATAACCGTCATTTTAAGTTACCAAAACACCCCCATGCTTATTGGGACTTTTATACATGTCAAAATTGACTTAAAAATGACGCAACCTGATCAGGGAAGCCTCCAAATTCTGCGCCAAATAATTTTTGGGACAGTGAGGTGCATTCTAAGCGCGTGTCGCACAGGTCAAATTCAAATCTTAACTTGCTCTCTGCCTTGGGCAGCCTCTTGTCCAATGTTTGGGTCCTCCTTGGAGGCCCTTCGGGTGGTCCCGGGGGAGTCGTACCCAGACGTTTTGACCCTTAACATGTCTATTAATGTACTAGGGTAAACTACACTGACTTTCAACTCTAAACAACACATGAAAACAAGGCCAACATACAAGGACAGAATAGCAAGTTTAAAAGGCTACTTTCGAACCTCTTGGACGTTCTTGAACGATTGACCTCCAAACTTCATGAAACTTAACACACTGCCTATAAAATTATTGTAACTCATATAAGGACCTCATGAGACCATGACACACACATAATAACATAAAAACACTTAAGGCCCTTTGCTAACTAGTCAACGAACGTCTTGGTCGTCCCTTGACGTTTGACTTCCAAATCACCTCAAATCAAGTATAAATACTATGAAAAACTTAATAAACATATTTTAAACCTTTTTAGACACATCTGAGGCTTTAAGAACCTTTATTCATTTATGAGGTCTTACAATATCCCCACTTGGGAACATTCGTCATCGAATGACACTTGGAACATCTTAAACATATCAAGGACTCAATGAACCATAGAGCAGATCACAACATTCAAAACATAATCACATAGAAGTTAATGCACCAAAATTACAAGTAACAAAACTTCAAGACATTTAGCACTCAATGCAATACAAGCAAGCAAAACCTTTTATTTACTCACTTTACAAATGCATCGCCAACATAGGTTCTTGTCATGTTCATAGGAGGAACTTCCATCTCCTAATCATAAGATGGTCTTTACATTTCATTTTATTAGGAGATCATTATGCAATAAGCTTTGGGTAACACATAAGAAAGTTCGACATCACTCAAGAAGCAATTAAGCACTCATACTTCGATGTACATAAACTTGAGTCAAGTAAATCAACTAGGATTCTTATCATTTATTCATAATGTCATGAAAGTGATACTCAACCTTACCATGCTTAGTTATGTTTAAGGAGGAATATCCTTCTCCTCACATACTTAGATGTCTCATGATTTCTTACACAAGCAATGCACAAAGGTCAACTTTACTGTAACATGAGTTTTTTTCAACTTTTAACCATGGCATGCTCAAACTTTCTGTAACAACCCGAAATAACTATGCAAAGTAATGCCTAAACGTACCTAGAATGGCTAGATTAGATCTGGTTCACACGGCTTGATGCGCGTGGAACCAGACCTCAAAACCCATGTACCAGCCAAGCAAACCAACTTGGTGAGTTAGTTGAGCTAGTAAAGGTTGGGTATAGCCATGTAGGGCACCAGAATATTAAGATTCACCCGGATGAGTCTTAACAGGACTTGAAAGGGGTAATCTTAAGTTTGGAGGGTCTAGGGGTAAAATGGTCTTTTCTAGGCTAAGGGTAGTATTGTAATTACCCTAAGCATTTAATTAATTAATTAATTAATTAATGTGAATAATGGACAATACGGGTAGGGTTGACCCGAATTTGACCCATTTCGCAAGTTAAGCTTCACCCGGGTTCGATCCTTGGTGGAAGCAATGTTAAATTGAATTAATTAATATTAATTATTTGATTTAAGTAAGGTCATGATGAGTCATTTCACCTAAACCTTAAAAAAATCAGATTTTTAATTAATAAATAATAAGGAGTCCTAGTTTGACTAGGTCTTCAACTAAAACTCCTACACTTACTCTCATCTCTCTCCACTCTCATTCTCACGACTTTCTACACTCTCTTCTCACGTTATTTATCAGCAAAAAGAACAAAAAAATCAAAGTTCATCAGTTGAAAAACTTGCGCACAAAAACTCAAAAGAAAAACTAAACTAAAAACGAAAAGCTAAAGCATCTTTCAAACGGTTTGCGCGTGAGTTTTATTGGGGAAGAATTTGTTTTTCGTGGGAGTTGGAAGCACTTGAGATCAGATTTTAAAGGTGTTAAATGACGAGAAAAGGTATGGGTTTTCTTCCTCTTGGTCCCTTTCCCAAGAGACCCCTAAGTTTCAGTTGAATTATAATCCGAAAACTAGTAATGTTCCCCGTTGCATGTCCCTGTCACTAGCTCCCATCGAATTTGTAGGTTGGGTATGTTTTGCTGGTAGAACTTAGGGATGTGATGTGTTTTCATGATGATTATGTTCAATTATGTATGTTCAGATTTATGTGAGTAATAAGCATGCTTTTTGAATCTCTGTGTTAAACGTGTGTGTGCATTGTGTATGCCATGACTTTGGTCATGGGTTGAAGTGAGTAATATGCATGTTAAATTCTTGTGTTTTTTATGCAATTACTTGAAGTAAATCGTGATGTTCATAAGTGGTGTAATGTTGCTGAATTGAGTGAAAATTCTTGATGAAATGTAACCACGAAAATGCACAAAATAAATGTACGAAATGTCCAATGAATTGTTCAATAATCTAACATATAAATTGTTGAGGAAATGGACTGGAAAGCGTGATTAAATTTCAAGATTTGCTGGAAATTTGTT
This sequence comes from Solanum sitiens, assembly GCA_016801875.1. NCBI lineage: Eukaryota > Viridiplantae > Streptophyta > Magnoliopsida > Solanales > Solanaceae > Solanum > Solanum sitiens. Next base: position 274,755 of record JABWTJ010000224.1, on the reverse strand, counting down.
TCGGCTAAGTTACTGGAAATATTGGAGAGTTAAAAAAATTATTTTAAATATGTGAGGTCATCAAGGATTGAACCCAAGACCTCACTATATGAAGGCTGCTGAAAACTTAATATTTAAAGTGAGGTGAGGGGGATTTGAAATGGGGTAAGCCTGGTGAAGAAATAAGAGAAAAAGGGAAAATAAATAAAATGTGGAGTGTGGGAATCGAACCCACAACCCCTCTGATAGGTGAGAAAAGTAGGACAAGACTAAAGAAAAATTAAATGAGGTGTGTGGGAATCGAACCCACAACCTCTCGGATAGGTCAGGGAGTTAGGAGAAAAATTAAAGAATAATAAAATGAGGTTGTGGGGGATCGATCCCACATCCTCTTGGTCAAAAACAGAAAATCAAGGAGAGAAAAGAAAGAAAAAGTAATGTAGGTGTTGGGAGTTGAGCTTGGGTCCCCAAGCTGAAATTTTAAATCAAAATTTAATATAAGACTAAGTGTTGCTCAAGGGATTTTAAATCGGGTTCCCTTGCCAATTCCTTATTGATGCATAAGTCTTACGTGAATAAAGACTTAATGAAAGTTGCCTATAGGAATCGAAATCGATACCTTGGCATACTTACAAGATGCATAAGTCTTGTACCACATAATCTTGGATAAGTATGAGTCACTTAGACGAATTATGAACGAAGCCTCATGGCTTGTACGTATGGGTTCATAAGTCCATCGTACGTTTAAAATTAAATGAACCTAAGATGTATGTGATGAAATGATGTGACCACCGGAGGGTTAAGTAAGAATTTGAAACACACTAAAAGGCCAAGCGCATTGGCATATGACGAAATGAACATTCACGTAATAAGGTGAGTAATTATGTTATACTATGATGCTAATGAAAATAGTGACAACATGATAAGAGGCTAGCGCAAGTGAGACAAGCTGCATCTACGCCTAAAAATCAATGTCACTAAATGAAATTTCTAAGAGAGTATATTTATGCTAAACTATGAATAAATCAAGAAAGAGTGGCTACATGAGGATAGTCTAGTACAAGTGAGGCAAGTTGTATCTACGCCTAGAATCAATGTCCCTCAAAGTGAATTCCAAGAGAGCATATGTATGTTATACGATGAACAAATAATGAAAGATGAGTCAAAATGAAATGAAAAGGTGTTTAGAAAGAACAGGGTGGCATCACAATATGAGGCTAGTGCAAGTGAGACAAGTTGTACCTATGCCAATATAAGGTCACCAAAAGTACTCACCTAAGAGAGTGTTGAATATTATGAGACAAGTCTCACTCACACTCTATATGTAAATGTAAGGACAATTCACACTTAATACATAAAGAAGAGATGATAAATCATCTAATGAGTTATGACTACCTCATTCTAGAATCTAGCTTCGACGATGTATGAGTTGAATGTAAATAGGAACTTTAAACGAAGCACCGATAGGCTAGCTATGAGTGGTGATGCCTTCTTTCGAGAAGGGCGGAGGTTCACGTAATTTACATGAGATGAGATTGTCCACCAAGGTGGGTATGGGTCTCCCTAAATCTCCTAGTCTTTGAACTATGCTGCCAACATAGGGAACTAGCCAGTGGTTTTCCACCTAAGCGAGCTAGGAATATTTTGGTTTCACCTTGGCCAGTGACTCCACCTCTTTTCGGTGTGGGCAAGACACCGGATTTCATGAATCTCACATGATCTATGTCAGTTAAAGTTGAAGTTCCTTAAAGTATGAAATATAATGAAATGAATGATACCAAAGGTGTTTGGATAGGATAATCCAGAGGTGAGATAGACTCAAGAAATGACACTAGGTCATTCTTGGTCATTGCACAGTGAACCCGATGAGAGTCTTAAACAACATCCTATGTATAGATGGTGTTCACACTAGCCTACGAACGAATGAAAATGAAGTTAGTATGAATGAATGAAACAGACTCTGTGTTTGCTAAAGAAGGCTCCCTAGTTGAGGTCCCATATGTTGAGCCCTTATTTTTGTGAAGTCCTAATGTTAAGTCCGTGATTCCAAGGTCTCACGGCATATGAACGAATGATATGTAATATATGTATGTGCTTTACGAAATATTTAATGTGTTGTGTGCAATATGAAAAGAATGATGATGCATGTTACTCTCATAGCATGACTTTCCTAATCTGATTTAGCAAGTCCAACTGACTTCGCTTTCCATAATTCATATCGTTAGGAGATAGCTCTTCTTAATCATGCATGTCCTTGGTGTGTACTTTCATACACCCATACTTAGTACATGTGTGTACTAATCCCATACATTATACTATTTTAGGTGCAAGTTCATGAGGGTGTTGAAGACATTCATTGCAGCTGTTCGGACATCAGAACTTTTCATCCGGACTTGGTAGGTTCTCATGCAATCGAGGATGCCGGTCGTTATGTTTCGGGCTTAGTAATAGGTTTAGGCTAGTAAATAATGTTCCACTAGTATTTCTTTCCTATTTTGTTCAAACTTATGTAATGGTGCCATTTTGGCAATTGTTACTTATGCTATAAGACTATTTATTTTAAGATTGAATGATTCTTTATTAGATGGTTGATACTCATGAGAAATGAACTTCTTTATACGCATATGCATGTTATAACTATCAAGTCTATGTACACTTCAAACAAAACAAAAAGTTTCAAATTTTCCGCTAAAATTAACCTAACGAATGTAATGACGACGTAAGTAGGCTTGTCTGCGACCTCTGAGAGGTCAACGAAGCTGGTTACGATTTGGATTCCAGAATCCGGGTCGTGACAAACTTGGAATTAGAGCATTAGGTTAAATATCCAAGACATCAGGCTCATATCAACCACGTTAAGTAGTTTCTAAGTTATGGTATTGAAGTGCACCACTATCATGAATTAGAGACTGCATAATGCTTAGGAAAATTACCTTCTTCTGATATTATCGTGTCTTCTATAATGTCTGATTACTTGATGTTATGAGTGTATATAACATCAATTCTTATCTTTCAGAAAATGAACACAAGGAGGAACACTGGTCGGGGAAGAGGAGGAGCAACTGCTGGGGGCAACCAAGTTCCACCCCAGGCCCCAGCTGCTGGAATGGAGATGCCTGTTAACCCAGCTGGATTGAAAGATGGAGAAGTGAGGACAACCCTGGCACAGATGGCCCAAGCCATCACTTTACAAGCTCAGGCTATGGCAGCCCAGGCGGAGCAACGAGGTGTTCCCAAAGAGAACCCACCTACCAGCACCACGTCTAGCAGGTTAAGGGACTTCACGAGGATGAATCCTCCCGTTTACACTGGATCTAAGACTTTGGAGGATCCCAGGAGTTTATGGATGAGATTCACAAGATACTGTGTGCAATAGGTTTGACTGAGGTGGAGAAGGCTGAGATGGCATCCTACCAGCTAAAGGATGTAGCTCAATCCTGGTATAAGATGTGGCAGGATAGCAGGGCCTTAGGAGGAGGTCCTATGACTTGGGCTCTTTTCAAGACGGCTTTTCTGGAGCGATTCTTTTCCAGAGAAATGAAGGAGGCTAAGGTTGAGAAATTCATCAACCTTAAGCAGGGCTCGATGTCAGTCAGGGATTACTCCCTGAAGTTCGTAAAACTTTCCAAGTATGCCACTTCTCTTGTGTCTAACATCATAGACGAGATGAGTAGATTCTTGACAGGGATTGCTGAGGATCTCGAGGAGGAGTGTAGGGAAGCTACGCTGCATAACAACATGGACCTTTCCAAGCTTATGGTCCATGTCCAACAAGTGGAGGAAAGCAGGAAGAGGAAGCACACTAGGGCAGGGAACAGGTCAAGGCAAGTTGAGGAGAATTTTTCGAGGAAGAGTAGTACTGAAATCAGGGATAAGCCCTGGTTTAAGAAGGGACTCTCCCACCAAAGGGAGTTAAGTTCATCCAAGGGTCGCTATGATAGGGATTCCGAGTCCAGAGTTAAGAGAAACAATGAAGTAGATACAACTCAAGAGAGCCCACCTTGTAGGAAGTGTGGCAAACTGCATGGAGGAGAGTGTATGATGGGCTCTAACGCTTGTTATAGTTGTGGAAAACCGGGTAACATGATGAAGGATTGTCCGAATAGGAGAGGTCATGAAAAAGGGAAGGAGAGAGTGCATCCGAATGGTCCAAGTGAAGAGGCTCCAAGGAGGCAACGATTCTTCGCACTCAAGTCTAGGGGTTCACGGGAAGACACTCCTGGTGAAGTCTCGAATGCGTAGCCTTAATTAGTCTTTCATGTGTTTGACTGTGTATGGTTTTATGCACTAGTATGAAGTTAATATGTTTGAGTCATCATGTTGGTTGCTGAATAGTGTGACTTATGTGTTTACTTATGTTGTATGCTTTGATGAGACTAGTTTAGGAAAGAGTTCCTTAGTCTAGTAATGAGAAGGTGCTAGTAGGTTTCAAGGATGTGCACCATTATGTTAATATGTGAATCAGATATTCACCAATGAGGATTATTGAATTGCCTATGTATGCATATGTTCTATAGATGACTTACTTGTTGCTAGTAAAGAGTAGTGTCATTCGGGGGCAAATGTTCCTAAGGGGGGGGGGATATGTAACAACCCGAAAATAACTATGCGAAGTAATACCTAAACGTACCTAGAATGGCTAGATTAGAACGGGTTCACACAGCTTGATGCGCGTGGAACTAGACCTCAAAACCCATGTACCAGCCAAGCCAACCAACTTGGTGAGTTAGTTGAGCTAAGAAAGGTTGGGTCTAGCCATGTAGGGCACCCGAATATTAAGTTTCACCCGGATGAGTCTTAACAGGACTTGAAAGGGGTAATCTTAAGTTTGGAGGGTCTAGGGGTAAAATGGTCTTTTCCAGGCTAAGGGTAGTATTGTAATTACCCTAAGCATTTACTTAATTAATTAATTAATTAATGTGAATAATGGACAATACGGGTAGGGTTGACCCGAATTTGACCCATTTCGCAAGTTAAGCTTCACCCGGGTTCGATCCTTGGTGGAAGCAATGTTAAATTGAATTAATTAATATTAATTATTTGATTTAAGTAAGGGCATGATGAGTCATTTCACCTAAACCTTAAAAAAATCAGATTTTTAATTAATAAATAATAAGGAGTCCTAGTTTGACTAGGTCTTCAACTAAAACTCCTACACTTACTCTCATCTCTCTCCACTCTCATTCTCACGACTTTCTACACTCTCTTCTCACGTTATTTATCAGCAAAAAGAACAAAAAAATCAAAGTTCATCAGTTGAAAAACTTGCGCACAAAAACTCAAAAGAAAAACTAAACTAAAAACGAAAAGCTAAAGCATCTTTCAAACGGTTTGCGCGTGAGTTTTATTGGGGAAGAATTTGTTTTTCGTGGGAGTTGGAAGCACTTGAGATCAGATTTTAAAGGTGTTAAATGACGAGAAAAGGTATGGGTTTTCTTCCTCTTGGTCCCTTTCCCAAGAGACCCCTAAGTTTCAGTTGAATTATAATCCGAAAACTAGTAATGTTCCCCGTTGCATGTCCCTGTCACTAGCTCCCATCGAATTTGTAGGTTGGGTATGTTTTGCTGGTAGAACTTAGGGATGTGATGTGTTTTCATGATGATTATGTTCAATTATGTATGTTCAGATTTATGTGAGTAATAAGCATGCTTTTCGAATCTCTGTGTTAAACGTGTGTGTGCATTGTGTATGCCATGACTTTGGTCATGGGTTGAAGTGAGTAATATGCATGTTAAATTCTTGTGTTTTTTATGCAATTACTTGAAGTAAATCGTGATGTTCATAAGTGGTGTAATGTTGCTGAATTGAGTGAAAATTCTTGATGAAATGTAACCACGAAAATGCACAAAATAAATGTACGAAATGTCCAATGAATTGTTCAATAATCTAACATATAAATTGTTGAGGAAATGGACTGGAAAGCGTGATCAAATTTCAAGATTTGCTGGAAATTTGTTTCGGCTAAGTTACTGGAAATATTGGAGAGTTAAAAAAATTATTTTAAATATGTGAGGTCATCAAGGATTGAACCCAAGACCTCACTATATGAAGGCTGCTGAAAACTTAATATTTAAAGTGAGGTGAGGGGGATTTGAAATGGGGTAAGCCTGGTGAAGAAATAAGAGAAAAAGGGAAAATAAATAAAATGTGGAGTGTGGGAATCGAACCCACAACCCCTCTGATAGGTGAGAAAAGTAGGACAAGACTAAAGAAAAATTAAATGAGGTGTGTGGGAATCGAACCCACAACCTCTCGGATAGGTCAGGGAGTTAGGAGAAAAATTAAAGAATAATAAAATGAGGTTGTGGGGGATCGATCCCACATCCTCTTGGTCAAAAACAGAAAATCAAGGAGAGAAAAGAAAGAAAATGTAATGTAGGTGTTGGGAGTTGAGCTTGGGTCCCCAAGCTGAAATTTTAAATCAAAATTTAATATAAGACTAAGTGTCGCTCAAGGGATTTTAAATCGGGTTCCCTTGCCAATTCCTTATTGATGCATAAGTCTTACGTGAATAAAGACTTAATGAAAGTTGCCTATAGGAATCGAAATCGATACCTTGGCATACTTACAAGATGCATAAGTCTTGTACCACATAATCTTGGATAAGTATGAGTCACTTAGACGAATTATGAACGAAGCCTCATGGCTTGTACGTATGGGTTCATAAGTCCATCGTACGTTTAAAATTAAATGAACCTAAGATGTATGTGATGAAATGATGTGACCACCGGAGGGTTAAGTAAGAATTTGAAACACACTAAAAGGCCAAGCGCATTGGCATATGACGAAATGAACATTCACGTAATAAGGTTAGTAATTATGTTATACTATGATGCTAATGAAAATAGTGACAACATGATAAGAGGCTAGCGCAAGTGAGACAAGCTGCATCTACGCCTAAAAATCAATGTCACTAAATGAAATTTCTAAGAGAGTATATTTATGCTAAACTATGAATAAATCAAGAAAGAGTGGCTACATGAGGATAGTCTAGTACAAGTGAGGCAAGTTGTATCTACGCCTAGAATCAATGTCCCTCAAAGTGAATTCCAAGAGAGCATATGTATGTTATACGATGAACAAATAATGAAAGATGAGTCAAAATGAAATGAAAAGGTGTTTAGAAAGAACAGGGTGGCATCACAATATGAGGCTAGTGCAAGTGAGACAAGTTGTACCTATGCCAATATAAGGTCACCAAAAGTACTCACCTAAGAGAGTGTTGAATATTATGAGACAAGTCTCACTCACACTCTATATGTAAATGTAAGGACAATTCACACTTAATACATAAAGAAGATATGATAAATCATCTAATGAGCTATGACTACCTCATTCTAGAAGCTAGCTTCGACGATGTATGAGTTGAATGTAAATAGGAACTTTAAACGAAGCACCGATAAGCTAGCTATGAGTGGTGATGCCTTCTTTCGAGAAGGGCGGAGGTTCACGTAATTCACATGAGATGAGATTGTCCACCAAGGTGGGTATGGGTCTCCCTAAATCTCCTAGTCTTTGAACTATGCTGCCAACATAGGGAACTAGCCAGTGGTTTTCCACCTAAGCGAGCTAGGAATATTTTGGTTTCACCTTGGCCAGTGACTCCACCTCTTTTCGGTGTGGGGAAGACACCGGATTTCATGAATTTCACATGATCTATGTCAGTTAAAGTTGAAGTTCCTTAAAGTATGAAATATAATGAAATGAATGATACCAAAGGTGTTTGGATAGGATAATCCAGAGGTGAGATAGACTCAAGAAATGACACTAGGTCATTCTTGGACATTGCACAGTGAACTCGATGAGAGTCTTAAACAACATCCTATGTATAGATGGTGTTCACACTAGCCTACGAACGAATGAAAATGAAGTTAGTATGAATGAATGAAACAGACTCTGTGTTTGCTAAAGAAGGCTCCCTAGTTGAGGTCCCATATATTGAGCCCTTATTTTTGTGAAGTCCTAATGTTAAGTCCGTGATTCCAAGGTCTCACGGCATATGAACGAATGATATGTAATATATGTATGTGCTTTACGAAATATTTTATGTGTTGTGTGCAATATGAAAAGAATGATGACGCATGTTACTCTCATAGCATGACTTTCCTAATCTGATTTAGCAAGTCCAACTGACTTCGCTTTCCATAATTCATATCGTTAGGAGATAGCTCTTCTTAATCATGCATGTCCTTGGTGTGTACTTTCATACACCCATACTTAGTACATGTGTGTACTAATCCCATACATTATACTATTTTAGGTGCAAGTTCATGAGGGTGTTGAAGACATTCATTGCAGCTGTTCGGACATCAGAACTTTTCATCCGGACTTGGTAGGTTCTCATGCAATCGAGGATGCTGGTCGTTATGTTTCGGGCTTAGTAATAGGTTTAGGCTAGTAAATAATGTTCCACTAGTATTTCTTTCCTATTTTGTTCAAACTTATGTAATGGTGCCATTTTGGCAATTGTTACTTATGCTATAAGACTATTTATTTTAAGATTGAATGATTCTTTATTAGATGGTTGTTACTCATGAGAAATGAACTTCTTTATACGCATATGCATATTATAACTATCAAGTCTATGTACACTTCAAACAAAACAAAAAGTTTCAAATTTTCCGCTAAAATTAACCTAACGAATATAATGACGACGTAAGTAGGCTTGTCTGCGACCTCTGAGAGGTCAACGAAGCTGGTTACGATTTGGATTCCAGAATCCGGGTCGTGACAAACTTGGAATCAGAGCATTAGGTTAAATATCCAAGACATCAGGCTCATATCAACCACGTTAAGTAGTTTCTAAGTTATGGTATTGAACTGCACCACTATCATGAATTAGAGACTGCATAATGCTTAGGAAAATTACCTTCTTCTGATATTATCGTGTCTTCTATAATGTCTGATTACTTGATGTTATGAGTGTATATAACATCAATTCTTATCTTTCAGAAAATGAACACAAGGAGGAACACTGGTCGGGGAAGAGGAGGAGCAACTGCTGGGGGCAACCAAGTTCCACCCCAGGCCCCAGCTGCTGGAATGGAGATGCCTGTTAACCCAGCTGGATTGAAAGTTGGAGAAGTGAGGACAACCCTGGCACAGATGGCCCAAGCCATCACTTTACAAGCTCAGGCTATGGCAGCCCAGGCGGAGCAACGAGGTGTTCCCAAAGAGAACCCACCTACCAGCACCACGTCTAGCAGGTTAAGGGACTTCACGAGGATGAATCCTCCCGTTTACACTGGATCTAAGACTTTGGAGGATCCCAGGAGTTTATGGATGAGATTCACAAGATACTGTATGCAATAGGTTTGACTGAGGTGGAGAAGGCTGAGATGGCATCCTACCAGCTAAAGGATGTAGCTCAATCCTGGTATAAGATGTGGCAGGATAGCAGGGCCTTAGGAGGAGGTCCTATGACTTGGGCTCTTTTCAAGACGGCTTTTCTGGAGCGATTCTTTTCCAGAGAAATGAAGGAGGCTAAGGTTGAGAAATTCATCAACCTTAAGCAGGGCTCGATGTCAGTCAGGGATTACTCCCTGAAGTTCGTAAAACTTTCCAAGTATGCCACTTCTCTTGTGTCTAACATCATAGACGAGATGAGTAGATTCTTGACAGGGATTGCTGAGGATCTCGAGGAGGAGTGTAGGGAAGCTACGCTGCATAACAACATGGACCTTTCCAAGGTTATGGTCCATGTCCAACAAGTGGAGGAAAGCAGGAAGAGGAAGCACACTAGGGCAGGGAACAGGTCAAGTCAAGTTGAGGAGAATTTTTCGAGGAAGAGTAGTACTGAAATCAGGGATAAGCCCTGGTTTAAGAAGGGACTCTCCCACCAAAGGGAGTTAAGTTCATCCAAGGGTCGCTATGATAGGGATTCCGAGTCCAGAGTTAAGAGAAACAATGAAGTAGATACAACTCAAGAGAGCCCACCTTGTAGGAAGTGTGGCAAACTGCATGGAGGAGAGTGTATGATGGGCTCTAATGCTTGTTATAGTTGTGGCAAACCGGGTAACATGATGAAGGATTGTCCGAATAGGAGAGGTCATGAAAAAGGGAAGGAGAGAGTTCATCCGAATGGTCCAAGTGAAGAGGCTCCAAGGAGGCAACGATTCTTCGCACTCAAGTCTAGGGGTTCACGGGAAGACACTCCTGGTGAAGTCTCGAATGCGTAGCCTTAATTAGTCTTTCATGTGTTTGACTGTGTATGGTTTTATGCACTAGTATGAAGTTAATATGTTTAAGTCATCATGTTGGTTGCTGAATTGTGTGACTTATGTGTTTACTTATGTTGTATGCTTTGATGAGACTAGTTTAGGAAAGAGTTCCTTAGTCTATTAATGAGAAGGTGCTAGTAGGTTTCAAGGATGTGCACCATCATGTTAATATGTGAATCAGATATTCACCAATGAGGATTATTGAATTGCCTATGTATGCATATGTTCTATAGATGACTTACTTGTTGCTAGTAAAGAGTAGTGTCATTCGGGGGCAAATGTTCCTAAGGGGGGGGGGGATATGTAACAACCCGAAAATAACTATGCGAAGTAATACCTAAACGTACCTAGAATGGCTAGATTAGAACGGGTTCACACGGCTTGATGCGCGTGGAACTAGACCTCAAAACCCATGTACCAGCCAAGCCAACCAACTTGGTGGGTTAGTTGAGCTAAGAAAGGTTGGGTCTAGCCATGTAGGGCACCCGAATATTAAGTTTCACCCGGATGAGTCTTAACAGGACTTGAAAGGGGTAATCTTAAGTTTGGAGGGTCTAGGGGTAAAATGGTCTTTTCCAGGCTAAGGGTAGTATTGTAATTACCCTAAGCATTTAATTAAATAATTAATTAATTAATGTGAATAATGGACAATACGGGTAGGGTTGACCCGAATTTGACCCATTTCGCAAGTTAAGCTTCACCCGGGTTCGATCCTTGGTGGAAGCAATGTTAAATTGAATTAATTAATATTAATTATTTGATTTAAGTAAGGGCATGATGAGTCATTTCACCTAAACCTTAAAAAAATCAGATTTTTAATTAATAAATAATGAGTCCTAGTTTGACTAAGTCTTCAACTAAAACTCCTACACTTACTCTCATCTCTCTCCACACTCATTCTCACGACTTTCTCCACTCTCTTCTCACGTTATTTATCATCAAAAAGAACAAAAAAATCAAAGTTCATCACTTGAAAAACTTGCACACAAAAACTCAAAAGAAAAACAAAACTAAAAACGAAAAGCGAAAGCATCTTTCAAATGGTTTGCGCGTGAGTTTTGTTGGAGAAGCATTTGTTTTTAGTGGGAGTTGGCAGCACTTGAGATCAGATTTGGAAGGTGTTAAACGACGAGAAAAGGTATGGGTTTTCTTCCTCTTGGTCCCTTTCCAAAGAGACCCCTTCTAATCCGAAAACTAGGAATGTTCCCCGTTGCATGTCCCTGTCACTAGCTCCCATCGAATTTGTAGGTTGGGTATGTTTTGCTGGTAGAATTTAGGGATGTGATGTGTTTTCGTGATGATTATGTTCCATTATATATGTTCTGATTTATGTGAGTAATAAGCATGCTTTTCGAATCTATGTGTTAAACGTTTGTGTGCATTGTGTATGCCATGACTTTGGTCATGGGTTGAAGCAAGTAATATGCATGTTAAATTCTTGTGCTTTGTATGCAATTACTTGAAGTAAATCGTGATGTTCATAAGTGGTGTAATGTTGCTGAATTGAGTTAAAATTCTTGGTCAAATGTAACCACGAAAATGCACAATAATAAATGTACGAAATGTCCAATATTTGTCCAAAAATCTAACGAATAAATTGTTGAGGAAATGGACTAGAAAGCGTGATCAAATTTCCAGATTTGGTGGAAATTTGTTTCGGCTAAGTTACTGGAAAAATTGGAGAGTTAAAAAAATTATTTTAAATATGTGAGGTCATCAAGGATTGAACACAAGACCTCACTATATGAAGGCTGCTGAAAAATAAATATTTAAAGTGAGGTGAGGGGGATTCGAAATGGGGTAAGGTTGGTGAAGAAATAAGAGAAAAAGGTAAAATAAATAAAATGTGGAGTGTGGGAATCGAACCCACAACCCCTCAGATAGGTGAGAAAAGTATGACAAGACTAAAGAAAAATTAAATGAGGTGTGTGGGAATCGAACCCACAACCTCTCGGATGGGTGAGTGAGTTAGGAGAAAAATTAAAGAATAATAAAATGAGGTTGTGGGGGATAGATCCCACATCCTCTTGGTCAAATCCAGAAAAATCAAGGAGAGAAAAGAAAGAAAAAGTAATGTAGGTGTTGGGAGTTGAACTTGGGTCCCCAAGCTGAAATTTTAAAATCAAAATTTAATATAAGACTAAGTGTTGCTCATGGGATTTAAAATCGGGTTCCCTTGCCCAATTCCGTATTAATGCATAAGTCTTACGTGAATAAATACTTAATGAAAGTTGCCTATAGGAATCGAAATCGAGACCTTGGCATACTTACAAGATGCATAAGCCTTGTACCACATAATCTTGGGTAAGTATGAGTCACTTAGACGAATTATGAACGAAGCCTCATGGCTTGTACGTATGGGTTCATAAGTCCATCGTACGTTTAAAAATAAATGAAACTAAGATGTATGTGATGAAATGATGTGACCCTCGGAGGGTTAAGTAAGAATGTGAAACACACTAACAGGCCAAGTGTATTAGCATATGACGAAATAAACATTCACGTAATAAGGTGAGTAATTATGTTATACTATGATACTAATGAAAATAGTGACAACATGATAAGAGTCTAGTGCAAGTGAGACAAGCTGCATCTACGCCTAAAAATCAATGTCACTAAATGAAATTTCTAAGAGAATATATTTATGCTACACGATGAATAAATCAAGAAAGAGTGGCTACATGAGGATAGCCTAGTACAAGTGAGACAAGTTGTATCTACGCCTAGAATAAATGTCCCTCAAAGTAAATTCAAATAGAGCATATGTATGTTATACGATGAACAAATAATGAAAGGTGAGTAAAAATGAAATGAAAAGGTATTTAGAAAGAACAGGGTGGCATCACAATATGAGGCTAGTGCAAGTGAGACAAGTTGTACCTACGCCAATATAAGGTTACCAAAAGTACTCACCTAAGAGAGTGTTGAATATTATGAGATAAGTCTCAACCACACTCTATATGTAAGTGTAAGGACAAATCACACTTAATACGTAAAGAAGAGATTATAAATCATCTAATGAGCTATGACTACCTTATGCTAGAAGCTAGCTTCGACGATGTATGAGTTAAATGTAAATAGGAACTTTAAATGAAGCACCGATAGGTTAGCTATGAGTGGTGATGCCTTCTTTCGAGAAGGGCGGAGGTTCACGTAATTCTCATGAGATGAGACTTTCCACCAAGGTGGGTATGGGTCTCCCTAAATCTCCTAGTCTTTGAACTATGCTGCCAACATAGGGAACTAGCTAGTGGTTTTCCACGTAAGCGAGCTAGGGATATTTTAGTTTCACCTTGGCCTGTGACTCCACCTCTTTTCGGTGTGGGGAAGACACCGGATTTCATGATGCTCACATGATCTATGTCAGTTAAAGTTGAAGTTCCTTAAAGTATGAAAGATAATGAAATGAATGATACCAAAGGTGTTTGGATAGGATAATCAAGAGGTGAGCTAGACTCAAGCAATGACACTAGGTCATTCTTGGTCATTGCACAGTGAACCCGATGAGAGTCTTAAACAACATCCTATGTATAGATGGTGTTCACACTAGCCTAAGAACGAATTAAAATGAAGTAAGTATGAATGAATGAAACAGACTCTGTGTTTGCTAAAGAAGGCTCCCTAGTTGAGGTCCCATATGTTGAGCCCTTATTTTTGGGAAGTCCTAATGTTAAGTCCGTGATTCCAAGGTCTCACGGCATATGAACGAATGATATGTAATATATGTATGTGCTTTACGAAATATGTTATGTGTTGTGTGCAATATGAAAAGAATGATGATGTATCGTTAGGAGATAACTCTTCTTAGTCATGCATGTCCTAATCTGATTTAGCAAGTCCAACTCACTTCGCTTTCCATAATTCATATCGTTAGGAGATAGCTCTTCTTAATCATGCGTGTCCTTGGTGTGTACTTTCATACACCCATACTTAGTACAAGTGTGTACTAATCCCATACATTATACTATTTTAGGTGCATGTTCATGAGGGTGTTGAAGACATTCATTGCAGCTGTTCGGACATCAGAGCTTTTCATCCGGACTTGGTAGGTTCTCATGCATTCGAGGATGCCTGCCGTTATGTTTCTAGCTTAGTAATAGGTTTAGGCTAGTGAAGCATGTTCCACTAGTATTTCTTTCCTATTTTGTTCAAACTTATGTAATGGTGCCATTTTGGCAATTGTTACTTAAGTTATAAGACTATTTATTTTAAGATTGAATGATTCTTTATTAGATGGTTGATACTCATGAGCAATGAACTTCTTTATACGCATATGCATGTTATAACTATGAAGTCTATGTACAATTCAAACAAAACAAAAAGTTTTAAATTTTCCGCTAAAATTAACCTAACAAATGTAATGACGACGTAAGTAGGCTTGTCTGCGACTTCTGAGAGGTCAACGAAGCCGGTTACGATTTGGATTCCAGAATCCGGGTCGTGACAAACTTGGAATCAGAGCATTAGGTTAAATATCCAAGACATCAGGCACATATCAACCACGTTAAGTAGTTTCTAAGTTATGGTATTGAAGTGCACCACTATCATGAATTAGAGACTGCATAATGCTTAGGAAAATTACTTTCTTCTGATCTTATCGTGTCTTCTCTAATGTCTGATTACTTGATGTTATGAGTGTATCTAACAACAATTCTTATCTTTCAGAAAATGAACACAAGGAGGAACGCTGGTCGGGGAAGAGGAGGAGCAGCTGCTGGGGGCAACCAAATTCCACCCCAGGCCCCAGCTGCTGGAATGGAGATGCCTGTTAACCCAGCTGGATTGAGATGGAGAAGTGAGGACAACCCTGGCACAGATGGACCAAGCCATCACTTTACAAGCTCAGGCTATGACAGCCCAGGCGGAGCAACGAGGTATTCCCAGAGAGAACCCACCTACCAGCACCACAGCTAGCAGGTTAAGGGACTTCACGAGGATGAATCCTCCCGTTTACACTGGATCTAAGACTGCGGAGTATCCCCAGGAGTTTGTGGATGAGATTCACAAGATACTGTGTGCAATGGGTTTGACTGAGGTGGAGAAGGCTGAGATGGCATCCTACCAGCTAAAGGATGTAGCTCAATCCTGGTATAAGATGTGGCAGGATAGCAGGGCCTTAGGAGAAGGTCCTATGACTTGGGATCTTTTCAAGACGACTTTTCAGGAGGGGTTCTTTTCCAGAGAAATGAAGGAGGTTAAGGTTGAGAAATTCATCAACCTTAAGCAGGGCTCGATGTCAGTCAGGGATTACTCCCTGAAGTTCGTAAAACTTTCCAAGTATGCCACTTCTGTTGTGTCTAACAGCAGAGACGAGATGAGTAGATTCTTGACAGGGATTGCTGAGGATCTCGAGGAGGAGTGTAGGGAAGCTATTCTGCATAACAGCATGGACCTTTCCAGGCTTATGGTCCATGTCCAACAAGTGGAGTAAAGCAGGAAGAGGAAGCACACTAGGGTAGGGAACAGGTCAAGGCAAGTTAAGGAGAATTTTTTGAGGAAGAGTAGTACTGAAATCAGGGATAAGCCCAGGTTTAAGAAGGGACTCTCCCACCAAAGGGAGTCAAGTTCATCCAAGGGTCGCTATGATAGGGATTCCGAGTCTAGAGTTAAGAGAAACAATGAAGTAGATACAACTCAAGAGAGCGCACCTTGTAGGAAGTGTGGCAAACTGCATGGAGGAGAGTGTATGATGGTCTCTAACGCTTGTTGCAGTTGTGGAAAACCGGGTAACATGATGAAGGATTGTCCGAATAGGAGAGGTCACGAAAAAGGGAAGGAGAGAGTTCAGCCGAATGGTCCAAGTGATGAGGCTCCAAGGAGACAACGATTTTTTGCACTCAAGTCTAGGGGTGCAAGGGAAGACACTCCTGGTGAAGTCTCGAATGCGTAGCCTTAATTAGTCTTTCATGTGTTTGACTCTGTATGGTTTTATGCACTAGTATGAAGTTAATATGTTTTAGTCATCATGTTGGTTGCTGAATTGTGTGACTTATGTGTTTACTTATGTTGTATGATTTGATGAGACTAGTTTAGGAAAGTGTTCCTTAGTGTATTAATGAGAAGGTGCTAGTAGGTTTCAAGGATGTGCACCATCATGTTAATATGTGAATCAGATATTCACCAATGAGAATTATTGAATTGCCTATGTATTCATATGTTCTATAGATGACTTACTTGTTGCTAGTAAAGAGTAGTGTCATTCACGGGCAAATGTTCCTAAGGGGGCGATAATGTAAACACCCGAAAATAACTATGCGAAGTAATGCCTAAACGTACCTAGAATGGCTTGATTAGAACGGGTTCACACGGCTTGATGCGCGTGGAACTAGACCTCAAAACCCATGTACCAGCCAAGCCAACCAACTTGGTGAGTTAGTTGATCTAGGAAAGGTTGGGTCTAGTCATGTAGGGCACCCGAATATTAAGTTTCACCCGGATGAGTCTTAACAGGACTTGAAAGGGGTAATCTTAAGTTTGGAGGGTCTAGGGGTAAAATAGTCTTTTCCAGGCAAAGGGTAGTATTCTAATTACCCTAAGTATTTAATTAATTAATTAATTAATGTGAATAATGGACAATTCGGGTAGGGTTGACCCAAATTTGACCTTTTTCGCAAGTTAAGCTTCACCCGGGTTCGATCCTTGGTGGAAGCAATGTTAATTGAATTAATTAATATTAATTATCTGATTTAAGTAAGGGCATGATGAGTCATTTCACCTAAACCTTAAAAAAATCAGATTTTTAATAAATTTATAATAAGGAGTCCTAGTTTACACTTACTCTCATCTCTCTCCACACTCATTCTCACGACTTTATCCACTCTCTTCTCACGTTATTTATCATCAAAAAGAACAAAAAAATCAAAGTTCATCACTTGAAAAACTTGCACACAAAAACTCAAAAGAAAAACTAAACTTAAAACGAAAAGCGAAAGCATCTTTCAAACGGTTTGCGCGTGAGTTTTGTTGGAGAAGCATTTTGTTTTTCGTGGGAGTTGGCAGCACTTGAGATCAGATTTGAAAGGTGTTAAATGACGAGAAAAGGTATGTGTTTTCTTCCTCTTGGTCCCTTTCCAAAGAGACCCCTTCTAATCCGAAAACTAGGAATGTTCCCCGTTGCATGTCCCTGTCACTAGCTCCCATCAAATTTGTAGGTTGGGTATGTTTTGCTGGTAGAATTTAGGGATGTGATGTGTTTTCGTGATGATTATGTTCCATTATGTATGTTCTGATTTATGTGAGTAATAAGCATGCTTTTCGAATCCATGTGTTAAACGTTGGTGTGCATTGTGTATGCCATGACTTTGGTCGTGGGTTGAAGCGAGTAATATGCATGTTAAATTCTTGTGCTTTGTATGCAATTACTTGAAGTAAATCGTGATGTTCATAAGTGGTGTAATGTTGCTGAATTGAGTTAAAATTCTTGATCAAATGTAACCACGAAAATGCACAAAATAAATATACGAAATGTCCAATGAATTGTCCAAAAATCTAACGAATAAATTATTGAGGAAATGGACTGGAAAGCGTGATAAAATTTCCAGATTTTCTGGAAATTTGTTTCGGCTAAGTTACTGGAAAAATTGGAGAGTTAAAAAATTATTTTAAATATGTGAGGTCATTAAGGATTGAACCCAAGACCTCACTATATGAAGGCTGCTGAAAAATTAATATTTAAAGTGAGGTGAGG
Source organism: Solanum sitiens (assembly GCA_016801875.1). Classification (NCBI taxonomy): domain Eukaryota; kingdom Viridiplantae; phylum Streptophyta; class Magnoliopsida; order Solanales; family Solanaceae; genus Solanum; species Solanum sitiens. The sequence continues at coordinate 256,869 of JABWTJ010000224.1, read as the reverse complement.
GGGATTCGAAATGGGGTAAGGCTGGTGAAGAAATAAGAGAAAAAGGGAAAATAAATAAAATGTGGAGTGTGGGAATCGAAACCACAACCCCTCAGATAGGTGAGAAATGTAGGACAAGACTAAAGAAAAATTAAATGAGGTGTGTGGGAATCGAACCCACAACCTCTCGGATAGGTCAGGGAGTTAGGAGAAAAATTAAAGAATAATAAAATGAGGTTGTGGGGGATCGATCCCACATCCTCTTGGTCAAAACCAGAAAAATCAAGGAGAGAAAAGAAAGAAAAAGTAATGTAGGTGTTGGGAGTTGAACTTGGGTCCCCAAGCTGAAATTTTAAATCAAAATTTAATATAAGACTAAGTGTTGCTCAAGGGATTTAAAATTGGGTTCCCTTGCCCAATTCCATATTAATGCATAAGTCTTACGTGAATAAATACTTAATGAAATTTGCCTATAGGAATCGAAATCGAGACCTTGGCATACTTACAAGATGCATAAGTCTTGCACCACATAATCTTAGGTAAGTATGAGTCACTTAGACGAATTATGAATGAAGCCTCATGGATTGTACGTATGGGTTCATAAGTCCATCGTATGTTTAAAAATAAATGAACCTAAGATGTATGTGATGAAATGATGTGACCCTCGGAGGGTTAAGTAAGAATGTGAAACACACTAACAGGCCAAGTGCATTGGCATATGACGAAATGAACATTCACGTAATAAGGTGAGTAATTATGTTATACTATGATGCTAATGAAAATAGTGACAACATGATAAGAGGCTAGTGCAAGTGAGACAAGCGGCATCTACACCTAAAAATCAATTTCACTAAATGAAATTTCTAAGAGAGTATATTTTTTCTAAATGATGAATAAATCAAGAAAGAGTGGCTACATGAGGATAGGCTAGTACAAGTGAGACAAGTTGTATCTACGCCTAGAATAAATGTCCCTCAAAGTAAATTCCAAGAGAGCATATGTATGTTATACGATGAACAAATAATGAAAGGTGAGTAAAGATGAAATGAAAAGGTGTTTAGAAAGAACAGGGTGGCATCACAATATGAGGCTAGTGCAAGTGAGACATGTTGTAACTACTCCAATATAAGGTCACCAAAAGTACTCACCTAAGAGAGTGTTGAATATTATGAGACAAGTCTCAATCACACTCTATATGCAAGTGTAAGGACAATTCACACTTAATACGTAAAGAAGAGATGATAAATCATCTAATGAGATATGACTACCTCATGCTAGAAGCTAGCTTCGACGATGTATGAGTTAAATGTAAATAGGAACTTTAAACGAAGCACTGATAGGCTAGCTATGAGTGGTGATGCCTTCTTTCGGGAAGGGCGGAGGTTCACGTAATTCTCATGAGATGAGACTGTCCACCAAGGTGGGTATGGGTCTCCCTAAATCTCCTAGTCTTTGAACTATGCTGCCAACATAGGGAACTAGCAAGTGGTTTTTCACCTAAGCGAGCTAGGGATATTTTGGTTTCACCTTGTCCAGTGACTCCACCTCTTTTCGGTGTGGGGAAGACACTGGATTTCATGATGCTCACATGATCTATGTGAGTTAAAGTTGAAGTTCCTTAAAGTATGAAAGATAATGAAATGAATGACACCAAAGGTGTTTGGATAGGATAATCAAGAGGTGAGCTAGACTCAAGAACTGACACTAGGTCATTCTTGGTCATGCACAGTGAACCTGATGAGAGTCTTAAACAACATCCTATGTATAGATGGTGTTCACACTAGCCTACGAACGAATGAAAATGAAGTTAGTATGAATGAATGAAACAGACTCTGTGTTTTCTAAAGAAGGCTCCCTAGTTGAGGTCCCATATGTTGAGCCCTTATTTTTGGGAAGTCCTAATGTTAAGTCCGTGATTCCAAGGTCTCACGGCATATGAACGAATGATATGTAATATATGTATGTGCTTTACGAAATATGTTATGTGTTGTGTGCAATATGAAAAGAATGATGATGCATGTTACTTTCGTAGCATGACTTTCCTAATCTGATTTAGCAAGTCCAACTGACTTCGCTTTCCATAATTCATATCGTTAGGAGATAGCTCTTCTTAATCATGCATGTCCTTGGTGTGTACTTTCATACACCCATACTTAGTACAAGTGTGTACTAATCCCATACATTATACTATTTTAGGTGCAGGTTCATGAGGGTGTTGAAGACATTCATTGCAGCTGTTCGTACATCAGAGCTTTTCATCCGGACTTGGTAGGTTCTCCTGCATTCGAGGATGCCTGCCGTTATGTTTCTAGCATTAGTAATTGGTTTAGGCTAGTGAAGCATGTTCCACTAGTATTTCTTTCCTATTTTGTTCAAACTTATGTAATGGTGCCATTTTGGCAATTGTTACTTATGCTATAAGATTATTTATTTTAAGATTGAATGATTCTTTATTAGATGGTTGATACTCATGAGCAATGAACTTCTTTATACGCATATGCATATTATAACTATGAAGTCTATGTACACTTCAAACAAAACAAAAAGTTTCAAATTTTCCGCTAAAATTAACCTAACGAATGTAATGACGACGTAAGTAGGCTTGTTTGCGACCTCTGAGAGGTCAACGAAGCCGGTTACGATTTGGATTCCAGAATCCGGGTCGTGACAAACTTGGAATCATAGCATTAGGTTAAATATCCAAGACATCAGGCTCATATCAACCACGTTAAGTAGTTTCTAAGTTATGGTATTGAAGTGCACCACTATCATGAATTAGAGACTGCATAATGCTTAGGAAAATTACCTTTTTCTGATCTTATCGTGTCTTCTCTAATGTCTGATTACTTGATGTTATGAGTGTATCTAACATCAATTCTTATCTTTCAGAAAATGAACACAAGGAGGAACGCTGGTCGGGGAAGAGGAGGAGCAGCTGCTGGGACAACCAAGTTCCACCCCAGGCCCCAGCTGCTAGAATGGAGATGCCTGTTAACCCAGCTGGATTGAAAGATGGAGAAGTGAGGACAACCCTGGCACAGATGGCCCAAGCCATCACTTTACAAGCTCAGGCTATGACAGCCCAGGCGGAGCAACGAGGTGTTCCCAGAGAGAACCCACCTACCAGCACCACGGCTAGCAGGTTAAGGGACTTCACGAGGATGAATCCTCCCGTTTACACTGGATCTAAGACTGCGGAGGATCCCCAGGAGTTTGTGGATGAATTCACAAGATACTGTGTGCAATGGGTTTGACTGAGGTAGAGAAGGCTGAGATGGCATCCTACCAGCTAAAGGATGTAGCTCAATCCTGGTATAAGATGTGGCAGGATAGCAGGGCCTTAGGAGGAGGTCCTATGACTTGGGATCTTTTCAAGACGGCTTTTCTGGAGCAGCTCTTTTCCAGAGAAATGAAGGAGGCTAAGGTTGAGAAATTCATCAACCTTAAGCAGGGCTCGATGTCAGTCAGGGATTACTCCCTGAAGTTCGTAAAACTTTCCAATTATGCCACTTATCTTGTGTCTAACAGCAGAGACGAGATGAGTAGATTCTTGACAGGGATTGCTGAGGATCTCGAGGAGGAGTGTAGGGAAGCTATGCTGCATAACAACATGGACCTTTCCAGGCTTATGGTCCATGTCCAACAAGTGGAGGAAAGCAGGAAGAGGAAGCACACTAGGGCAGGGAACAGGTCAAGGCAAGTTGAGGAGAATTTTTCGAGGAAGAGTAGTACTGAAATCAGGGATAAGCCCAGGTTTAAGAAGAGAATCTCCCACCAAAGGGAGTCAAGTTCATCCAAGGGTCACTATGATAGGGATTCCGAATCTAGAGTTAAGGGAAACAATAAAGTAGATACAATTCAAGAGAGCCCACCTTGTAGGAAGTGTGGCAAACTGCATGGAGGAGAGTGTATGATGGGCTCTAACGCTTGTTACAGTTGTGGCAAACCGGGTAACATGATGAAGGATTGTCCGAATAGGAGAGGTCAAGAAAAAGGGAAGGAGAGAGTTCAGCCGAATGGTCCAAGTGAAGAGGCTCCAAGGAGGCAACGATTCTTCGCACTCAAGTCTAGGGGTGCACGGGAAGACACTCTTTGGTGAAGTCTCGAATGCGTAGCCTTAATTAGTCTTTCATGTGTTTGACTGTGTATGGTTTTATGCACTAGTATGAAGTTAATATGTTTGAGTCATCATGTTGGTTGCTGAATTGTGTGACTTATGTGTTTACTTATGTTGTATGCTTTGATGAGACTAGTTTAGGAAAGAGTTCCTTAGTCTATTAATGAGAAGGTGCTAGTAGGTTTCAAGGATGTGCACCATCATATTAATATGTGAATCAGATATTCACCAATGAGGATTATTGAATTGCCTATGTATTCATATGTTCTATAGATGACTTACTTGTTGCTAGTAAAGAGTAGTGTCATTCAGGGGCGAATGTTCCTAAGGGGGGGAATAATGTAACAACCCGAAAATAACTATGCGAAGTAATGCCTAAACGTACCTAGAATGGCTAGATTAGAACGGGTTCACACGGCTTGATGCGCGTGGAACTAGACCTCAAAATCCATGTACCAGCCAAGACAACCAACTTGGTGAGTTAGTTGAGATAGGAAAGGTTGGGTCTAGCCATGTAGGGCACCCGAATATTAAGTTTCACCCGGATGAGTCTTAACAGGACTTGAAAGGGGTAATCTTAAGTTTGGATGGTCTAGGGGTAAAATGGTCTTTTCCAGGCTAAGGGTAGTATTGTAATTACCCTAAGTATTTAATTAATTAATTAATTAATGTGAATAATGGACAATTCGGGTAGGGTTGACCCGAATTTGACCCTTTTCGCAAGTTAAGCTTCACCCGGGTTCGATCCTTGGTGGAAGCAATGTTAAATTGAATTAATTAATATTAATTATCTGATTTAAGTAAGGGCATGATGAGTCATTTCACCTAAACCTTAAAAAAATTAGATTTTTAATTAATAAATAATAAGGAGTCCTAGTTTGACTAAGTCTTCAACTAAAACTCCTACACTTACTCTCATCTCTCTCCACTCTCATTCTCACGACTTTCTCCACTCTCTTCTCACGTTATTTATCAGCAAAAAGAACGAATAAATCAAAGTTCATCACTTGAAAAACTTGCACACAAAAACTCAAAAGAAAAACTAAACTAAAAACGAAAAGCGAAAGCATCTTTCAAACGGTTTGCGCGTGAGTTGTTTTGGAGAAGCATTTGTTTTTCGTGGGAGTTGGCAGCACTTGAGATCAGATTTGAAAGGTGTTAAACAACGAGAAATGGTATGGGTTTTCTTCCTCTTGGTCCCTTTCCAAGAGACCCCTAAGTTTCAGTCAAACTCTAATCCGAAAACAAGGAATGTTCCCCGTTGCATGTCCCTGTCACTAGCTCCCATCAAATTTGTAGGTTGGGTATGTTTTGCTGGTAGAATTTAGGGATGTGATGTGTTTTCGTGATGATTATGTTCCATTATGTATGTTCTAATTTATGTGAGTAATAAGCATGCTTTTCGAATCTATGTGTTAAACGTTTGTGTGCATTGTGTATGCCATGACTTTGGTCATGGGTTGAAGCGAGTGATATGCATGTTAAATTCTTGTGCTTTGTATGCAATAACTTGAAGTAAATCGTGATGTTCATAAGTGGTGTAATGTTGTTGATTTGAGTGAAAATTCTTGATCAAATATAACCACGAAAATGCACAAAATAAATGTACGAAATGTCCAATGAATTGTCCAAAAATCTAACGAATAAATTGTTGAGGAAATGGACTGGAAAGCGTGATCAAATTTCCAGATTTGCTGGAAATTTGTTTCGACTAAGTTACTGGAAAAATTGGAGAGTTAAAAAAATTATTTTAAATATGTGAGGTCATCAAGGATTGAACCCAAGACCTCACTATATGAAGGCTGCTGAAAAATTAATATTTAAAGTGAGGTTAGGGGGATTCGAAATGGGGTAAGGCTGGTGAAGAAATAAGAGAAAAAGGGAAAATAAATAAAATGTGGAGTGTGGGAATCAAAACCACAACCCCTCAGATAGGTGAGAAAAGTAGGACAAGACTAAAGAAAAATTAAATAAGGTGTGTGAGAATCGAACCCACAACCTCTCGGATAGGTGAGGGAGTTAGGAGAAAAATTAAAGAATAATAAAATGAGGTTGTGGGGGATCGATCCCACATCCTCCTGGTCAAAACCAGAAAATCAAGGAGAGAAAAGAAAGAAAAAGTAATGTAGGTGTTGGGAGTTGAACTTGGGTCCCCAAGCTGAAATTTTAAATCAAAATATAATATAAGACTAAGTGTTGCTCAAGGGATTTAAAACCGGGTTCCCTTGCCCAATTCCGTATGAATGCATAAGTCTTACGTGAATAAATACTTAATGAAAGTTGCCTATAGGAATCGAAATCGAGACCTTGGCATACATACAAGATGCATAAGTCTTGTACCACATAATCTTGGGTAAGTATGAGTAACTTAGACGAATTATGAATGAAGCCTCATGGCTTGTACGTATGGGTTCATAAGTCCATCGTACGTTTAAAAATAAATGAACCTAAGATGTATGTGATGAAATGATGTGACCCTCGGAGGGTTAAGTAAGAATGTGAAACACACTAACAGGCCAAGTGCATTGGCATATGACGAAATGAACATTCACGTAATAAGGTGAGTAATTATGTTATACTATGATGCTAATGAAAATAGTGACAACATGATAAGAGGCTAGTGCAAGTGAGACAAGCTGCATCTACGCCTAAAAATCAATGTCACTAAATGAAATTTCTAAGAGAGTATATATATGCTAAACGATGAATAATTCAAGAAAGAGTGGCTACATGAGGATAGGCTAGTACAAGTGAGACAAGTTGTATCTACGCCTAGAATCAATGTCCCTCAAAGTAAATTCCAATAGAGCATATGTATGTTATACGAGAACAAATAATGAAAGGTGAGTAAAGATGAAATGAAAAGGTATTTAGATAGAACAGGGTGGCATCACAATATGAGGCTAGTGCAAGTGAGAAACGTTGTACCTACGCCAATATAAGGTCACCAAAAGTACTCACCTAAGAGAGTGTTGAATATTACGAGACAAGTCTCAATCACACTCTATATGTAAGTGTAAGGAAAATTCACACTTAATACGTAAAGAAGAGATGATAAATCATCTAATGAGCTATGACTACCTCATGCTAGAAGCTAGCTTCGACGATGTATGAGTTGAATGTAAATAGGAACTTTAAATGGAGCACCGATAGGCTAGCTATGAGTGGTGATGCCTTCTTTAGGGAAGGGCGGAGGTTCACGTAATTCTCATGAGATGATACTGTCCACCAAGGTGGGTATGGGTCTCCCTAAATCTCCTAGTCTTTGAACTATGCTGCCAACATAGGGAACTAGCAAGTGGTTTTTCACCTAAGCGAGCTAGGGATATTTTGGTTTCACCTTGTCCAGTGACTCCACCTCTTTTCGGTGTGGGGAAGACACTGGATTTCATGATGCTCACATGATCTATGTCAGTTAAAGTTGAAGTTCCTTAAAGTATGAAAGATAATGAAATGAATGACACCAAAGGTGTTTGGATAGGATAATCAAGAGGTGAGCTAGACTCAAGAAATGACACTAGGTCATTCTTGGTCATGCACAGTGAACCTGATGAGAGTCTTAAACAACATCCTATGTATAGATGGTGTTCACACTAGCCTACGAACGAATTAAAATGAAGTTAGTATGAATGAATGAAACAGACTCTGTGTTTTCTAAAGAAGGCTCCCTAGTTGAGGTCCCATATGTTGAGCCCTTATTTTTGGGAAGTCCTAATGTTAAGTCCGTGATTCCAAGGTCTCACGGCATATGAACGAATGATATGTAATATATGTATGTGCTTTACGAAATATGTTATGTGTTGTGTGCAATATGAAAAGAATGATGATGCATGTTACTCTTATATCATGACTTTCCTAATCTGATTTAGCAAGTCCAACTAACTTCGCTTTCCATAATTCATATCATTAGGAGAGAGCTCTTCTTAATCATGCATGTCCTTGGTGTGTACTTTCATACACCCATACTTAGTACAAGTGTGTACTAATCCCATACATTATACTATTTTAGGTGCAGGTTCATGAGGGTGTTGAAGACATTCATTGCAGCTGTTCGGACATCAGAGTTTTTCATCCAGATTTGGTAGGTTCTCATGCATTCGAGGATGCCTGCCGTTATGTTTCTTGCTTAGTAATAGGTTTAGGCTAGTGAAGCATGTTCCACTAGTATTTCTTTCCTATTTTGTTCAAACTTATGTAATGGTGCCCTTTTGGCAATTGTTACTTATGCTATAAGACTATTTATTTTAAGATTGAATGATTCTTTATTATATGGTTGATACTCATGAGCAATGAACTTCTTTATACGCATATACATATTATAACTATGAAGTCTATGTACACCTAAAACAAAACAAAAAATTTCAAATTTTCCGCTAAAATTAACCTAAGGAATGTAATGACGACGTAAGTAGGCTTGTTTGCTACCTCTGAGAGGTCAACGAAGCCGGTTATGATTTGGATTCTAGAATCCGGGTCGTGACAAACTTGGAATAAGAGAATTAGGTTAAATATCCAAGACATCAGGCTCATATCAACCACGTTCAGTAGTTTCTAAGTTATGGTAGTGAAGTGCACCACTATCATGAATTAGAGACTGCATAATGCTTAGGAAAACTACCTTCTTCTGATCTTATCGTGCCTTCTCTAATGTCTGATTACTTGATGTTATGAGTGTATCTAACATCAATTCTTATCTTTCAGAAAATGAACACAAGGAGGAACGCTGGTCGGGGAAGAGGAGGAGCAGCTGCTGGGGGCAACCAAGTTCCACCCCAGGCCCCAGCTGCTAGAATGGAGATGCCTGTTAACCCAGTTGGATTGACAGATGTAGAAGTGAGGACAACCCTGGCACAGATCGCCGAAGCCATCTCTTTACAAGCTCAGGCTATGACAGACCAGGCGGAGCAACGAGGTGTTCCCAGAGAGAACCCACCTACCAGCACCACGACTAGCAGGTTAAGGGACTTCACGAGGATGAATCCTCCCGTTTACACTGGATCTAAGACTGCAGAGGATCCCCAGGAGTTTGTGGATGAGATTCACAAGATACTGTGTGCAATGGGTTTTACTGAGGTGGACAAGGCTGAGATGGCATCCTACCAGCTAAAGGATGTAGCTCAATCCTGGTATAAGATGTGGCAGGATAGCAGGGCCTTAGGAGGAGGTCCTATGACTTGGGATCTTTTCAAGACGGCTTTTCTGGAGCAGTTCTTTTCCAAAGAAATGAAGGAGGCTAAGGTTGAGGAATTCATCAACCTTAAGCAGGGCTCGATGTCAGTCAGGGATTACTCCCTGAAATTTGTAAAACTTTCCAAGTATGCCACTTCTGTTGTGTCTAACAACAGAGACGAGATGAGTAGATTCTTGACAGGGATTGCTGAGGATCTCGAGGAGGAGTGTAGGGAAGCTATGCTGCATGACAGCATGGACCTTTTCCAGCTTATGGTCCATGTCCAACAAGTGGAGGAAAGCAGGAAGAGGAAGCAACACTAGGGCAGGGAACATGTCAAGGCAAGTTGAGGAGAATTTTTCGAGGAAGAGTAGTACTGAAATCAGGGATAAGCCCAGGTTTAAGAAGGGACTCTCCCACCAAAGGGAGACAAGTTCATCCAAGGGTCGCTATAATAGGGATTCCGAGTCCAGAGTTAAGAGAAACAATGAAGTAGATACAACTCAAGAGAGCCCACCTTGTAGGAAGTGTGGCAAACTACATAGAGGAGAGTGTATGATGGGCTCTAACGCTTGTTACAGTTGTGGCAAACCGGGTAACATGATGAAGGATTGTCCGAATAGGAGAGGTCAAGGAAAAGGGAAGGAGAGAGTTCATCCGAATGGTCCAAGTGAAGAGGCTCCAAGGAGGCAATGATTCTTCGCACTCAAGTCTAGGGGTGCACGGGAAGACACTCCTGGTGAAGTCTCGAATGCGTAGCCTTAATTAGTCTTTCATGTGTTTGACTGTGTATGGTTTTATGCTCTAGTATGAAGTTAATATGTTTGAGTCATTATGTTGGTTGCTGAATTGTGTGACTTATGTATTTACTTATGTTGTATGCTTTGATGAGACTAGTTTAGGAAAGAGTTCCTTAGTCTATTAATGAGAAGGTGCTAGTAGATTTCAAGGATGTGCACCATCATGTTAATATGTGAATCAAATATTCACCAATGAGGATTATTGAATTGCCTATGTATGCATATGTTCTATAGATGACTTACTTGTTGCTAGTAAGGAGTAGTGTCATTCGGGGGCGAATGTTCCTAAGGGGGGGAATAATGTAACAACCCGAAAACAACTATGCGAAGTAATGCCTAAACGTACCTAGAATGCCTAGATTAGAACGGGTTCACACGGCTTGATGCGCGTGGAACTAGACCTCAAAACCCATGTACCAGCCAAGCCAACCAACTTGGTGAGTTAGTTGAGCTAGTAAAGGTTGGGTCTAGCCATGTAGGGCACCCGAATATTAAGATTCACCCGGATGAGTCTTAACAAGACTTGAAAGGGGTAATCTTAAGTTTGGAGGGTCTAGGGGTAAAATGGTCTTTATCAGGCTAAGGGTAGTATTGTAATTACCCTAAATATTTAATTAATAAATTAATTTATGTGAATAATGGACAATTCAGGTAAAGTTGACCCGAATTTGACCCTTTTCGCAAGTTAAGCTTCACCCGAGTTCTATCCTTGGTGGAAGCAATGTTAAATTGAATTAATTAATATTAATTATCTGATTTAAGTAAGGGCATGATGAGTCATTTCACCTAAACCTTAAGAAAATCAGATTTTTAATTAATAAATAATAAGGAGTCCTAGTTTGACTAAGTCTTCAACTAAAACTCCTATACTTACTCTCATCTCTCTCCACTCTCATTCTCACGACTTTCTCCACTCTCTTCTCACGTTATTTATCAGCAAAAAAAAACAAAAAAATCAAAGTTCATCACTTGAAGAACTTGCACACAAAAACTCAAAAGAAAAACTAAACTAAAAATCAAAAGCGAAAGCATCTTTCAAACGGTTTGCGCGTGAGTTTTGTTGGAGAAGCATTTGTTTTTCTTGGGAGTTGGCAGCACTTGAGATCAGATTTTAAAGGTGTTAAACGACGAGAAAAGGTATGGGTTTTCTTCCTCTTGGTCCCTTTCCCAAGAGACCCCTAAGTTTTAGTCGAATATAATCCGAAAACTAGGAATGTTCCCCGTTGCATGTCCCTGTCACTAGCTCCCATCAAATTTGTAGGTTGGGTATGTTTTGCTGGTAAAATTTTGGAATGTGATGTGTTTTCGTGATGATTATGTTCAATTATGTATGTTCGAATTTATGTGAGTAATAAGCATGCTTTCCGAATCTATGTGTTAAATGTGTGTGTGCATTGTGTATGCCATGACTTTGGTCATGGGTTGAACTGGGTAATATGCATATTAAATTCTTGTGTTTTGTATGCAATTACTTGAAGTAAATCGTGATGTTCATAAGTGGTGTAATGTTGCTGAATTGAGTGAAAATTCTTGATCAAATGTAACCACGAAAATGCACAAAATAAACGTACGAAATGTCCAATGAATTTTCCAAAAATCTAACGTATAAATTGTTGAGGAAATGGACTGGAAAGCTTGATCAAATTTCCAGATTTGCTGGAAATTTGTTTTGGCTAAGTTACTGGAAAAATTGGAGAGTTAAAAAAATTATTTTAAATATGTGAGGTCATCAAGGATTGAACCCAAGACCTCACTATATGAAGGCTGCTGAAAAATTAATATTTAAAGTGAGGTAAGGGGGATTCGAAATGGGGTAAGACTGGTGAAGAAATAAGAGAAAAAGGGAAAATAAATAAAATATGGAGTGTGGGAATCGAACCCACAACCCCTCGGATAGGTGAGAAAAGTAGGACAACACTAAAGAAAATTTAGATGAGATGTGTGGGAATCGAACCCACAACCTCTCGGATAGGTGAGGGAGTTAGGAGAAAAATTAAAGAATAATAAAATGAGGTTGTGGGGGATCGATCCCACATCCTCTAAGTCGAAAACAGAAAAATCAAGGAGAAAAAATAAAGAAAAAGAAATGTAGGTGTTGGGAGTTGAACTTTAGTCCCCAAGCTGAAATTTTTAATCAAAATTTAATATAAGACTAAGTGTTGCTCAAGGGATTTGAAATCGGGTTCCCTTGCCCAATTCCGTATTGATGCATAAGTCTCACGTCAATAAATACTTAATGAAAGCTGCCTATAAGAATCGAAATCGAGGCCTTGGCATACTTACAAGATGCATAAGTGTTGTACCACATAATCTTGCGTAAGTATGAGTCACTTAGACGAATTATGAACGAAGCCTCATGGATTTTACGTATGGGTTCATAAGTCCATCGTACGTTTAAAAATAAATGAACCTAAGATGTATATGATGAAATGATGTGACACCCGGAGGGTTAAGTAAGAATGTGAAACACACTGAAAGGCCAAGTGCATTGTCATATGACGAAATGAACATTCACGTAATAAGGTGAGTAATTATGTTATACTATGATGCTAATGAAAATAGTGACAACATGATAAGAGGCTAGTGCAAGTGAAACAAGCTGCATCTACCCCTAAAAATCAATGTCACTAAATGAAATTTCTAAGAGTATATTTATGCTAAACGATGAATAAATCAAGAAAGAGTGGCTACATGAGGATAGGCTAGTACAAGTGAGACAAGTTGTATCTACGCCTAGAATCAATGTCCCTCAAAGTAAATTCCAAGGGAGCATATGTATGTTATACGATGAACAAATAATGAAAGGTGAGTAAAGATGAAATGAAAAGGTGTTTAGAAAGAACAGGGTGGCATCACAATATGAGGCTAGTGCAAGTGAGACAAGTTGTACCTACGCCAATATAAGGTCACCAAAAGTACTCACTTAAGAGAGTGTTGAATATTATGAGACAAGTCTCAATCACACTCTATATGTAAGTGTAAGGAAAATTCACACTGAATACGTAAAGAAGAGATGATAAATCATCTAATGAGCTATGACTACCTCATGCTAGAAGCTAGCTTCGACGATGTATGAGTTGAATGTAAATAGGAACTTTAAATGGAGCACCGATAGGCTAGCTATGAGTGGTGATGCCTTCTTTAGGGAAGGGCGGAGGTTCACGTAATTCTCATGAGATGATACTGTCCACCAAGGTGGGTATGGGTCTCCCTAAATCTCCTAGTCTTTGAACTATGCTGCCAACATAGGGAACTAGCAAGTGGTTTTTCACCTAAGCGAGCTAGGGATATTTTGGTTTCACCTTGTCCAGTGACTCCACCTCTTTTCGAGGGGAAGACACTGGATTTCATGATGCTCACATGATCTATGTCAGTTAAAGTTGAAGTTCCTTAAAGTATGAAAGATAATGAAATGAATGACACCAAAGGTGTTTGGATAGGATAATCAAGAGGTGAGCTAGACTCAAGAAATGACACTAGGTCATTCTTGGTCATGCACAGTGAACCTGATGAGAGTCTTAAACAACATCCTATGTATAGATGGTGTTCACACTAGCCTACGAACGAATTAAAACGAAGTTAGTATGAATGAATGAAACAGACTCTGTGTTTTCTAAAGAAGGCTCCCTAGTTGAGGTCCCATATGTTGAGCCCTTATTTTTGGGAAGTCCTAATGTTAAGTCCGTGATTCCAAGGTCTCACGGCATATGAACGAATGATATGTAATATATGTATGTGCTTTACGAAATATGTTATGTGTTGTGTGCAATATGAAAAGAATGATGATGCATGTTACTCTTATATCATGACTTTCCTAATCTGATTTAGCAAGTCCAACTGACTTCGCTTTCCATAATTCATATCATTAGGAGAGAGCTCTTCTTAATCATGCATGTCCTTGGTGTGTACTTTCATACACCCATACTTAGTACAACTGTGTACTAATCCCATACATTATACTATTTTAGGTGCAGGTTCATGAGGGTGTTGAAGACATTCATTGCAGCTGTTAGGACATCAGAGCTTTTCATCCAGATTTGGTAGGTTCTCATCCATTCGAGGATGCCTGCCGTTATGTTTCTTGCTTAGTAATAGGTTTAGGCTAGTGAAGCATGTTCCACTAGTATTTCTTTCCTATTTTGTTCAAACTTATGTAATGGTGCCCTTTTGGCAATTGTTACTTATGCTATAAGACTATTTATTTTAAGATTGAATGATTCTTTATTATATGGTTGATACTCATGAGCAATGAACTTCTTTATACGCATATGCATATTATAACTATGAAGTCTATGTACACCTAAAACAAAACAAAAAATTTCAAATTTTCCGCTAAAATTAACCTAAGGAATGTAATGACGACGTAAGTAGGCTTGTTTGCTACCTCTGAGAGGTGAACGAAGCCGGTTATGATTTGGATTCTAGAATCCGGGTCGTGACAAACTTGGAATCAGAGAATTAGGTTAAATATCCAAGACATCAGGCTCATATCAACCACGTTCAGTAGTTTCTAAGTTATGGTAGTGAAGTGCACCACTATCATGAATTAGAGACTGCATAATCCTTAGGAAAACTACCTTCTTCTGATCTTATCGTGCCTTCTCTAATGTCTGATTACTTGATGTTATGAGTGTATCTAACATCAATTCTTATCTTTCAGAAAATGAACACAAGGAGGAACGCTGGTCGGGGAAGAGGAGGAGCAGCTGCTGGGGGCAACCAAGTTCCACCCCAGGCCGCAGCTGCTAGAATGGAGATACCTGCTAACCCAGTTGGATTGACAGATGGAGAAGTGAGGACAACCCTGGCACAGATGGCCGAAGCCATCTCTTTACAAGCTCAGGCTATGATAGACCAGGCGGAGCAACGAGGTGTTCCCAGAGAGAACCCACCTACCAGCACCACGACTAGCAGGTTAAGGGACTTCACGAGGATGAATCCTCCCGTTTACACTGGATCTAAGACTGCAGAGGATCCCCAGGAGTTTGTGGATGAGATTCACAAGATACTGTGTGCAATGGGTTTTACTGAGGTGGACAAGGCTGAGATGGCATCCTACCAGCTAAAGGATGTAGCTCAATCCTGGTATAAGATGTGGCAGGATAGCAGGGCCTTAGGAGGAGGTCCTATGACTTGGGATCTTTTCAAGACGGCTTTTCTGGAGCAGTTCTTTTCCAAAGAAATGAAGGAGGCTAAGGTTGAGGAATTCATCAACCTTAAGCAGGGCTCGATGTCAGTCAGGGATTACTCCCTGAAATTTGTAAAACTTTCCAAGTATGCCACTTCTGTTGTGTCTAACAACAGAGACGAGATGAGTAGATTCTTGACAGGGATTGCTGAGGATCTCGAGGAGGAGTGTAGGGAAGCTTTGCTGCATGACAGCATGGACCTTTTCCAGCTTATGGTCCATGTCCAACAAGTGGAGGAAAGCAGGAAGAGGAAGCAACACTAGGGCAGGGAACATGTCAAGGCAAGTTGAGGAGAATTTTTCGAGGAAGAGTAGTACTGAAATAAGGGATAAGCCCAGGTTTAAGAAGGGACTCTCCCACCAAAGGGAGACAAGTTCATCCAAGGGTCGCTATAATAGGGATTCCGAGTCCAGAGTTAAGAGAAACAATGAAGTAGATACAACTCAAGAGAGCCCACCTTGTAGGAAGTGTGGCAAACTACATAGAGGAGAGTGTATGATGGGCTCTAACGCTTGTTACAGTTGTGGCAAACCGGGTAACATGATGAAGAATTGTCCGAATAGGAGAGGTCAAGGAAAAGGGAAGGAGAGAGTTCAGCCGAATGGTCCAAGTTAAGAGGCTCCAAGGAGGCAATGATTCTTCGCACTCAAGTCTAGGGGTGCACGGGAAGACACTCCTGGTGAAGTCTCGAATGCGTAGCCTTAATTAGTCTTTCATGTGTTTGACTGTGTATGGTTTTATGCACTAGTATGAAGTTAATATGTTTGAGTCATCATGTTGGTTGCTGAATTGTGTGACTTATGTATTTACTTATGTTGTATGCTTTGATGAGACTAGTTTAGGAAAGAGTTCCTTAGTCTATTAATGAGAAGGTGCTAGTAGATTTCAAGGATGTGCACCATCATGTTAATATGTGAATCAAATATTCACCAATGAGGATTATTGAATTGCCTATGTATGCATATGTTCTATAGATGACTTACTTGTTGCTAGTAAGGAGTAGTGTCATTCGGGGGCGAATGTTCCTAAGGGGGGGATAATGTAACAACCCGAAAACAACTATGCGAAGTAATGCCTAAACGTACCTAGAATGCCTAGATTAGAACGGGTTCACACGGCTTGATGCGCGTGGAACTAGACCTCAAAACCCATGTACCAGCCAAGCCAACCAACTTGGTGAGTTAGTTGAGCTAGTAAAGGTTGGGTCTAGCCATGTAGGGCACCCGAATATTAAGATTCACCCGGATGAGTCTTAACAAGACTTGAAAGGGGTAATCTTAAGTTTGGAGGGTCTAGGGGTAAAATGGTCTTTATCAGGCTAAGGGTAGTATTGTAATTACCCTAAATATTTAATTAATAAATTAATTTATGTGAATAATGGACAATTCAGGTAAAGTTGACCCGAATTTGACCCTTTTCGCAAGTTAAGCTTCACCCGAGTTCTATCCTTGGTGGAAGCAATGTTAAATTGAATTAATTAATATTAATTATCTGATTTAAGTAAGGGCATGATGAGTCATTTCACCTAAACCTTAAGAAAATCAGATTTTTAATTAATAAATAATAAGGAGTCCTAGTTTGACTAAGTCTTCAACTAAAACTCCTACACTTACTCTCATCTCTCTCCACTCTCATTCTCACGACTTTCTCCACTCTCTTCTCACGTTATTTATCAGCAAAAAAAAATAAAATCAAAGTTCATCACTTGAAGAACTTGCACACAAAAACTCAAAAGAAAAACTAAACTAAAAATCAAAAGCGAAAGTATCTTTCAAACGGTTTGCGCGTGAGTTTTGTTGGAGAAGCATTTGTTTTTCTTGGGAGTTGGCAGCACTTGAGATCAGATTTTAAAGGTGTTAAACGACGAGAAAAGGTATGGGTTTTCTTCCTCTTGGTCCCTTTCCCAAGAGACCCCTAAGTTTTAGTCGAATATAATCCGAAAACTAGGAATGTTCCCCGTTGCATGTCCCTGTCACTAGCTCCCATCAAATTTGTAGGTTGGGTATGTTTTGCTGGTAAAATTTTGGAATGTGATGTGTTTTCGTGATGATTATGTTCAATTATGTATGTTCGAATTTATGTGAGTAATAAGCATGCTTTCCGAATCTATGTGTTAAATGTGTGTGTGCATTGTGTATGCCATGACTTTGGTCATGGGTTGAACTGGGTAATATGCATATTAAATTCTTGTGTTTTGTATGCAATTACTTGAAGTAAATCGTGATGTTCATAAGTGGTGTAATGTTGCTGAATTGAGTGAAAATTCTTGATCAAATGTAACCACGAAAATGCACAAAATAAACGTACGAAATGTCCAATGAATTTTCCAAAAATCTAACGTATAAATTGTTGAGGAAATGGACTGGAAAGCTTGATCAAATTTCCAGATTTGCTGGAAATTTGTTTTGGCTAAGTTACTGGAAAAATTGGAGAGTTAAAAAAATTATTTTAAATATGTGAGGTCATCAAGGATTGAACCCAAGACCTCACTATATGAAGGCTGCTGAAAAATTAATATTTAAAGTGAGGTGAGGGGGATTCGAAATGGGGTAAGACTGGTGAAGAAATAAGAGAAAAAGGGAAAATAAATAAAATGTGGAGTGTGGGAATCGAACCCACAACCCCTCGGATAGGTGAGAAAAGTAGGACAACACTAAAGAAAATTTAAATGAGATGTGTGGGAATCGAACCCACAACCTCTCGGATAGGTGAGGGAGTTAGGAGAAAAATTAAAGAATAATAAAATGAGGTTGTGGGGGATCGATCCCACATCCTCTAAGTCGAAAACAGAAAAATCAAGGAGAAAAAATAAAGAAAAAGAAATGTAGGTGTTGGGAGTTGAACTTTAGTCCCCAAGCTGAAATTTTTAATCAAAATTTAATATAAGACTAAGTGTTGCTCAAGGGATTTGAAATCGGGTTCCCTTGCCCAATTCCGTATTGATGCATAAGTCTTACGTCAATAAATACTTAATGAAAGCTGCCTATAGGAATCGAAATCGAGGCCTTGGCATACTTACAAGATGCATAAGTCTTGTACCACATAATCTTACGTAAGTATGAGTCACTTAGACGAATTATGAACGAAGCCTCATGGATTGTACGTATGGGTTCATAAGTCCATCGTACGTTTAAAAATAAATGAACCTAAGATGTATGTGATGAAATGATGTGACACCCGGAGGGTTAAGTAAGAATGTGAAACACACTGAAAGGCCAAGTGCATTGTCATATGACGAAATGAACATTCACGTAATAAGGTGAGTAATTATGTTATACTATGATGCTAATGAAAATAGTGACAACATGATAAGAGGCTAGTGCAAGTGAAACAAGCTGCATCTACCACTAAAAATCAATGTCACTAAATGAAATTTCTAAGAGTATATTTATGCTAAACGATGAATAAATCAAGGAAGAGTGTCTACATGAGGATAGGCTAGTACAAGTGAGACAAGTTGTATCTACGCCTAGAATCAATGTCCCTCAAAGTAAATTCCAAGAGAGCATATGTATGTTATACGATGAACAAATAATGAAAGGTGAGTAAAGATGAAATGAAAAGGTGTTTAGAAAGAACAGGGTGGCATCACAATATTAGGCTAGTGCAAGTGAGACAAGTTGTACCTACGGCAATATAAGGTCACCAAAAGTACTCATCTAAGAGAGTGTTGAATATTATGAGACAAGTCTCAATCGCACTCTATATGTAAGTGTAAGGACAATTCACACTTAATACGTAAAGAAGAGATGATAAATCATCTAATGAGCTATGACTACCATATGCTAGAAGCTAGCTTCGACAATGTTTGAGTTGAGTGTAAATATGAACTTGAAACGGAGCACCGATAGGCTAGCTATGAGTGGTGATGCCTTCTTTCGAGAAGGGCGGAGGTTCACGTAATTCTCATGAGATGAGACTGTCCACCAAGGTGGGTATGGGTCTCCCTAAATCTCCTAGTCTTTGAACTATACTGCCAACATAGGGAACTAGCAAGTGGTTTTCCACCTAAGCGAGCTAGGGATATTTTAGTTTCACCTTGGCCTGTGACTCCACCTCTTTTTGGTGTGGGAAGACACCGGATTTCATGATGGTCACATGATCTATGTTGGTTAAAGTTGAAGTTACTCAAAGTATGAAAGATAATGAAATGAATGATACCAAAGGTGTTTGGATAGGATAATCAAGAGGTGAGCTAGACTCAAGAAATGACACTAGGTCATTCTTGGTCATTGCACAGTGAACCCGATGAGTGTCTTAAACAACATCCTAGGTATATCTGGTGTTCAAACCAGCCTACGAACGAATGAAAATGAAGTAAGTATGAATAAATGAAGCAGACTCTGTGTTTGCTAAAGAAGGCTCCCTAATTGAGGTCCCATATGTTGAGCCCTCATTTTTAGGAAGTCCTAATGTTAAGTCTGTGATTCCAAGGTCTCACGGTATATGAACGAATGATATGTAATATATGTATGTGCTTTAGGAAATATGTTATGTGTTGTGTGCAATATGAAAAGAATGATGATGCATGTTACTATCATAGCATGACTTTCCTAATCTAATTTGGCAAGTCCAACTGACTTGGATTTCCATAATTCATATCGTTAGGAGAGAGCTCTTCTTAATCATGCATGTCCTTGGTGTGTACTTGCATACACCCATACTTAGTACAAGTGTGTACTAATCCCATACATTATACTATTTTAGGTGCAGGTTCAGGAGGGTGTTCAAGACATTCATTGCAGCTGTTCGTACATCAGAGCTTTTCATCCGGACTTGGTAGGTTCTCCTGCATTCGAGGATGCCTGCCGTTCTGTTTCTAGCTTAGTAATAGGTTTAGGCAGGTGGAGCATGTTCCACTAGTATTTCTTTCCTATTTTGTTCAGACTTATGTAATGGTGCCCTTTTGGCAATTGTTACTTATGCAATAAGACTATTTATTTCCAGATTGAATGATTCTTTATTAGATGGTTGATACTCATGAGCAATGAACTTCTTTATACGCTTATGCATGTTATAATTATGAAGTCTATGTACACTTCAAACAAAACAAAAAGTTTCAAATTTTCCGCTAAAATTAACCTAACGCATGTAATGACGACGTAAGTAGGCTTGTCTGCGACCTCTGAGAGGTCAACCACGCCAGTTTTGACTAGGGTCTAGACCCCGGCCGTGACACTTTCTTCCTAGTGAAGTCAAAATGGTAATTCACACCAAGCACATCACCACATTAGTTAGTCATTTCACGACATTTCAACTTATAACATAACAGTAGCCTTCATGAGCAAGTATCGAATTGAGAAAGTATCATAATTTATAGGCACACACAAGGGCACTTATCTAAACATGTCTTCACCTTCCAAGAGTGAGCCTAAAATAATTCTTTCAAAACCATAGAAGTCATATAATTTCCAAGAGACTCTACATTTTTCAATTTAAAGAGGCTCAATTTCTCATTATAAGCCTAAACATTTCCACAATTAGAGTGACTTCAAACATGCTTCTTATCTTACCTCATGAAGTCTAAAGCACAATTACCATATAAAGATGCACAATCCACATGAGAAAACATGTATTTGATCAAAATTTCCTTTTCAAGTACTTTAGAATCTTCAAAATACTCTTAAGATAGTGTAAATAAAGACATACCAAACATATGAAGGTCATGCAATTCATACTTTATGCCAAGCTTCTAACATGAACAAGCTTACTAAGCATTCATTAGATTCAAGCTCAAGGAAGAATATAAGTACATGGTAGAAATATCTACAACCTTACTACTCACTTCACCATCCCCCACCTAGGGTAAACCCAATCAAGATCAACTTAACCCAACCTCAAGAGGATCTTTAGCTTAAAAACCTTCATTTTTCATCACTTACAAGTGACTTACCAACCTAAAAGGATTTACAGTAACTTAACATAGGGGTATCAAGGGCATATAAAATCCTACCAGCGAGGCACTCTATCCCCCACTTAGAGTATGCGTAATCACCTCATGCCCTTAAACACCAAGGTCAAGGCAAGTCAAAACAACCATTGATACTCTTCACTCAAGAAGATTAACATCATTGAGGGTTTTCACTCCTAATCTCACATCAAGTAGTCTACTAACTCAATCATAACCATCCCTCTAGGCCTAAAATCCAAAGGAAATCAATAACACACAAGTTAGATCATACTACCCAACCACATGAGGTCTCAACTCTACCATAGACACCAAGGGTCATACAACATTAGAGGAAGCAATAATGGAGACTTAGCCATAAGGCCTCTTTTCTTTCATTCAATACTAGAGTAAGGTAACTTCTAGGTCATTCCAACCCACATCGTCACCCTAAAAGGTAAGCACACTACCTTCACTTTTGGCATCAAGCCTATACAAAGACTTCAACCCATAAAAAGCAACCATGAAGCATTTATACACATAATAAGGCAACATTTGAACCATTTCACAAATACAAAGGGCAACATTGAACACTTAAACATATAAGGGCAACATGCATTTTTTAGCCACTTAACACACTTCTCAAAGCCATTTAAAACCTAAACCATTTGTTTAGACTACCATCATGAAAAAACATTTAGAAACATGCAATTCAAAAAAGGAAGCTCAATTTAACCATACTAACTCTTAATTAAGATAATACCATATCATAACATAAATCTTCACATAATATGTCATTTCACATAGGTCTCATAGATAGCCATAAATGGCATCACTTCAATAATGCATGCCAAAATTCACCTTCAACCATACTTATCAAACCATAAAACCAAGATAAACATCAAAACTCACCTTTTATTTCTCAAGCATAGAGTACCATCTCATCCAAACAATCATATCTAAAAGACCACCAAATAAAAAACCATAAGAGAGAGATTTTATAGAGTTAAGTTCTACGTCACAACATGAGAATGATGAAGAAGGGAAACTTTGTCATCCTATAGCCTCCATTATCATTTGATGGTGTCGCGACTCACCACCAATGAAAACAAGACTCTACTACACATGGCAATATGAGACTTCGGACCCTAAAACCACTTTTACAACTTCATGCTCTGATACCACGTTTGTCACATCCGAGGAGCACCCCTAGAAGTAACATGGTGTACTTGACCTCTCGGAGGTCTTATACAAGCCCATAGTTATCATTCATCGCATTGTTATAGTAAATTTAGCGGAAAATTTAAAACTTTTCATAGCACATCGTATGCTAGAAATATCACTTTATATATATATATATATATATATATATATATATATATATATATATATATATATATATATATAAGTCATAATACATAGGTAGACTCTAAGTCTCTTTTTCCATCTTAGACTCAACTTCATAGAATAGATTAGGGACACAACCCTTTAACATCATAATATAATATTTAAGCTATTACAATACATTGAATATAAACTTGTTATAGGAAATCCTTGGAACATAAGGACCCCTTTCGTGAGCTTGGGAAACACAGATCAAGCTCTTCACCTTAGATACTACTTTAAGCATCCATAACCTACACTTTATGTAAAAAGGTAGAGAAGAATGGTATTAGGAAAAGAATTCACTAAACATGGCAACCATGCAAAAACATGCATTTAAAAGGGACATTTTACTTTGAAAATCATGCATCATGCCTTTTTGTGAAAACTTTATAAAACTTTGATACAATAAGCATTATACAATTCACATATTTCATATAGGCATATTCAATGGTCAAACATCATATAAAACCACACATTTCATTTAAGACATATAAGTCACCACTATACAGTAAGCACCTTTACAATTATAGTGAGCTTATTTCAGTTTTACAGTGAACTCTCTCCTTTTACTTTAACTCTGTATCTTCTCAAGTAACCCTCTAGTGATGCTTGGTGCAATGTATAGGCTATGTCTATAACACTATCCACACTCAACCATCACTTTAAGGCCACTAGGGAATCATGCATACAACCTTCATTAACCCAACACATGCATTCGTACAAGTATTTCATATAATAAGATACCTAACTCACATTTGACCCAACATACTTTAGGGAACACATGGATTGACTCATTACAAGACCATATACAAGTCAAGACTTCCAACATAATCATAGCAAGACAATAGTCACATTAACATACTTGGACTTTACCTCATAAGAACCAGATAGAACCCTACTCATAATCCCTTCCTAATTCTACTTGTACAATGTACATGTGAAGTCCCATAACCTCACACATACTAAGTAAACCTACAAAGAGACTACAAGCCTTAACATGCTCTTGATACATCAATAAGACAAGTATAGACAACCTCCTTCATGTCAAAAAAGACTTCATCATATAGTCAATAAGACCCATACTATGCATATAAGGTACGACCACATCCCATAGACTCATTAGGACTCCTACCATGCATAACATCACAACAAGTAGACAACACTACAATGTCATGTCTAAGTAACATAAACATAATCATATACATTAGAACACCTTCCTAGAACTCCCTTCAAGAGCTACTTGTGCAATGCATAGGTGAAGTCCCATACCCCCACCTACACTAAGAAACTTCCCTTAGATTATCCTAGTTAGAGTCCTAGTCATTCACTTCAATTTTCCATTTTAATATAGGGAAACTATAGCCTTAACTACAATAAGACCATGGGTGCTAAACATGGAATTTTGTGTTGTAGAGCCTTACACCAAAAGAAGGTGTTCTTACCTAGCCAAGGTAGAACATTAACACATGCTAGCATAATAATGTGGCAAGCATAGTTTATGCAACTAAGAGTTATACATAACCCTTTACATGCTCATTAGCAATGGAGCCTCATCTCATGAGAAACCATGGGTGAATCTTCCTCAAGAAAATTTAACACCTCATGTGGAACCATAGGCGAATGTTCATACAAAGGGAAGTCAACACCTTATGAGAAACCAATGGTGAGTGTTTCTCCAAAGAAATCCAACACCTCTCATTGTCAAGTTCACTTGGTGCTAAGCTAAGTTCCCTTTATGGAAAAACCTTTATTACATTACTTTATAAAACATAGGCTTAGGATATTGACTCCTGATATGCTTATAGCATATTCAAGCACCTATCTAGTTTTAGGATACTCTTGGGAACACCTTCCAAGAGCCCCTCTATTGACTAGATCATCAAAAATATGGGTGTGTATACATATATGTGAGAAATCCTTTCACATAACACCTTTAGACCACATTATTCATACTTTACTTTATTCATGCATATACGACATGTTCATCACTTAACCATACATTCATATTCATATACATAGAAAACCAAACCTAGGAACTCTCCTATTAAGGCACACATGTGCAATGCATAGGCGAGGTCCCATACCCTTGCACATACTAGTACACCTATCAAGTAATCCTAGTTAAGGGATACATATCATACTTCATAAACATATACTTAACATGCATAGTAGTAGACATTAGTGCATATGAGAATTATCCTTTCATTAGACACCATGAACCTATAATGCATGAACTGTGAGTGTGTGTACATTGGTCAACGTGATAATATAAAGGCAACAATCCTAACATTAAGGCAGCCACCTTACAAATATTACAATACACATTTAAGTACCTTAAACCATATATAACTCACATATAGAGTAATAGGAACTATATACCACACACCAACCATAATAGCATAGGAGGTAAGACATATTCATCATTTACATCTAGGACTCCTAATCATGATCAAGAAAACATATTTATATAGGGGTACATAGGTAGGGATCATACTACACAAGAGTATTCAAACATCAACATGTATACCATACCTAGCCCTAACATAGTCGTTTGAATGTAGAGGAAGCATTATCAATATAACCTAGATCATAAACTAGCATTGGTGACAAGACATAATACTTCACATTGTGTGATCATCATAACAACACTTTCAAGATACAATTGCCTTCAAGGACATGATCACAACACATAATAGCATAACAATAAGGTAAACAACGCCACAATAAGTGGACCATACCACACAATGCCATACAAAGCTACATAAACTAGCAATTCTATAAAAAAAAAAGTAGAGAGAATAGGGGAAACTTAAAATTTCGTCCAAGCTTTTATCATCATGAGCAATTCCCATAATTCAACATAAATATATGTATAAAATAGTATCTAGAGGAACCATTACATAAACGAAATCACACTTCAAACATCATAGTTTTCAAGATCACATAAGGTACAATACTTCATCTAGTCTATTGATAGTAGAGGAATATATATCAATTTACCGAATCCGTACACCTTAATCATCATTGATCACTCATTCGAAAAATCATATTCAATTGACATGATTAACAATAGTAATAGGCAATTCAACATAATTGAAACATAATCTAATCAACATAGAGTCAAGATCACAAGACCCACATTATAAGCCAATTTGAGAATTTAGGAGGATCGTGGGTTCATCATAAAATTGGATTGAAATTCTTTTTAAAAATGGTATATAATCAATAATTTATCATAAACATGCTTTTGAAATCAATTTGAGAAAGAACCCATGGCTAGATTGGAAAGACGATGAATGTTTAAATAAGTTTCTCCCTTTATTACATCAAATTTATAGTTATTTTACATTGGTAGATGTTTTGCACAGTACACCCAGGTATGGAAAGTATGTGGAGTAGGTCGTGGCAAAAAAGAGGAAGATGACTGAATATGAAACTGTAGAACTTTTTCAAGCGTGCAACTCCCAAATCCAATATAAGTTGCCCACAAAATTAAAAGATATTGGTAGCTTTACGGTCCAGATCACTATAAGGCAAAGCATCCATGCATAAAGATTGTGTGATATAGGAACTAGTATCAACTTGATGCCAACATCGTTGTACAAAAAAGTTGGGGTTGGGTAGTCCATAATCTGCCATCATTATTTTGCAGTTGGAAGATAGATTTGTTTCTAGGTCGGAGGGTGTTATAGAGGATGTCTTAGTGCAGGTGGGATCTTTGATATACCCAGTATATTTTGTGGTGCTGAATTTTGAGCCATGTCTTAAGGTGTCATTCATCTTGGGAAGACAATTCTTGGTTACAAGGCGTGCTATGATAGATGTAGTAGTCGGTAAACTTACTATGCTGGCACATGACAAAGTCGATGTGTTTGATGTCTATAAGGTGTTGAACTCCCAGCTGTGTATGAAGAGTTGTCTGCAATAAAAGTGATAGATCTTGAAGCAAAAGCTCGGTAAATTGCATCTAAGGACCCATTGGAACGTGTAGTGGGAGATGATATCTATAAGGAGCTGAGGCAGAGGAAGTGGTATAGTTTTTGGATGTGTCGAGTGTGGATACGTCAAGAGATCACAAGGAGCCTTTCAATATAGTGTAGGGTCCTCTCCCAAACCTTCTATCGAAGAAAAACCCAAGCTGGATTTAAAGTCATTATCAGCCAACCTCATGTATGCATTTTTAGGTGAATATAAGACCTTACCGGTTATTTTAAAGTGTTATCTGAATCACAAGTGAATGCGACATTGAGTATATTAGTGAAGATAAAAGCATCTCTAGGCTAGATAATGTCTGACATTGTAGGCATATGTCCCGCGTTGTGTATTCATAAGATTTACATGGAGAACAGGCATAAGTCGAGAGCACTACTTCAATGGATATTGAATCTAGTGATGAAGGATACGGTAAGAAAAGAGGTGATCAAGTGGTTATATGTGGTTATTGTGTACCCCATATTAGATAGTAAATGGGTAAGTCCGGTACAGTGTGTGCCCAAGAAGGGCGGAATAACAATGATAACAAATGAAAAGAATGAACGGATTCGCACAAGAATAGTAAGTGGGTGGCCTATCTACATGGACTACAGGAATTTGAATGATTCCACTTGGAAGGAACATTATATGGTGCTATTTGTTGATAAATGTTTGATAGACTGGTTGGGCAAGAACATTACTACTTCCCAGATGGCTACTCAGGGCATAATCAGATTGTTATTGCATTATAAGACCATGAGAAGTTCACTTGTTTGTATGGTACCCATGAGCTTAAATGTATGCCATTCGTATTATGCAATGCACCAGCTTCATTCCACATATGCATGATTGCAATCTTTCATGATATGATAGAGGACTTTGTTGAGGTGTTCATGGATGACTTCTCGATGTTTGGTGAGTTTTTTTATGTTTGTTTGACTAATCCTTAGTGGGTCCTTGTAAGATGTTAAGAGACAAATATAATATTGAACTGGGAGAAGTGTCGCTTCTTAGTTCGAGAAGGGATTAAACTAGGGCACGAAATCTTAAGAAATAGGCAGAAGTTGATAAAGCCAAGGTTGAGGTCATTGAGAAATTGGCACCCCTATCACTATAAAGAAAGAGAGAAGTTTACTGGGACATGTTAAGTTCTAAAAAATATTCATCAAGGACTTTTCTAAGACTGCAGGATCCATGTGCATCCTCTTGTAAAACGAGGTGAAGTTTGTATTTGATGAAAGTTGTTTGCATGCATTTGAGCTATTGAAGAAGAAGTTGATAAAAGCTCCTATTCTGATTGCTCCTAATTGGGAGATTCCATTTGAGCTCATGTGAGATGTTAGTGATACAATGGTTGGTGCAGTGCTAGGGCAGCGTAATTAAAAGATATCTCACTCCATCTACTATGCTAGCAACACACTTGATGCAACTCAAGCTAACTACACTATCAGAGAGAGATATTCTAGCAATAGTATTTGCTTTTGATAAGTTCAGGTCATACTTGGTAGGCATTAGGGTTGTTGTTTACACTGACCATGCTGCAATCAGGTATTTTTTAAACAAAAAAGATTCAAATCCAAGGCTAATTAGATGGATATTGCTCTTCAAAGAGTTTGATATAGCGAGTAAAGATAGGAAGAGGACTAAAAACCAGATAGTTGATTATTTGTCCATATTGGAGGACTTATCTTATGTAAGAAATGAAGGACAAATTTATGAATAGTTCCCCGATGAGCAGTTGCTTGCTTTGGACCTTGCACTGGTACCTTGGTATGATGATATTATGCTTTTTTGGTGAGTGTTTTATTTTCTGTTGGGGCCTCAACACATCAAAAGTAAAGGTTGAAGTATGAGCGTGGTTTTACACGTGCGATGAACCCTTCTTATTCAAGTAGGGACCTACTCAGATGGTGCGAAGGTGTGTGGCTGAACATGAGGCATTGTAAGTGTTGGAAAGTTTCCATGTTTTACCATATGGTTGATACCATGGAAGCGAGCGCACAGATCATAAGGTATTGGAGTCTAGATTATTTTGGCCTACTTTTTTTTAAAAATGTTGCAATGTTTGTGAAGGGTTATAATCAGTGTCAGCGAATTGACACAATTTATTGAAGGCATGAGATGACATTGCCCAACATCCTAGAAGTTGAAATGTTTGATGTATGGTGGATATACTTCATGGGACCATTCCCATATTCCAATGGAAATCAATACATCTTAGTAGTAGTAGACTATGTGTCCAGGTTTGTGGAAGCAGTTTCTCTTACTATTAATGACGTGAAGTTGGTAGTGAAGTAAATCAGGAAGCATATCTTCACCAAGTTTGGAAATCCAGAGGCTATGATAACTGATGGAGGGACGTAGTTCATCAACAGTTTAGTGCAAAATTTGTTGGCCAAGTATGGAGTGAGACATAAGGCAGCCTCCATGTATCATCCATCCCCACACAAGTGGGCAGGTGGAAGTGTCAAACATGGAAGTAAAGAAAATTCTGCAAATTCCTATGAATGCTCAAAGGAAAGATTGGGCTAAAAAGTTAGATGATGTTTTGTGGGCATACAAGACTGCATACAAGACAGTGGTAGTGACTTTTCATTATCGAATGATGTTTCGAAAAGTGTGTCACCTTCCATCGAGAGTGGAGCATAAAGAGTACTAGGCTATCAATAAGTTGAATTGGGATTCTGAGCTACCATGAAAGAAAAGAATAACACAACTGCATGAGTAAGAGGAATTCATGCTCCACGCGAATGAAAATGCCAAGCTATACAATGAAAAGGCAAATAGGTGGCATGACAAGTATATTGTGTCACACGCCTTTGAGCGTGGGCAATTGGTGTTGTTTTTTTTATTCAAGATTGAAATTTTTCCCCAGAAAACTTTGGTCTAAGTTGAATGGACAGTTTGAAGCTATGAGGATGAGCCAACATGGAGTTATGGAGCTCAGAAACAAGGATAAGAGCTCTACGTTTCTTGTGAATGGTAAACGAGTGAAGCATTAGTTTGGGAATGATGTTGATCATGAGAAATAAATGGTCATATTGAATGACGAGTGAGTCATGAGTCGGGGCATACCAGGACATTAAATCAAGCGCTGCACGGGATTCATTATGTGACCCCTTGTAACATTTAGGATTTCTATTCTTTTGTTTTGTTATTTCTATTTGTAGAAACTAGTAAAAAACAATAGATATATCAGGAAAAAAACACAAAAGTTTGAGTCATGGCACGAGCAAAACAAAGGCGCTAGATAGAAGGCAACCCGTTGTGTTTACAATAATGGGTGTTGTGCTTAAAATGTGCAGGAAACAAAAATTGTAACCATGGCGCATCGCGAAGGGTGTTTCAATTTTTGCCTCACTAGAAATTAACTTATTTAGCGCAGAACCCTCCGTAGTATAAAGGAGTCACAGAGGAGCGCATTATTTTCAGACGACGAGAATATTTTTTTCATTAATTACATGGGAGCACTCTCTGTGTCACAGAGAAGTACCTAAAATTTGGTTTCCCTGGGAATTAAAGTAATTCAAGGAAAAAGAGGACTATGTTACAGGGCCGCGTCACAAAGCTTGGCCAAAAATTATGCTTCGCCAGGAATTTATTTTTCGAGGACGAGGCAGAATTGTAAGTAATGAACCCGGCTCGCGCCCTAAGGTGAATATTTCCAATTTTAATTCAGTCAAACATGTTTTACCCATTTTCTCTCTCCTAATAGCCGACCCACATCCCATTCAATCCCTAATTTATGTCCCCCAAACCCCAATTCTTGTCCCTTTCAAGTGCGAATTTTCCCCTCCCCTTCTGCCCTAATGACTTTCAGCATCAAATCTGTGACACGTAAGAACTTTGACG
Source organism: Solanum sitiens (assembly GCA_016801875.1). Taxonomy (NCBI): domain Eukaryota; kingdom Viridiplantae; phylum Streptophyta; class Magnoliopsida; order Solanales; family Solanaceae; genus Solanum; species Solanum sitiens. The sequence continues at coordinate 226,517 of JABWTJ010000224.1, read as the reverse complement.
ACATATCTCTCAAATTCTCTCATCTTCACCTTCTAAGGTACGTATTTTGCTATCCTTTTGTGCACAAATTTGGCGTGTTCGATGGTTGTTGTTATGGATTAGGAGATTTTGTTTGTGGGGAGTTATAATTGTAACTGTTAGTGGAAGGAAGTGATGTATAATTTTATGTTATGGGTAATTCTAATTCTTGAGTTGAAGGAACCTATTGTTTCTTGCATATGAGTTTTGGGGTAAACTATGATCGGATGAAATTGTTGCGTCATCTAACTTGTGTGGGATTTTGAATTCTTGAGTATAAATCGCCTATGGTTGATTTGTTGATAGTTTGTAGGTAGTGTATGGCTAGATTAATAATATTATGTGCGAAATTAAGTTTGGGGTGCTTACTCAGAGTGTTTGTTTCATGAATTTTATTGCCTATTATAATTCTGAGTAGAAATTCCCTTTGCTCACTATTGTTTGAGTCTTCATTTTGAAATGGTTGCATGAGAATATATGGTGTGAATTCTTGAGTAACATTAACAAATTATTTCTATTTTAAATGGATTGTGTGGGCCTCAATCCTAGTGTTGAGGTTGAGTTTGTGTTACTGACATTGTGGTTCCAACGTGGTTACATGATTGTGATAAATAAGTTGTCATTGAAGGAGTTGTGTTTTCAACATTAGGAAATCTGAGTATCATGGATGAATCACTACATGAAATATGTGTAGGGTGATAATGTATGTGCATCACCCACAACTCGTTGTGTTTTGTGGGCTAAATTGTATTTTGATTGCAGGAAATCATGTCTAGAACTCAAATACCTAAAAAGTAAGAGGAAACCTCTATCCAAATGAAATATGTCCTGAGTAGGGGGAATGCACCTCCCGCACCGGCGGTACCCAAGGGTCAAACCAAGCAGTTGAGGGAGTGAGCTGTGGCCAAAGAAGGGAAAATATGGTAGAAAATGCACACCTGCATTACACGAACATTATCTGGGAAAGAGTGTGTCTGGCTAATGCTTTGATGACGCCTGATCTTGGGTATATTTATATGCCCAATTATGACAAATTACCCATCTTTAAACGTTAGTTTAGGATATTATCTAATCTAACTATTAGGATATTATCTAATCTAACTATTAGGATATGACAAATTGCACATTAATATACATTATTAGTGATTTTTCATGTAACTAAGGAGAATGATCAAGTGTTGGAAGGAAAGGAGTTCAAGGCGATGAGATGCATCCAGGCGAGATACAGGCACAGTGCCCCAGCCACCTTGGCGCATCAAGTGTGTGATGTGTCAAGCCCATTTAACTAGGATTGGTTTCAGGCACACTGGCAGCGCGGCGTGCCAGCCTACCACGTGCGATTCTGGCGCGGCGCCCCAGCTCTGTGTTGAGATTTTGAAGAAAGTTGAAATTAAAAGGTTTCATTATTGAAGTTGAATTCGACTTTATTTTCTATTTACTATAAATGGATCCTTAGGGCCTTATTGTTGGAGTTCGACTTTTTGTTGGTGTGCAAGAGCAAGAACTCAAGTTTGTAATAGGTTTTAATCTTCTAACACTTTTATTTTTCAGAAATCACATGAACAGTCGTCTTTTGTGGTTTTTGAATAGTATGATTAGCTAAACGCCCTAGTTCTTGCCCTGCAGCTATTAATTGAATGTTTTATATTATTTGCGTTTGAATTAATTCTTTGTTATCAATACAAGTTACTTTTATATTCTTGTTTTAATATTTTATGCTTGATCACCTTAAGATAAATTTATTGTCTAATCTTAAATCGAGAGAGGAGGGATTAGATAAACCAGAGGATATAGAGAGCTTGATCGACCCATTAGATTGAGGTGATTTGTGTTCAGAAGTGATGCCCGGACGGACAACTTGCTTGGTTACGAAATAGGATAAAATATAAATGCTCACTAATTAGCTTACTTATCCCCTCTCAACGATGTATTTAGGTATCTAATTGGGGAAGGCAACGAGAGGTGTGTAGACCGACTCATATAATCAACCCTATTAACCAGTAACTTTACAACCAAAGTTAATTCTAAGTCAATTTTATGATGCATGAGATTCAACAAACGCTGCCGCCTTGGAATTGTATCTTTCTTGCTTGAAACACCATCTTTAAATCATTCAATCTTTGTTAATTTTAATTATTGCTAAAGTACTCGTAGTTAATAACAAACCATCAACTCTTGAAACAGTTACTTTTACTTTCTATTGTGGAATTAAGTTTGAATATACATTGGTCATATGTCCCTTGGGAACGATAACTCGTTTCCAAAAAGAATCTATATTACTTGCGCAAGAACATACACTTGCGTGTATATTGGGGAGGAATAAGTTCTTGGCGCCATTATCGGGGACTTCAAAATTGATTTATATTCAATTTTCTTAAGTCTACAATTATAAAATTCATGTAGTAATTACTTGATATTAGCTTGTTTATTGCAGACACTTTCAGGTTTGGCTCGAAAAATATATCTTGTTGATCCCTACAATGAACCGAAAAGATTTCTACATCAGCGAAGAAGGATGAGTCGAGCAGAATTAGGATATTCGAGAAACCATGGTGATGATCATCAAGATAATCCGGAAGATGTGAATAACCCAAGGGTTACGAACAATTCGAAGAATGTTGATGATCGATAAATACCCCCCTCATATCCCTATCATTCCAGCATTGCCACTGCGAGATGTGGCAGTCCCACTCACCGCTAATTTGGCATCGAGTATTAGGAAACCTCCACCAGGGGAAGATTTGAATTAAAGAGAAAGATGGTGAATATGCTCCATACAAATGGGAAATTCATTGGTCTACCCCATGAAGATCATCAACTTCACATTAGGAACTTCATGGAGGTCACTGATACCTACTTTCCACTTGGAGTTTCACCGGACTATGTGAGACTAACATTTTTCCCATACTCGTTGTTAGGAGCTGCAAGACGATGGTTAGACTCTAAACCACCAAACTCCATAACTACTTGGGATTGTCTCACAAAGAAGTTCTTGAGTCGATTCTAACTATCCAAGAAAAGTGCTAAGCTGAGAGGTGAAATAACAAACTTTATCCAAAAGCGTGGGGAAGACATGTACCAATCTTGGGTAAGCTTCAAACAAATGTTGAATGCTTGCCCACACTACATGAAGACTAATGAGGTACTAGCTAACACTTTCTTTGAGGGTTTAGAGTATAATGCTCGTTCGCTTCTTAATTGTGCAGCAGGTGGACAAGCCCTATCCATAACAAGTGATGCATTCTTTGAATTGCTTGATAAAATGTCGAAAGGGAATAAAGGGTATGACGGAGATAATTCTCAAACCACAACCTAAAAGGCTGCAGGTTTCTTAGATGTAGACCAAGCTACTGCTCCAAATGACAAGATATATGTAATGCAACATAGAATGACCGTACAATTTAAGTAGTTGGCTCTGAACCAGTCATCAATTTATGTGGTGCAACAAACAGTAAATTGGTGTGGTATATGTGGTATTGGAACCCATGAAACTGAGCAATGTGAGGCAAACTCGGATTCTGTGAACTATGTGGGTAATGTGTAAAGGTGCCAAGGCCAACAAAATTATGGCAATAGTTACAACCCTAGTTGGAGGAACCATCCTAACTTCTCTTGGGGTGGAAACCAAAATCAAAATCAGGCACAAGGTGTAAATCAATACAGTAACCAAGGGGTTGGGCAACAATACCAAAATCCTGACCAAAGTGTAAACCCAAGTATATCAAAAGGTGGGATGACCAATCAAGAGCTATTCCCAAAGCTCATGTCATAAATGGGGAACAAGTTAAGTGCTAGAATACATAAGCAGGATGAGAACATCAAAAACATCCAAATGTCCCAAGTAAGTTTAGAGAAAGAATTTGCGCAAGTGGTTAATTCTTTTAACTTGCGTCCCCAAGGTGGGCTGCTCGGTGATATTAAGCCCAACCAAAGTTAACTGCATGCTATAAGTACTAGAAGTGGGCTGCAATTAGGGGAATTATCTCCAAAGAAGAGAGACAATGGGGTAAGTGCTAAAGAGAAGAAAGTGGAAGAGGCAGTAAAATTCTCCAATGTTGAGGAAACCGTTACTCTAAAGAAGTTACCACCTCCGTTTCCACAAAGACTAAAAAAAGCATAATGAAGATGAATGTTTTGGTAAGTTTCTCTCTCTCCTTAAACAGGTTCATATTAATTTGCCCTTGGTTGATACTTTTCAGGGCATCCCGAAGTATGCTAAGTATGTGAAGGATATTGTTGCTAGCAAGAGGAGGCTTACAGAGTATGAAACTATAACACTTACTAAAGAGTGAACCTCTAGAATCCAAAATAGACTGCCGCAAAAGTTGAAATATACAGGTAGTTTTATTGTACATATAAATATTAGGCAAAATGTTCATGCCCAGGGGTAGTGTCATATGGGGGCAAGTATAAATTTGATGCCCTTATCGTTGTATCTTAATTTTGGGTTTGGTAGTCCAAAACAAACCATTGTTATCCTCCAACTCGCAGATAGATACATTGCTAGGCCTGAGCGGGTAGTAGATGATGTGTTAGTGCATGTAGGTTCATTGATTTTTCTAGTAGAATTTGTTGCCTTGGACTTTGAACCTGATCTTGAAGTACCATTCGTTCTAGGACGTCCTTTCTTGGCCACTGGTAGGCCACTGATTGATGAAGTAGCTGGCCAATTGACCATGGGGCCACATGGTAAGGTATATGTATTTGATGTTTACCGAGCTCTTAAACTACCCTATATTTATGAAGAGATGTCTTCCATATCACTGGTTGATTAAATAGTAGAGTCATAATTAGTTGCACCTGATGAGCCCCTAGAAAGAGGGTTAGTAGGTCATTAGAAAGAGGAAGACAAAGAGGCCCCAAAAAATAGAGACATGTCTAAATCTGGATACTATGGAGCCTCACAAGAAGAAAGTGGAACCATTAGAGCGTGAGTTAGGACCACCACCCAAACCCTCCATTGAGGAGGCCTAAAAGATAGAATTAAAAACACTGTCGACTCATTTTAGGTACGCAGTTTTGGGCGCTAATGAAACTTACCTGTTGTAGTTTTTGCAGAGTTATCTGAAATACGGGTTGATACGGCATTGAGGATTCTAACGCAGAGAAAAAAGGCAATTGGATAGAAAATGGCTGATATTCATGGGATTAGTCTCACGTTATGTATGCAAAAAATCTACATGGAAGAATATCACAAACCTAGTGCACAACATCAATGGCGACTGAATACCTTAATGAAAGAAGTGGTGAGAAAAGTGGTAATAAAGTGGTTAGATGCCAAAATTGTGTACCCATTCTCTCATAGTAAGTGGGTGAGTCCGGTACAATGTGTTCTAAAGATGGTAGGTATGACTTGGTTAGGAACGAAAAGAATGAGTTGATTCCTACAAGGACAGTGACCGGGTTTAGTATTTGTATTGATTACAGAAATTAAACGATGCTACCCGGAAAAATCATTACCCCGTTCCCTTCATGGATCTGATTCTTGACCGACTAGCAGGACAAGAGTACTATTTTTCTTATATGGTTATTCTGGTTAAAACCAGATCTTGATTGTACTTGCGGATCAGGAAAATACCATGTTAACTTCTCTTTACGGCACATACGCTTTCAAACACATGCCTTTTGGAATTTGTAATGCACCGGCAACTTTTCAAAGGTGTATGATGGCCATTTTTCATGACATGGTGGAAGAATTTGTGGAGGTGTTCATGGATGATTTCTCATTCTTTGGGAAGTCTTTTGAGGTATGTCTCCGGAATATGGATAAAGTACATGCTAGATGTGAAGACACTAACTTAGTTCTCAACTAGGAGAAGTGTCATTTTTTTGTTAGAAAAGGGATAGTGGTGGGACATAAGGTGTCTATGTCACAACCCAAAAGCATACCCTAGAAGATAGGGTACAACCTTGGATTGTAACCGGCGTCGTCGATCTCTCGGAGGTCTAAGACAAGCCTCTCATATCATTCATTGCATTGACATAGTAAATTTAGCAGAAAATTTAAAACTTTTCATAGCACATCATATGCTAGAAACATCACATCATATATACATAAAACATAAGTCATAATACATATTTAGACTCTAAGTCTCTTTGTCATGTTAGACTCAATAACTTAAGAATACATTAGGGACACGGACCATAAGACACATTACATACCTATACAATATTTAAAGACTTTACATTAAAGACATTAGTAGGACATCCTTGAACTTTAAGGATTCCTTTCATTGAGCTTGGGAAATCACCTATCAAGATCCTCAATTATAGATCTCCATTAAGCATTCCATAACCTACACTTTGTGTAAAAAGTAGAGAAGAATGGGATTAGCACAAGAATGTACTAAGTATGTCAACCATGCAAAAACATGCATTTAAAAGGGACATTTCCTTTGAAATCATACTTCATGCAATTTTGAGTAGATCATCATAAAACCTTTATAAATAGCATTTATATCATTCATATACTTCATAGAAACACAATCAAAGACCAAACATCATAGAAAAGCACATACAGAATTTAATCCCCATTTGAGGTCACTTTACAGTGAACTCACTCTCCTTAACATTAACTCTTTCTTTTAAATCAATAGCCTCCCAAGTAATCCTTTAGAGATACTTGGTGCAATGTATCACCTTAGGAACACAAGAGAAAACCATACATAGAATCTACACAAAACAACACATGCCATCATAGAAGTATAGTACCATATAGACATAGTTAAACCAAGACTACAAGTACATTATAATGAACTCCTAGTCAATATGCACATACACTTCTTTTACTTCACATTGAACCTTATAAAACCTAACCCATGTCCCCAACCTAGATCCACTAGTGCAATGCATATGTAAGGTCCCATAATCTTACACATGCTTAGTAAACCTATTATGAGATCATAAGCCATTACCTCCAAATCATATATCAACATGTATAGAGGAGACAACTCACTTATGTCAACTAATACCATCACCATATTGTCAACAAGATTAACATCATGTCTAAAGAATCATATCATACACATCATCATGATCAATAGACAAATACTATAATGTCATACATAAAGGACACATACATAATCATATGCATTAGGGTACCTTCCTAAGACTTCCTAAGGAGTCACTTGTGCAATGTCTAGATGGATTCATTACTTCCACCTAATATAAGTAACTTACCTTAGGTCCTCCTAGTTAGGATCCTATTCAATTACTTCCATTGTCCATTTTAACTTTAGGGAAATCATAGCCTTAACCGACATAGACCATGGGTGCTAATCATGGAATCCGATGTCGTAAAACCCTACAACGATTGAAGGTGGTCTACCGGCCAAGGTAGAACCTAACATAAACGTAGCTATCTAGGTGGAAATCCACTAGCTAGTATCCTATGGTAGCAACATAGTTTATGGAACTTGGGGGAAAAGAACCATGGAAATATCAACTCTACACCATTTGTTGGGTCATGAGGCTATCCACCCCGTGCGGACCGTAGTGAACCCTACCTTTCCTATGTTGGAAAGTGTCACCCCCTCATCTACAAGTTCACTCGGTGCTAAGCTAAGTTCCCTTTTATTGAAAAGCCTTTATTAATATTTATTTATAAAAACATAGACTTAGGATATTCATCATTCATATGCTTATAGCATATTCAAGCACCTATCTAGTTTTGGAGTATTCTTGGGCACCCCTAGCAAGGCCCCCTCTCACTAACTAGATCATCCATGTGTGTGAGTGAATACTTAGATGTGGGCAAACCTTTCACATAACACATAGAGTCACACATGTTCATATATTCATCCCTCATATACATAATAACCAAACCTAGGAGTTGTCCTATCAAGATACACATGTGCAATGTATAAACAAGGTCCCATACCCTTGCTCATACTTGTACACCTATCAAGTTATCCTAGTAAGGGAAATACAAATCATACATTCATAAACATCACCTTAATATGCATAGTAGTAGACACTAGTGAATATGAGAACTACCTTTCATTTAGACACAATGACTTATACTACTTGTAACATGCATGTAAGTGAGAATGTATGTACATTGACCAACATGATCACATAATGGCTATCAATAACTTCTCAAGTCATCCACCCTATTAGAGCACATTATACTTCCAAGAACATAGCACACAACACATAATAGCATAGGAGACAAGACAATATATACAATATAGCCAAGACTCCTAACTTTAGCTATTTACACTTTCATATAAGGGTACATAGGTAAGGGGTTATTAACCATCTTAACACATCCATGGCAGCACCTATACTTTACCCTAACATGATTATACACATGCTCATACAATGCCCACACAACCTAATTCACAACTAGAATAGGAAAGTAAGCATAAGTTTCTCATAGTATCATCTTAAGCACATATTCATAAGTTCATCAATTTGCCTTCAAGGCCATGGTCAACACATATATAATGACAATAAAGTAAACACCGCCACCATAAGTGGACCATACCACACAATGCCATACAAGGCTTCATCAACATTTCTATAAAGAATAAAGAAGTAGAAGAGTAGAGGAAATAGGCATTGTTACCAACTACTCAACCTTTGATCCTCATTGATCAATACACCTTATTTATTAATAATTCATATATATGGCAGTAGCTAAATGTACTTTAAACATATAAGAAACCATGTACAAGTTACTACACGATTATACCATAACATATACATCACATACTAGGAAAGTAGAAGAACATAGATCATTAACCAATTTCATTCATATGGATTATAGGTCATATTTCATGAATCATATCACCCTAAGTCAGTAGCTAATGAGATCATAATCTAGATGAGACACTACTATAATTTTCCATTAAGGTCGATACAAGCATACTTCATATAGGGAGTTCATGGAAAGTAAGTTTACATAGGTTAATCATATTCAACCTATCATGAATTGACCCATATTGTATTAATTACATATAATTCATCCTCATATTTCCTTATAGGCAGCAGCTATAGACATTAACCATACTCAATTCCTATAGCGACTAACCTAACGTCAAGATCACAAGTTACAACTTCATAGACAAGAAGAACCTAGATTAATTCAAACCAAGCCTTCTATACTTTGGTCATACATGATTTATATCCACAATTCAACCGTGGTATTAACCTAAAATAGTAGCTACAAGAACCACAACATAATCGAAATTCACTTTAGATCATAAGAAAGCCAATGTTACAGTGAACTATAGAAACTAGGCTAAACATGCTCAAATCTTCATACATTGATCCTCATGGATAATTCAACATCAATTCAACATAAATTCATGTAAATAACAGTATATACAATCACTTAAACGTAAGGGAATCATAATTCAATTGATAACAAGTCAAGATCACAAAGCCCATGCAAGAGCTAAACCAATTTTGGAAGAAACATGAGTTCATCATGCAATTGGAGTGAAATCACGTTCAAATCACTGTATTAACTTCAATTCATCATGATTTAATCATTAAAAACGTTTTGAGAAAGAACCCATGGCTAGATTGGAGAAGAAGAATTTTGATCATAAACTTTCTTTGAAAACATTGAGAAGAACTCTCCAAGTGAAAGGTTACTTAGAGATGAAGGATCACCATACCTTAATCGTCATGAAGACCTATAAAACGTGATGAAAAACCCATGAGAATCCAATCTACAAGTTGTTCTTGAGCTTCAAAAACCTTGGAGGTTCTAGAGAGAATATTTTGGAGAGGAAAGGCTTTAAACATGTGAGAGGATTTGTGAATGAGTTGATCACGTTTTAGAAGACTTATATACACCTAAAATCAACTAAATAAACCCTTAATAATCAGTTTATGACGTGGGGTAAATTTCCCATTCACCCCTTTAAGTGACAGCACGCAAGCTGCCAACCTGCAGGCCACCTGCGACGAAGTCAGTGACGGGGCGTCATGGACATGACAGGGCGTCATGCCCTCCTTTGTCCATGACATAGCCAAATTCTTGGCTCAAGACCTGCCCAAGGCAATCCCCCTTCGACGAGACCTGCTTTATGGTCCGTTGGTGGCCCAATGATCCGTCATTGGGTCCGTCAAGGGACACTGCCCAGGCAGTGTCTAGGCAGCTTTGGGGTCCTTCTTTTGGGGCCTCTTGAGGGGCCCTTTAGAAGTTGTACCCGGACGTTTCCAACACGATTACAAACCTTAACATGTTATAGACCTTCCACATAAATTTCATCCAAAACAAACACATACAAGACGTCCAAACAGCCTTGACCCCAACATGACATACGATGAACGTCTTAGGGGCTATCTTTCGAACGCCTTGGACATTCTTGGGCGTTTGACCTCCAAACTTCACGAAACTTCATAAAATAACATTAAACATAATTATAACCCATTTCAAGACTTATTAGACTCAGTTCATACAATTTAGGCATGCATACACACATAAGGCACATAAGCGACTATTTGTCGAACGTCTTGGACGTCCCTTGACGTTCGACTTCCAAATCACTTTAAACTTTGCACACTGCCTCTATACCACATAATAAGGCATTTTAGGACCTTATAACATTAATACAAACATGTTAGGATCTAGACACCTTATCTCATTTTCGGGGTCTTACAATATCCCCCACTTAGGAACATTCGTCCTCGAATGACACTTAGGACTCTTAGATCTCAACAAGGACTTCAATGCACATAACAGCAGTTCATCACATTTAGTTTTAGCACTCAATGCACACAAGCAATCAGAAACCATTACTCACTCACTCTTTAATGCATCAAACACAAAGGCTCTCATTCAAGTTCATAGGAGAACATTCTTCTCCCAATCATAACATGGTCATTACAAATCATCAAGTCACTAAACTTTTCAAGAGAGTCAACATATTTCATGGTAAAAGAGACTCAAATCCCATTACAAGGCTAAACAATTTACCCTACAAGTGACTATTACCAATTCCTTGTCTTACCTCATGAATTCAACTTCACATTAGCACATTAAAATGCAAGTCAACAAGAGAAAACATGGATTTTATCAAAAATTTCTTTTCATGCCCTTTGGAAAATTCACCATGTCTATAAGATGATGTCAATCAATTCATACCAATCATATAAAGATCATGCAATTCACACTTTATGCAAGACTATCTTCATGAAGAAACATACCAAGAATTCATATTTTCCAATTCAAGTAAGAATAGAAGAACAATGTAGACAATTTCTACAATCTCCTACTCAAACACCATCCCCCACTTAGGGTAAACCCAATTAAGAGCAACTTAACCCAACATATAGAGGATCTTAACTACACAACCTTCGTACTCATCACTTAAAGTGATTACTACTTTAGAGGGAAGTTCCATTAATTTAATTTAACAATACTAAGGCATTCTAAACCTTATCATTTTAGGCAAATCATCCTCAACCATCAATTTTGATCATACCATTTAATTCGCATAAGGTATTCCTACAATGCAATAGACACTAAGGTCATACATCATTAGTGGAAAACAACAAGGAAGTTCATAACACAACAAGACGTTTAGAAATAACTCTACGACTCATCATGTCATAAGATTCTCATCCTTCAATCTAAATAGCAAAAAAAATTTTCCACATTCCTTATCATGTTCATATTCATAAATTCTACACATATTTCAACAACATCCAATGAAAATGACAATTTAGTAGGTTCTTCAAACATGTTACAATAAGTTGCCTAGTCTTTACAACGAGCATGCTTCCAAATACCCAAAAGTGCAATATTTAGACATTTAATGTAACAAGTATGGAATTATAAGATACAAAGCTTTACCAACTCATTCTTCATAAGCATGCATACTATATTTACAACTCAAGTCTCTACAAAAGACTCCAATTTATACTAGGAACTTATCAAGTACCACTTATAAACAAAGGAAAAAAATGCACACCTTTAATCACATACACTCATATGATAGCATACCTCCATAGGTAGTTATTCAAACAATCCAAGTTCAAATCCTAATATTTGGATAACATCATACAAAACCATATAGGAATACAACAATCTTAAGAGAATTCACTTTAACCACTATAACTTCTAGCATGCTTCAACTATATCATGACATACATCATTCGACATCACTTGCTATTTCACAAAGACTTCATATATTGCCATAATTGGCATCACATCGTCAAATAAGAGATATTTCATACATAGCGAGGTAAGATAACCAATCATAATCCCCATAGAGTCATCATGTGCAATGATCAAGTAAAGCCCCATAACTCTACTAAATCAAGTTACTCAACAAGAACTACAATTAGCACCATACTCCACTCATCTATAACCTTCATGCATGGATAACTCCATATCTTTAGCACACTAGGCTATTTACATGATTATAAGCATAGAGATCATTACATAAGGACATTCACATTTATCATCATACACATGCATAGTATTAACCTCCTAAGGTCTCCATCAAGGCAAACTAGTGCAAGACATAGGTAGAGTCCCATACCCCTACCTAAGTCTAGTTAACCCTTCAAGTTGCCCTAGTTAGTATATACATCATCAAATAAGGACAAGTGTCACCTTCACACATACTCATTCAAACCATAAAGCAAAGATAAGCATTTAAACTCACCTTTTCTCCCTCAAGCATAGAGCAATCTCATCCAAGCAACCATATCTAAAAGATCACCGGACAAGAAAACATAAGAGAGAGATCTTATAGAATTAAGTTCTATGGCACGATATGAGAATGATGAAGAAGGGAAACTCTATCGTCCTATAGCCTCTCGTACCATTTGATATGTCGCGACTCACCACCAATGCTACGAGACTCTACTAGACATGGCAATATGAGACTCTTAGAACCTAAAACAACTACATAAACCTCATGCTCTGATACAAAGTTTGTCACAACCCAAAAGCATACCCTAGAAGATAGGGTACAATCTTGGATTGTAACCGGCGTCTTTGACCTCTCGGAGTTCTAAGACAAGCCTCTCATATCATTCATTGCATTGACATAGTAAATTTAGCGAAAAATTTAAAACTTTTCATAGCACATCATATGCTAGAAACATCACATCATATATATATAAAACATAAGTCATAATACTATTTAGAATCTAAGTCTCTTTGCCCTCTTAGACTCAATAAATTCAGAATACATTAGGGACACGGCCCATAAGGCACATTACATAACTATACAATATTTAAAGACTTTACATTAAAGACATTAGTAAGACATCCTTGAACTTTAAGGATTCCTTTCATTGAGCTTGGGAAATCACCTATCAAGCTCCTCAATCATAGATCTCCATTAAGCATTCTATAATCTACACTTTGTGTAAAAAGTAGAGAAGAATGGGATTAGCACAAGAATGTACTAAGTATGGCAACCATGAAAAAACATGCATTTAAAAGGGACATTTCCTTTGAAATCATACTTCATGCCATTTTGAGTAGATCATCATAAAACCTTTATAAATAGCATTTATATCATTCATATACTTCATAGAAACACAATCAAAGACCAAACATCATAGAAAAGCACATGTAGAATTTAATCCCCATTTGAGGTCACTTTACAGTGAACTCACTCTCCTTAACATTAACTCTTTCTTTTAAATCAATAGCCTCCCAAGTAATCCTTTAGAGATACTTGGTGCAATGTATCACCTTAGGAACACAAGAGAAAACCATACATAGCATCTACACAAAACAACACATGCCATCATAGAAGTATAGTACCATATAGACATAGTTAAACCAAGACTACAAGTACATTATAATGAACTCCTAGTCAATATGCACATACACTTCTTTTACTTCACATTGAACCTTATAAAACCTAACCCATGTCCCCAACCTAGATCCACTAGTGCAATGCATATGTAAGGTCCCATAATCTTACACATGCTTAATAAACCTATTATGAGATCATAAGCCATTACCTCCAAATCATATATCAACATGTATAGAGTAGAAAACTCACTTATGTCAACTAATACCATCACCATATTGTCAACAAGATTAACATCATGTATAAAGAATCATATCATGCACATCTTCATGATCAATAGACAATTACTATAATGTCATACATAAAGGACACATACATAATCATATGCATTAGGGTACCTTCCTAAGGCTTCCTAAGGAGTCACTTGTGCAATGTCTAGATGGATTCATTACTTCCACCTAATATAAGTAACTTACCTTAAGTCCTCCTAGTTAGGATCCTATTCAATTACTTCCATTGTCCATTTTAACTTTAGGGAAATCATAGCCTTAACCGACATAGACCATGGGTGCTAATCGTGGAATCCGGTGTCGTAAAACCCTACAACGATGGAAGGTGGTCTACCGGCCAAGGTAGAACCTAACATAAATGTAGCTATCTAGGTGGAAATCCACTAGCTAGTATCCTATGGTGGCAACATAGTTTATGGAACTTGGGGGAAAAGAACCATGGAAATATCAACTCTACACCATTTGTTGGGTCATAAGGCTATCCACCCCGTGAGGACCGTAGTGAACCCTACCTTTCCTATGTTGGAAAGTGTCACCCCCTCATCTACAAGTTCACTCGGTGCTAAGCTAAGTTCCCTTTTATTGAAAAGCCTTTATTAATATTTATTTATAAAAACATAGACTTGGGATATTTATCATTCATATGCTTATAGCATATTCAAGCACCTATCTAGTTTTGGAGTATTCTTGGGCACCCCTAGCAAGGCCCCCTCTCACTAACTAGATCATCCATGTGTGTGAGTGAATACTTAGATGTGGGCAAACCTTTCACATAACACATAGAGTCACACATGTTCATATATTCATCCCTCATATACATAATAACCAAACCTAGGAGTTATCCTATCAAGATACACATGTGCAATGTATAAACAAGGGCCCATACCCTTGCTCATACTAGTACACCTATCAAGTCATCCTAGTAAGGGAAATACAAATCATACATTCATAAACATCACCTTAATATGCATAGTAGTAGACACTAGTGAATATGAGAACTACCTTTCATTTAGACACAATGACTTATACTACTTGTAACATGCATGTAAGTGAGAATGTATGTACATTGACCAACATGATCACATAATGTCTATCAATAACTTCTCAAGTCATCCACCCTATTAGAGCACATTATACTTCCAAGAACATAGCACACAACACATAATAGCATAGGAGACAAGACAATATATACAATATAGCCAAGACTCCTAACTTTAGCTATTTACACTTTCATATAAGGGTACATAGGTAAGGGGTTATTAACCATCTTAACACATCCATGGCAGCACCTATACTTTACCCTAACATGATTATACACATGCTCATACAATGCCCATACAACCTAATTCACAACTAGAACAGGAAAGTAAGCATAAGCTTCTTATAGTATCATCTTAAGCACATATTCATAAGTTCATCAATTTGCCTTCAAGGCCATGGTCAACACATATATAATGACAATAAAGTAAACACCGCCACCATAAGTGGACCATACCACACAATGCCATACAAGGCTTCATCAACATTTCTATAAAGAATAGAGAAGTAGAAGAGTAGAGGAAATAGGCATTCTTACCAACTCCTCAACCTTTGATCCTCATTGATCAATACACCTTATTTATTAATAATTCATATATATGGAAGTAGCTAAATGTACTTTAAACATATAAGAAACCATGTACAAGTTACTACACGATTATACCATAACATATACATCACATACTAGGAAAGTAGAAGAACATAGATCATTAACCAATTTCATTCATATGGATTATAGGTCATATTTCATGAATCATATCACCCTAAGGCAGTAGCTAAGGAGATCATAATCTAGATGAGACACTACTATAATTTGCCATTAAGGTCGATACAAGCATACTTCATATAGGGAGTTCATGGAAAGTAAGTTTACATAGGTTAATCATATTCAACCTATCATGAATTTACCCATATTGTATTAATTACATATAATTCATCCTCATATTTCCTTATAGGCAGCAGCTATAGACATTAACCATACTCAATTCCTATAGCAACTAACCTAACGTCAAGATCACAAGTTACAACTTCATAGACAAGAAGAACCTAGATTAATTCAAACGAAGCCTTCTATACTTTGGTCATGCATGATCTATATCCACAATTCAACCGTGGTATTAACCTAAAATAGTAGCTACAAGAACCACAACATAATCGAAATTCACTTTAGATCATAAGAAAGCCAATGTTACAGTGAACTATAGAAACTAGGCTAAACATGCTCAAATCTTCATACATTGATCCTCATGGATCATTCAACATCAATTCAACATAGATTCATGTAAATAACAGTATATACAATCACTTAAACGTAAGGGAATCATAATTCAATCGATAACAAGTCAAGATCACAAAGCCCATGCAAGAGCTAAACCAATTTTGGAAGGAACATGGGTTCATCATGCAATTGGAGTGAAATCATTTTCAAATCACTTTATTAACTTCAATTCATCATGATTTAATCATTAAAAATGTTTTGAGAAAGAACCCATGGCTAGATTGGAGAAGAAGAACTTTGATCATAAACTTTCTTTGAAAACATTGAGAAGAACTCTCCAAGTGAAAGGTTACTTAGAGATGAAGGATCACCATACCTTAATCTTCATGAAGACCTATAAAACTTGATGAAGAACCCATGAGAATCCAATCTACAAGTTGTTCTTGAGCTTCAAAAACCATGGAGGTTCTAGAGAGAATATTTTGGAGGGGAAAGGCTTTAAACATGTGAGAGGATTTGTGAATGAGTTGATCACGTTTTAGAAGACTTATATACACCTAAAATCAACTAAATAAACCCTTAATAATCAGTTTAGGACGTGGGGTGAATTTCCCATTCACCCCTTTAAGTGACAGCACGCAGGCTGCCAACCTGCAGGCCACCCGCGATGAGGTCAGTGACGGGGAGTCATGCCCTCCGTCGTCCATGACTTAGCCAAATTCTTGGCTCAAGACCTTCACAAGGCAATCCCCCTTCGACGAGACCTGCTTGAGTGTCTATTGGTGGCCCAACGATCTACATATGGGATGAATCACTCTTGTTCAAGAAAGATGTCGACCGAGAAGTGAGAAGATGAATTCCGGAGTGTGAGGTTAACAAAGTTCTACAGAGTTGTCATGCTAGTCCATATGGAGGTCACCACGGAGGAGATCACACTACTCATAAGGTATTACAAGTTGGTTTCTTTTGGCCCTCGCTATTTAAAGATTCTATTGCTTTTGTGAAGGGTTGCGACAAATGCCATAGGTTGGGTACTATCACAAGACAACACAAGATTCCATTAAACAACATTTTGGAGGTGGAAATATTTGATATGTGGGTTATTGACTTCATAGGTCCCTTCCCACCATCTAGTGGAAACAAATACATTCTAGAGGTTGTGGATTATGTGAGTAAATGGATTGAGGCTGTCACTCTTCCTTCTAATGGCTCAAGGGTGGCGATTAAGTTGATCAAGAAACACATGTTTACTCGCTTTGGCACTCCAAGGGCAATTATAAGTGATGGAGGTAAGCATTTCATTAACAATGTTGTGAAGAACCTTCTTGCTACGTTTGGTATTTGTCATAAGGTTGCTACAATGTACCACCCGCAAACAAGTGGCCAAGTGGATTTGTCGAATAGATAAGTAAATCAGATCTTGCCGAAGACAATGAATGCGGAAAGGAAACATTGGTCCTAGAAATTAGATGACGCATTGTGGGCGTATAGGACTACATAAGAAACCCATAGGGACTTCTTCCTATCACATAGTATTAGGGAAATCATGTCATCTTCCGACGGAGTTAGAACACCAAACTTATTGGGCAATTAAGAAGTTGAACTTGGACCCTGAACTAGCCGGTAGAAAGAGAGTTGATAAGTTGCATGAAATTGAAGAGTTAAGACGACACACATATGAGAATGCCAAGTTGTATAAAGAGAAGAATAAGAGGTGGCATGATAAGCACATAGTAGCTCATACCTTCAATACAAGAGAAAAGGTACTACTCTTTAACTCTAGACTTAGGTTATTCCCCAAAAAACTAAGGTCTAAATGGAGTGGTCCTTTCGAAGTGGTAAGAATGACACCACACGGGGCTGTGGAACTAAAAGGAGGGACTGTCCCTACATTCTTGGTGAATGGGCAAATAGTGAAACACTACATCAGTGTTGATTCAAATCGTGATCAAAAGGCTCTTGATCTAAATGATGAATTATCCAAGCTGCGTCATTCTGCGACGTTAAATCTAGTGCTACTTGGGAGGAAAACCATGATATCTATGTATTAGGTAGCAGTGTTGCTTAATTTTGTAATTTTAGTTTTGTTTTAGAATTTTAGGCCAGAGTTTTTATTGTTTCTAGTTGTTAGATAGATGGGACTTTAAATACTAAAACAAAAAAGACAAAAAGGTGAGTCATGCCACGCGTTGGGTAGGAGGCAACCCACCATTATAAGGTCACGTTGTTTGATTGATGTGCAGGCCAAAGAAGAAGGAAGTGTACAAAGTTAGAGGAAATATGATGAGGAATACAGTGTGGGTGCAAAATCCAACGTGTCACGCCAATGGAAAAGTCCAGAGATGATTTTTGGGCTCACTAGCAGCGCATCACACCCCAAACGCGCCACAATGAAGGCAAAACGCCGATGGTGGGCGTACTATAGGCGTGTCGCGCCAGACCTTGTTTGAATGAGGACTGTTTTTGGCGCACTGCAGGCGTGCCGTGCCAGGACTCGTTTGACTGGGTCCTGTTTGTGGTGCACTGCAGGCGCGTCGTGCCAGCCTATCAGGCGCTACGCGCTTGACTTGGGAATTTGAATTATCGAATAAAAATTGTTGTTTCTCCTCATGGGACCCTCCACGATTCAAAAACCTCCTCACCGCCCCACCTATTCATTAATACCCCAAATTTCCCAAATCTCTTCTCCTTTTTCTCTCCCCACTACCAAATCCTCCACTAATCTCTCTCCCTATTAATCTTCCTCCACTTATCTTCAACTTTCATCCACACAAATCCCCTCACCACCCCAAAATTTGACCCACCACCATCTTTCTTAATTTTTTTTTCCGTAGTGTCTTCTACTTGGGTAGTGTGATGGCTTCTTAAGGCAAAAGAGTTGCTAGTGGTTGGAACCAAGAGGAGTACAAAAGGGGTGGTCACTGGTAGTTCTAGTCAGGAAGACCCAAATCTTCCACCCGTAAAGTTCGGTGAGCAGGCGGTTATGCACTATGGAACGATTGGTACAAGGACCAGAAAGAATCCAAGTACCTTGGCGATGAGTACGTGGAAGAAGATAAATTGCGTCGCGACTTTCCCAACATTCACGCCAAAGTCACTGTGTTGGGACTTCAATATGTTTTTGTGAATCAAGGTGAGTGTAATTTGAGTTTGGTGGGTGAATTTTATGCTAATTCGAATACTCGTCATGTTAAGATAAATAGTGGTTATGCTAGAAATAGTGGGGTGAATTTTTCTGTTGAAGCATTAAATAACTTTTTGGGTGCCCCTAAATGCGATCATGCTGACTTTATGTCCATGGTTGAACAACCCCATTATCATGATATACGACATACCTTGTGTGGGGTGACTTCTGTTTCTAGGTGGGATCGGGTTTGGGACACGGGTCACCAGTTCAACCTTCACTATGGACACCTTAACTAGGATGCTCCGGTTTGGCTGAAGATTGTGTGTAGTACTTTACTTCTAGGGAAACACATGACTGATGTTACTAGGGAGAGGGTAATGCTTATATATCGCCTAATGAAGGGCTTACGGTCAATGTGGGGGCTTTTTTGAGGCAGAATACGCTTATGTTTAAGACCAACAAGTGATGGTGTTACTGTTATGGAAGCATCATCACTAGGTACCTGAATGAGTTAATGATTGAGGAGTAAGTGCATGATGTGTGTCCTTCTCATGCCCCCATCTAGTGTGCCACCCTGTTGATGTAACGCGCACTAAAGCACACGATCATTCTGACGGGCCTGTGCTGACTGCTCTTGATAGGCAAGCTCGTGATGATAATTTGATGTGGTGCATGTTTTTCATGGCTGAATTGCAATTGCATATTGGTGGTCTCCCTATGACTGAGGAGGAGATGGACACACTAGCTGATTGGTAAGCTAGTGCGATTCACATGTGTAGGATGGGCCTGGCGTCCCAGGAACTGATCGATGATGATGATGTGATGGTTGATGAAGATGATGGCTCGATGGGGGATCAGTTCGAGGCCATTGATACCGGAGATGATGCTTCAAACGCGGCCTAAAGGCCGACATGGAGTTCTCTTTTACCTTTGCACTTTGTTTTAATTTTGAACAATAGGACAGTGTATTGTTTAAGTTTGGGGTGGAAGTTGAACTTCATTGTACATATTTTATTGCTTTATCGAGTCTTTTTTATTTTTAGTAAGGTTTCTCTCATTTTGTTTTTAGTTCTTTTACCCAGGATAGTACCTTTGAACAGTTTAGGTCTAGTTTATCGCTTTATTGAGTCTTAGAGTCATCTAGGAATGACGTCTCTCGATTATGGATGGATGACGAACGTCTTAAGGGAAGATTAGTCATTAGGAGTAGAAGTATGAAACCTATATCTTTGGCACTTTGAAACCTTGTCTTAATAGTTGGCTAGACATCATGGATGGCACTACTTTATTTGCATTAGTAAGAGAGTAACCATAAAAACAAGCATAATCTCTTTGTGTTGACTCTAATCGGAAAATAAAGTAGTTGGCCTTAATTTTGTGGACACACTGTAATGTATTGTATGTGAGCATGCTAAAAGTTTGGGTCCTTATGTATGGAGTGATGCCATGTGTGAGAATGATTGTTTAGTTGTGCATTGAATAACATCTAGAACTTTCCCCAAGTGTGCTTAATGAGTACGTTGTGTGAATTGTGGAATGTGATTGACGCTTTTCTTTGAATAGCCAAGTTTATGTAACAACCCTAAAAATAAATAAGATAAGAAATGCTTAATGTGTCAAAAATGCCTACGATTAGACCAGGGTTCACACGGATTGATGCACGTAGAACCAGACCTCAGAACCTTTGCTACAGCCAAGCCAACTAACTTGGGGAGTTATTTGAGCTTGGAAAGGTTGGGTCCAACCATGTAGGGCTCTCGAATACAAAGATTTACTTGAAGGAGTCTTTACCGTACTTAAAAAGAAGAAATCTTAGGTTTGAAGGGTCTAGGGGTAAAATGGTCTTTTTCATGGCTAAGGGTAGTATAGTAATTACCCTAAATATGTAATTAATTATTTGATTAATAAAGTGGAGGGAGATTTTGGGGAGAGAGGGCCGAAATTGAGCCCTTGAAGTGAAGTCTTGCTCCACCCAGGTTTGAACCTAGGTGGGAGCAATGATTTAATGTGATTTTTTAATTGGTCAATTAATTTAATAAATTAATAATTAATGGTTGATTTAAGAAAAAGGAAATTCAGATTTTTATTATTAATTATTTATTAATTAATGTGTTTTATTTGACTAAGGCTCCTAGTTGACTAAGTCTAAACCACTTCACCTCTTTTAACTCTCTCTCACGCTCATCTCTCTCTCACGTCTCTCTCATTCTCTTTTCTTTCATGTTTTCTCTCTGCCTAAACAACTACAAGAACAGAAAATTTACTAAAGTTCTTCACACTTGAAGAACTCACACGAAAATATAAGAAAACAAGCTAAGTGAACACGTTAGGCAAAGAGAGGGTTTTTCCGTCGAAAGTTTTGTGTTGAAACTTGGAGTGGACATGAGTTTTGGAGAAGGTTTGGGCAGTAACTTCAAGGTTTGAACGTCAAAATATGGTATGGGTTTTCTTCTCTCTTGGTCCCTTTCCCAAGAGACCCCTTAAGGTTCATATTATTCATTCGAAAACTAGGATTGTTTCCCTGTTGCATGCCCCTGTCACTAGCTCCCAATGAATCGTAGGTTGGGTATGATTGCTGGTA
The DNA here is from genome assembly GCA_016801875.1 of Solanum sitiens. NCBI lineage: Eukaryota > Viridiplantae > Streptophyta > Magnoliopsida > Solanales > Solanaceae > Solanum > Solanum sitiens. The sequence continues at coordinate 204,508 of JABWTJ010000224.1, read as the reverse complement.
GATTTAGGTGTATGTTATGTTTTTGTGATGAATATGATACTTGAAATCGTATGAAAGACAACCATGTATTCGAAAGTTTCTACAAGTGTGTGCATGTGCAAAAATGTTACTGTGAATGTTACTGTGAATGAGGTCTCGGGTTAAGGTTTCAAGTTTGATATTGTTTTGGTTGTCATTTTACGTGTATAAACCTATGTAAATCGTGATGTTAATTAAAATGGAAGTGGGGCTGATTTGAGTATCAATATTTTGGCTAAACAAATCCATGAAATACACCCCAAAAAGTGTTAAACGATCCATGAATTTTCCTATAATTTCAAGTGGAAATATTGGTGAAAATAAGCCAAGAAAATGATTAGTTTCCAGCAAAAATTATAAGTTTAGTTTAGGCTAAAGTATAGAGAAGTAATCTGGAAATTTAATTGATTTTAAAGGGATGAGGCCACCAGGATTCGAACCTGTGACCTCACCCGTGTGATACTTTAAATTCGCAAGAAAAGAAAAGGGGTCAGGGGGATTCAAAATGGGGTATACTGACTGAGAAAGGAGAGTGCAAAAATTAAATAAATAAAATGGGAGGCGTGGGAATCGAACCCATGACCTCCAGGCAGCGAATGAAGTGAAAGAAAAATTAAAGAAAGGAAATGTGAGGCGTGGGAATCGAACCCACGACCTCAAGACTGTAAAGGAGAAAGGGAAAAATAAAAAGAAAATAAAGCGAGCCCCCACAACCTCACTGCCAACGCATAGCTAAGTCAATTTTTAAATAAAAATAAAATAAGGAGGTTGTGGGGGTTCGAACCCACAACCTCACAGTCACTAGCAAAATAAAGAATAAATAAAGAGAGGCTGTGGGGGTTTGATCCCACAACTTCATGTGAGTCTATGCGAATTGAACAACAAAAATTTAAAATGAAAAAAAATAAAAGGGGTTGTGGGGGTTCGATCCCACAACCCTTCGGCCAAATAAGAGTAGAATCCAAGGAGAAAAATAAAGAGAGAATGTTGATGTTGGGGGTCGATCTAGGGTCCCAATGTCATGTGGATTAAAAATAAAATCAAGGAAAAATGTAAGTATTGTCCAAGGGAGTCGAACTTGGGTTCCCTTGCCCAAATTTCCGTATTGATACATAAATCATACGTGAATTAAATGTTCAAGAATAATGCCACCTACTTAGATCAAAATCGAGATATTGGCATACATACAAGATAAATAAGTCTTGTACTACATAATCTTAGGAAGATATGAGTCACTTATCGAATTATGAATGAAGCCTCATGGCTTGTATGTATAGACCCATAAGTCTAGCATACGTTTAAAAATAAGTGAACCTAAGATGTATGTAATGAAATGAAGCAACCCTAGGAGGGTTAAGTACGAGTGTAAAATACACTAAATGGCCAAGTGCATTGGCATACGATGAAATGATTATTATGTAATGATGAAACCCTAGAAGGGTTAAGTAAGAGTGTGAAACACACAAATGGCCAAGTGCATTGGCATATGATAAAATGAACATTCACGTAAAATGGGGTGAGTAATTATGAAGAGCAATTGTGCTAATATTAATGAATGTGGTGACAACATGATATGAGGCTAATGTAAAAGATGAGAACAATCTCAAATGAGCTTAAGTAATTGTTACCAAAATGTACTCACCTATGATAGTGTAAAGCTAATGAAGAGACCAGTCTCTATGAACACTCTAATGAAAGCATTGAGATTAACACACATAATACTAATGATGAGATGAGAAATTATCTATTGAGCTATGATGTCCTCATACTAGAAGCCAGCTTCTACGACGTATGAGTTGAATGAAATGGAACTTTATACTGAGCACCGATAGACTAGCTATGAGTGGTGATGCCTTCTTTAGGGAAGGGCGGAGGTTCACGTAACTCTCATGAGATGAGACTGTCTGGCATGCCGGGTATGGGTCTCCTTATATCTCCTAGTCTTCGAACCTATACTCCTAATATAGGGATCTGACGGGGTTCAACTCCCATGTACGCTAGCATGTTTTGGGTCACTTTGGCCGGTGATTCCACCTCTTTTCGGTGTGGGTAAACACTGGATTTCATGATGCTCACATGATCTATGTCGGTTAAAGTTAAAGTTCCCAACGAATGAATGAGGCCAGCCTCAAATGATGCACATAATAAAATGAACGAAACCAAAGGTGTTAGGATAGGATAATCAAGAGGTGAGCTAGACTCAAGTAATGACACTAGGTTATTCTTGATCATTGCACAACAAACCCGATGAAAGTCTTAAACTACATTCTAGGTATAGCTTTTTTTCACACTAGCCTATGAACGAAATGAAATAAAGTACGTATGAATAAATGAAGCAGACTCTTTGTTTGCTAATGAAGACTCCCTAGTTGAGGTCCCATATGTTGAGCCCTCATTTTGGAAAGTCTTAATGTCAAGTCCATGATTCCAAGGTCTCATGGCATATGAATGAATGTTATAAAAGATGTTATGTGCTATATGTTATATGATATGTGTTATGTGTAAGATGTTATGTGTTGTGTGCAATATGATAAGTATGATGACGCTTGTTACTCTCATGGCATGACTTTTCTAATCCAAATTTGGAAAGCTCACTGACTTTCCTAATCCAAATTTGGAAAGCTCACTGACTTTCCTAATCCAAATTTGGAAAGTTCACTAACTTTCCTAATCCCAATTTTGCAAGTCCACTGACTTGAATTTCCACAATCATGTTGCTAGGAAAGAGATATTCTTACTCATGCATGTCCATGGTGTGTGCTTGCATATACCCATACTTAGTACAAGTATGTACTAATCCAATACAACTCTATATATTTAGGTGCAAGCACAAGTGGACGCTAGAGCTTATAGGTTGACGTTGCAGCTATCCGGACGTGGTGTTTTCATCCGGACTTGGTAGGCCCTCATGCTTTCGAGGATGTCTACCGTTATTATCTAGCTTAGATGTAGGCTTTAGCTAGTGGAGCATGTTCCACTAGTGTTTCTTTTCACTTTCATTTCACACTTTGTATTGATGCCATTTTGGCAAAAATACATTTAATGCAATTATGAATTGTTTCTTTCATTTGATTATCTCTATATTAGATGGTTGATTTGTCAACGCCCATGATGTTAAGTTTAAAATGTTTAGCATGAAATAAGAAGAAAAAAAAGTTCAAATTTTCCGCTAAAATTAACCTAGATGAAGTAAGAATGACGTATGTAGGCTTGTTTGCTACCTCTAAGAGGTCAACGACGCCGGTCTCATCTGGGGTCTAGATTCCGGTCGTGACATTTTAAATGTCCCTCATATTTTTCAAAATAAAATATCCCTAGCTTAGCCCCATTGATCCTTGTAGCCTTAATTTGTTCTAACCCACATAATTGAGCCAAATCCCTTTTTTTGATACCATGTGATTGATCCAAAAGTCGTTATGCACTATGTTGAGTTGAAGAAATAACAACTTTGGTTGAAATTAATAGGGTGGTAGTGGTTTTGTGGAGAAGAAAAGAAAAGGTACAAATGAGACCCCAAGTGTTGAATGTTTGAATAATAATAAAAAAAATAAAGAAAATATGTATATACAAAAAGGGGTTGTGCAAAACGAAGGGGCTCAAGTACAAGTGAAGTCAAGTGGAAAGCATGTAATAGGGAAACAAAAAGTTGTGAATGTTAGCAAAGAAAAAAACACATGTGCATTAGGGAGAATGATTCACAAAAGTTTACCCAAAAATATCCTCCCTTACCTAAAGCCGATATTACAACAGAATGAAAGTCCTCTTGATTCCATGTGAACATTTAGTGAAAATTAAAGTACACTAAGGGAAAGCTTATGACATGTTAGGATATGTAGAACTTCATTTGGGAGTGAGAGAGTTCATGTTATGAAAAAATGGCCTTATAGTATAATGAATCGATTGATTGTTAGTAATAAAATAAAGGCTATACTTATATTGGTGAGGGCATTCAGGAAACATGTTTGGTGCTTAATCGTGTGGTATGTTTATATGATGTTGCACTAGCCTAAATTATTGGAAAAGAGTCATGCATAGAGTTTGTGAATTATTTGAGTGGGAGACTAAACAGAAGAGTTGAAATTCATTACACTAAATATTTTTGGTTGATTGTAAATCTAGGTGAAGAGTCCAAAGGGTTAAGAGCATAATTTGATAAGATAGAGTTGTTCGAGGACTAACAAATATTTAAGTGTGGGGTGGTGATCTTGGGCATATTTATATGCCCAATTATGACAAATTACCCATCTTTAAACGTTAGTTTAGGACATTATCTAATCTAACTAGCTTGTTTTGGCTCAATATTGCGATGATTGCACATTAATATATATGATTAGTTATCTTTCAGGTTACTAAGGAGAATGATAAAGTGTTGGAACGAAAAGGAGTTCAAGGCGACGAGATTCAGCGAGGCGAGATACTCGTGTGGTGCCCCAGCCACATTGGCGCATCAAGGGCGTGATGCGCCAGGCCCATTTAACTGGGGCTGGTTTCAGGCGCAATGGCAGCACGGTGCGCCAGCCTGCCAGGGGAATTCTGTCGCGGTGCCCCAACCTTTGCGGAGATTTTGAAGATATTTGACATTAAAAGGACTCCTAATTGATGTTAAAGTCGAATTTATTTTCCTATTTACTATAAATAGACCCTTAGGGCCTCATTGTTGGAGTTCAACTTTTTGATTGGTGTTTAAGAGCAAGAACTCAAGTTTGTAATAGGATTTAATCTTCTAAATCTTTATTTTTCGGAAATCACATGAACATTTGTCTTTTATGGTTTCTGAATAGTATGACTAGCGAAGCGCCCAAGTTTTGGGGCTGCAACTATGAATTGAATGTTAAATATTATTTGCGTTTGAATTAATTCTTGGTCATCAACACAAGTTACTTCTATATTCTTGTTTTAGCATTTTATGCTTGATCACCATAAGATAAATTTAGTGTCTAAACATAATATCGAGACAGGAGGGATTAGATAGACTTGAGGATATAGAGAGCTTAATCGACCCATTAGATTGAGGTGATTTGTGTTCAGGAGTGATGCCCGGATGAACAACTTGTTTTATTACGAAATTAGATAAAATATAAATGCTCGCCAATTAGCTTACTTATCACCCTCAATGATGTAGTTAGGTATCTAATTTGGGTAGGCAACGAGAGGTGTGTAGACCAACTCATATAATTAACCCAATAAACCAGTAATTTGACAATCAAAGTTAATTCTAAGTCAATTTTATGATGCATGAGATTCAACATATGTTGCATCCTTGAAATTGTTTCTTTCTTGCTTGAAACACAATATTTAAATCGTTCAATCTTCGTTATTTTTTTTTTATTGCTAAAGTACTCGTAGTTAATAACAAACCATCAACTCTTGAAACAATTACTTTTACTTTCAGGTCAAGAATTAAGTTTGAATATAAATTGATCATAAGTCACTTGGGAACGATAACTAGTTTCTGAAAAGAATCTATATTACTTGCGCAACCACGTGCACTTGCGTGTATATTGGGGAGCAACAATGCCTATGGAGATGAATATTAGGGCTGTATTGAAATAGGCAATGAGGAAGGCCCAAGTTCATAAAGGGCATAGATATGCATTTGGTGGTCTCATTACTAGACTCTATTGTGTTGGAGGTGTACCGGAGGAGAATTTGGACTACATGGCACCACTATTACCAATGATGGTAGATATCACAAAGACTAAGGGGCCCGACACTTAGTTCGTCCCAACAATCACTACCGCGCAATGACATAGACGTGATGAGTTGATCATGACCAGGATATATGGGATTGAGATGTTGCACTACCAAAATAGTTGTCGGGCATCGACTGACGTCAAATTAGGTGAGGTGGAGAGAAGATACCCGTTGAATGCCCGTCTGAAGGCTCTACTTGGCATTGGTCTTGCATTTCATGGGTCGGTGGATGATGACATCCCGACTGATGAGGAGAGACTATGCACTATCTCAGATGAATGACGACCGTCGTAAGGATATTTTTCGTCATTGAGTCTTAGGTTTTGTATGTTCTAAAGCTTTAAATTTTGAAAGGATATTGTATGAAAGCATGTTGAGAAAATTCATATATGAATGCATTTGAACTCTTATATTTGATTGGAACGAATACAACTTCTACTTAATAGAAACTTATCTTGTGCATGAGTTGATTGTGTTGCGTATGACTGATCCATCTTGAGTAGAACTTGTCCCATGAGGGATAAGGGATTATAGTATCCATGTAATGGATTTAAATCTAGAACTTTCTCTACATGTTATATAAGCAAAATTCAAGGTGGTGCTCTATTTCAAAGATGATAATAGGTTTTCTTTGATTTGTCTTGTAAATGTTAGCCTTCTCAGACAATGTCCCTAGTATAGTCCCGTTTAGACTTATAGCCTTGATTTTGTTCAAACCAACTTAATTGAGCCGAATCCCTTTTATTGTTACCGTTAGTTTCAATCCCAAAGTAACCCCTAATGCACAATGTTAAGATGAAAAAGTGAAAACATCGGAAAAAGTAAGCAGGGTGAAAATTTTTGGTTTTGTGGGGAACAAAGAAAAGAGGTAGAAAAATGGTGCTAAAAGTATGATTCGCCCTGGTCCTGTGGACATTGTGCAAGTCGACTCAAAGTGAAAGCCTAAGTCAAAGGTGGCTAACTCAGAAAATACTTTAATAATGGTCTGGTCCTTACAAGGACAATGTGTGTTACGACTCGGGAGCACACCTAAGTCGCGACAGGGCATATTATAACTCTCGGAGGTCTCATAGAAGCCACATGGATCTTTCATAGCATATGATACTAAAAAATATATAAGAATTTACAACTTTCTTCATTCACAAAGAATACTTTCATTAATAAACAAGCGGAAGACTTTTTAAACATATAACTTCACAATATGTCTCATTAAACAATCTCATAACTTTTGGAGTACAACATTTGGGACTAAGCACATACAAGACTTTAAAGTAAAGATTAAAAAGACTTAAAAGAAACATGTTGGTATTGTCCTCAAATCTATGAGGACTCACTAAAACTTATCTTCAACCTTTAGAAACCTATCCATGATCCATAGCATACCAAACCTCCAATCCCAACACTTTATTCAAAAAGGGAAAAGAAGGGGCTAGCACATTTAAGCACTAAGTATGGAAGCCATTCAAAAACAATGCAAAAAGGGACATTTAGTATAAAAACATGCTTTCATGATATTTTGAAGAAAAAAAACTCCATCATAAGAATTTAAGAGACATAACCCAAGTCCACATTCATAAATAAGACCATTTTCAAGTAACATCAACAAATAACACTCAATTCCATGTTCATCAAGTAACCTTTCCTAATTTAGACTCTCTGCCTAAGGCTACTCTAAGACCCACCAAAGTAACACATGAAGAGACCTCCCACACATCCTCTTCAAGAACATCTAAGTGTTCCTCAAAGCTACCCTAAATAATGATTTTTCTACTTAAACATACTAACCTTAACGTGAAAATTCTTTACTTAAGTTATTTGAAAGTCAATAATAAAAATAGGGCACTTCACATAATGATCTTAGAAAGACCTCGGGAACCCATTTTAGCATCTTCAAGGCTTACTCGTGCCATGTGTAGATAGCGTCCCATTCCACTACCTACATGTTGTAGAACCCATCCAATAACTAGAGAGTACATCCCACATGATGAGAATACGCATTAACCGATATAGACCATACTATCTAGGTATGGAATCCGATGTCATAAGACCCCACACCATGGAAGGTGTTCTACTTTCCAAAGGTAGAACTAGGACACATCCCATGTAGGTACATGGTTTAGGGGATATAAAAAAGGTTTCTTTGTACTCTAGCCACATACTCAATTAGAGCTACTCCCTTAAGCATATCAACTCAGTGCTTTGCCTTGGTTCTCATAGAGCAAGTTCATTCACATCAGTGTATTAGAGAAGGTACCATAACTAAACCCTACCATATCATAATACTATTTTAAACAAGGGTTGTCGATCAAGGTTCATTAGGATAGATATCATGACTTTCTTAGATATGTTTAAAAAACGTTCTAGCCAACCTACCTCCAAGTCCATCACTCAACTCAAGAAGGAGGCATCATTTCGGTCTACCACTTCAAGGCTTCTTTATTAACTTTGTTGTCATATTCAAGGTTTCACATTCTTAATCCTCTTGTCATATTCAAGGTTTCACATTAGTCACTCATAAAAAGGGTACCACTTTAGGTCTACCGATCCTAGACTTTCATTCATTCATACATACATGAAAAGGGTGCCTAAGCCTACCAAGTAAAGAGCTCACATTCACATAACCTTCATGAATCAAGTAGGAACAACTAGGTATACCTAAACAAGACACCATATCAACGTATAAAGACTCTTCATAGTCTATTATCATCACATACCAACATTTACAGGAACATGCTTTCACTAGAAATATCACATAGCTTTATACAAGATCACCTCAAGATCACATGAACACCTTCACATTATTAACATTACACAATATCACCCATATATCACATAATAACTTCACTTTATACATTCATGTATGCCATAACACCATGCACGTAGTCACATTACTTCATATAACCAACTTCACATTACACCTTCACATATACCTTAACATGGTACTACCACAATTCATGTAATAATGCTGACAAGGCCATGATCACAATAAGAACAAGAAGTAAACACTGCCACCATAAGTGGACCATAACACACAAGAGCAAATTCGATATCAATTCTTCATTAGTAAAGTAATTAGGTCAACTTACCCTCTTCGCATAGACAAGATCACCATTCATTAACATCCCCATCAATTCACAATATAACAGCATAATTAAAAATAGAAATCAACTACAAAACTCATTACAATCACAATTCCATCAACATTAGATCATAAGCAATAGACCCACTTCATAAGCCAAATTAAGAGATTTGAGAAGATCAAGGGTTTTTGGAATTTTTCACTATAAAACATTAATTTAACATCAATAATATCATATCTAATGATTTGAAATTGTTTCATGAAAGAACCCTTGAGTTAGAGTGAAAAATATGCATTTTCATAAACTTTGAAAACTCTGAAATGGCTATAAGGTGATAGCTAGCCTTATATAAAGGACTCCCATACCTTATTCTTCAATAACCCAACAAAAATAGAGAATAAATCAGTTGAAACCATCCCTCCTAGCAAGCTCCAAGATCTTGACCTTCAATGGTGGCTTGAGAGAATTTTGGAAGAGAAGAACTTTTGAGGGGTTTGGAATTTCTTATTATAATTGAGGGTTTGGGGTTTTTGATAATGGAATGAGTGTATAATGACCTAAAATAAGTACATAATACACCCCAAAATACCTAAAGCACCCCTACATCAATTGGACCTTTTTAAATAAGTCAAACTCAACTTTAATTTTCGAAATTATCATCGGGGAACAAGTCCACGCCGCGGAGGTATTCCTTGAAGATTTTTGAAAATAAATTTTATAAACAGTAAGGTCCACGATGTCTCTGTGACACAGAGATTTGTTTTTCATGTCTGGAGCAAGTCCGCAACGCGGACATACTACTGGTCGCAAGCAGCCTTGTCAGCAACTTTACCAAGGCTTGGGTCCTCCTCAAGGACACTTAGGTTATTCCTTGGGGAGTCATACCCGGACAATTTAACCCTAAATATGATTATTAATACCTTCGGGTAATCTCCACTGATTTCACACTCCAAACAACAGATTAAAGTTTGTACAACATACTAGGACACACTAGCACACAAAAGACTAGTTTTCGAACGTCCTTGTCGTCCCTTGAAGTTTGAATTTAAAAATCATTAGAACTTACTAATAAATCCATCCTTCATTATTTTAACAAGATATTTAACTCATAAAACCCATGTGAGTCTCTAGTTCACCCTATTTCATTTTGAGGGTTGTAATAATGTGTGCCTTAACTTTAGATTAATCTATAAGTTGTGGGTGTCTATTGTTAAGTATAAAAAAAGATAAATAAGGGAGAGGTGGAAATACTAGTGGAAAATTGTGGAGAAAAGGGTAATAAGGAAAAGAAAAAGTTTAGAATTCACCAGAAAATAAAAACATGTGCATTAGGGAGGATAAGTTACTAATTTTATTTAAATGCATTCTCCCTTACCTCAAGCTTACATCACAACCCGTAATGTCCTACTTGATTTTGGGCAAAGCACACTTAATTAGTTGGAGATGTACATAATGGGCAAGCTTATGGTTCTCAATGCATGCATGAAGGATGTCTTTGTTGAGTGAAAGCATGTTATGTTTGTAAAGTCCTTAAACTATATTCAATTTGTTGAGTTGACTGTAGGTACTATTCCTTTGAGTGAGGGGCACTTGTTGTGTTAAAGATAGATGATGTGAAATGGTGCACATGACGATAAATGCATATGTTGCAAAAAGTTGTCGAGACAATACTTGAGTTGTATGTTGTATGAATGTGGTCAAGGCCTATTGTGAGTGAGAACATGCTTATTTTAACTTATTAAAGATCCTTAAAAGAAGGTGGCAGATGCACAAATATGATAGTAGGGAGTCTAGGTCTAGAATTAGTTAGTAAGTTGTTCAAGGAAGAACAAAGCTCTAAGTATGGGTAGTGATCTTAGGCGTAATTATATGCCTAGGGACTAAATAATACCCGCATTTAGGCCAAGTTTGGAATCATTTTATGTCAATTGAATAGTCGTGCCGAGTATTTTGATTGTATATAAACTACCCAAAATTATTAGTTGTGGAGGTGAGCTTAAAGGAAGAAAAAAGACCTAAAATAGGCATTGGAAATAATGAAAGGATCCAAGTTGAAAAGAAGAATGATGAAATAAAGGCCAAGTCGTATTCGTATCCTCCCAGCGTCGTGCAGAGGAAGTCCATTCTTTGTTGACAATTGAAAATGAGATATAATGGTCCGTGACAGCCCCGCGTCATGAAGAAGAGAAGAACTCCTTAAACTGGAGTTGAACAAACACGTGTGTGTTGTGCCCTTGTATGCCAATTTTGTCCATTTTGACTAAACTATAAATCGGTCAAGATTTAATTTTATTAAACATTCTTTTTCTGGGTTGCAAAGAATGGTGATTTGGAGAGCTATTTCATCAGTTTTAGGGTTCTTTCTTAAACTCTTACTTTTGCTCGAGTTATGACATTTATGAGAAGCTACTTTCCCTAGTTCTAAGGTTGTGGATACATGATGATTGTAACTTATTGAGTTTTTATGGATTGCCATTAACTATTATAAGAATCTTTCTTATGTTCTTGTTTTTCATATTTCATGTTTGATCACCATTGAAATAAACATATTGTCTGAATTGAATTTGGGAGAGCACTAAGAGAATAGAACGTGGAGCATAATGAGCACAATTTTATCTTAAGAATTAGAGTTAATTTGTATCTAGGATAGGTATATATCTAGAAACCTTGCTTGGTCATTATACAGGAAGAAGCTGTAATGCTCAGGAATTGGTTCATCATATCCCTGCCCAACGATGTAGTTAGGTTGTCATTTATCGTAGGCGATTAGAGGTCGGGAGGCCATAATCATATATTTAACCATGTGATCATTGATTCAATAGTTGATGAATATCCATCTTACAAGACAATATGCATGATTCCTTAAGTGAGTTACATCCCTCACAAAATCATTGTTTGACACCTTAGAAATCAAATTGTGTTTGTTTAGGTTTTACTTGAATTCTAGATTAAAAAAATCAATCACTCTTTTAACCTGAAAAACATTTGTGTTTAATTGAAAGTATTGGGAAAATCAAGGTACTCTAATTGTAAGTATTTGAGGGTACTATACCTAGCTCTTCATAAGAGCTACTTTAATACTTGAACGACCACGTACACTTGCATGTGCTATTTGAGTACAACAAGAGTGTATTAAGTTCAAATATAACAAGTATGTAAGACCCCCAAAATGATTTAGGGTGTCTAGAGCCTAACATGTTTGTATTAAGGTTCTAATATCCTAAAATTTCTTATAATATGGTTTAGAGTCAGTGTATAAAGTATGAGGTGATTTGGAAGTCAAACGTCAATGGACGACCAAGACGTTCGACGATTAGTATGTGCCTTATATGTCTATGCGTGATAATATGCATATGAAATGATCTTATGAAGTCTTAAAATTATTTATAGTGATGTCTAATGGTATTATACAAAGTTTCGAGAAGTTTGGAGGTCAAACGTCCAAGAACGCCCAAGATGTTCGAAAGATAGCCTTGAGACATGCATGTGTGTGTCTTGATGGGGCCTTGCATGTTTGGACGTGTTGCGAGTATTTGTTTTGGGTGAAACACATGTGGGACCTCTACAACTTGTTAAGGGTTGTATTTATGTGGTAAATGTCCGGGTACGACTTCAAAAGGGCCCCGTAAAATGACCCACAAGAAGAACCCAAGGCTGGTCGAGACATTGACGGACCAAAAGACGGCTAGTTGGTCAACCAACGGCCTGTAGATGAGGTCTCTTCGATTTATAATTATCCTAGGCAAGTCTCAACCCAAAATCAGGCCAAGTTCCAATTGACTAAACCAAATGAACGGCCAGTCTATTGACCAACGCCCAGTAGACTGTGATCCGTCGTTTGTGGCCCGCAATCACTGTCTTGCGACTGTTTTACTTAAAGGGTGAATGGGAAATTCACCCCACGTCCTAAAATGACTCTAATTTATTAATTTACCTGTTTTTAGGTGTATTTAAGGTATCAAACACGTGAACAAACCATTCCCAATCCCTTCTCACGAAATTGAACCTTTCCCTCCAAATATCTTCTCCCTAGAAACCTCCATTGTTGTTGAAGCTCAAGAACAGATTGGAGCTTGGATTTGCATGATTTCTTCAACAAATTTTAGAGGTCTTCATGTAGATAAATGTATGGTGATCCTTCATCTCTTGTTATCCTTCCATCTAGAGAGTTAATCTCAAAGATTTCAAAGAGAAAAATATGATCAAAGTTCTCCTTCTTCAATCTAGCCATGGGTTCTTTCTAAAAACGTTTTGAATGATTAAATAATGATTAATTAAAGTTAATATAATGGTTTAACTTGATTTTGACTCCAATTGCATGATGAACCCATGTCCCTCCAGACTTGATTTCGTCCTTGCATGGGCTTTGTGATCTTGACTTGTTATCTAATGAATTGTGATTCTATTACGTTGAATTGCTTATAACTACTGTTATTTACATGATAATGTTGAATTTATGTTGAAGGATCCATGAGGATCAATGTATGAAGTTTTAAACATGCTTAGCCTAGTTTTCCATAATTCATTGTAATATTGGCGTTTTAATGAAAATAGTGGAATTCGATTATGTTGTGGTTCTTGTAGCTACTGCCTATGATGTAATGAGATAATGAATTGTAAATAATGAATTCATGTGGATCAATGTTGATTAGCCTAGGATTCTTCTACTTTCCATTGATGTCTAGAATAGCATGATCACTGTGATCTAAAGGTTATAGCAATGGTAGTAGGATTTCTTGTAGATTATATTGTCCTTAACTACTGCCTTGTATAGATGATATTAATGAATTGTGGGTATGAATTCTTGATGATCAAATAAAAGGGGTATTGCATGAATTGATCTAGGTTCTTCTAGTACAATTTGAATGTTGTAATGATCATTATGTGATCTTAATTCTAAGGTAGATGAAGCATGATTTAGATTTGATTTATATCTATTTAGATACTTCCCTAAATGTATATTATTGATACATGATGATTTATGAGCAAAACTAGGGAAGTTACTTGATGATCTATAACTCTCTACTTTCTACCATATATGTGATATAGTGCACTAGTTGAATCATGCTCTGGTGATGACTTGTACACGGTTTCGTTTATAATTTAAGAACTTATAGCTAATGCTCTATAATGTATAAATTTTGAGAAAGGAGTATTGATCAATGATGATCAAATATTGATTAATTGGTAAGAATGGTTCATCCCTCTACTTTTCTATATTAATGTAGTTGATAAAGCCTTGTAGGGTATTGTGTAGTATGGTCCACTTATGGTGGCGGTGTTTACTTTATGTCATTATATATGTGTTGACCATGTCCTTGAAGGCATATTGATGATTATATGAAGGAATGGTTATGATGATCATCTTATGTGTAACTTGTGCCTAGTCTTCTTTAGTTGTGAATCTAGATGATGTTACTATTGTTATGAGCATGTAAATGGCTATGTTAAGGTGATATGTACTTGCTGCCTATGATGAGGTCTTATGATGCTATATGTGATGTAAAGCTAATATAGGTACATAAAGACTAAATCTTACTTTAAGAACATTGTAAGTCTTAAATAAATGAGTCTTATGCTACACTAACCATTCTATGATGTTTTGTGAAGTATCATTCACTAGGATGACTTGATAGATGTACTAGCATAGGCAAGGGCATGGGATTTTGACTATGGATTGCACATGTGCACCTTGATGGGATAGTTCCTAGGTTGGTCTTCTAAGGACATGCATAGAACTCTATGAACATGCTATAAATATGATGTTAAGTATATGATATGATGTTAAGTATATGATATGATGAAGTATGAATGTGCATAGTGTCTTGGAGTGTTGATGTGAAAGGATTGCTCATATAGGTACACCTATAGACTCATGCATTGATGTATGAACATGTGTGATATTATGTGTTATGTGAAAGGTTTGCTCACATCTATGTATACACTCACACACATGGATGATGATCTAGTAAGTGAGAGGGGCCTTGATAGGGGTGCCCAAGAATACTCTAAACTAGATAGGTGCTTGAATATGCTATAAGCATATAAAGAATGAATATATTAAGCCTGTGTTTTTATAAAAATGTAATTAAAGGCTTTTCAATAAAGGGAACTTATCTTAGCACCAATTGAACTTGACATTGAGAGGTGTTGACTTTCCCTTGAGGAAAGATTCATCATTTGTATCTTAAATAGTATTGACTTCCCTTTGAGGAATATTCACCTATGGACCCACATGAGATGTTGACTTCCCTTTGAGGAAGGGATCACCCATGTTTTCTTATGAGATGATGCCCCAATTGCCCAATGGCATGTAGAGGGAACTACCTATCTCTTAGTTTCATAAACTATGCTTGTCACATAGGATCTAGCGAAGTGAATTCACTTAGGATGCTAGGATGTATGTTAATTGAAAGAGTTGGTTTTGGTTCTTGTGGAATCAAACTAAATGAAGATGAATTAATATGAATATTTGGTAGGAAGATAATTAGTACAAAATACAAAGTCAAAGATTGTATCTTGGTAGGTGAAATTTAGGCAAACCATAAAATGGTTTCATATTCTTAACCTTGACAATTTTGACACATAGTGATGTCATGGATGACGTCAATAGGATGAATTTATTCCTATAAATAGGTAGCTCTTAATTCATTTTCAAATTATCCTCTCACTTGCCTTCTCACCTTCTAAGGCATTTGTGTTCTCTCTCTTGTAGTATTTCACTTGTATTCTTTGTAGAGTGAAATAAATATCAGTGCAGTTGTTATTTGGTGGACATAGGATTATTTTGATCCGAACCACGTTAAATATTATTGTTCTTCCTTGTTCTTTAGTTTCACATTTCTGCTAACAATTGGTATCAGAGCCAAGGTTCTGTCTGAGTATGCTCTGTGGTTGCAGCACAGTCTGAACTTCCACATCAGAAAAAGATTACTTTGGTTTTCTGCAGTTCCAAATATTGTAGTAGAAAAGGAAGAACAAATTAAAAAAAATGAGTTCCATGAAGTTTGAAATTGATAGATTTAGTGGGCGCAACAACTTCAATATCTGGAAAATCCAGCTGATAGCGTTACTGCGGAGGGAAGGTTCAATTCATGCTATTGACGGAAAGTACCCCGATAAGATATCGGATTCCGACAGGGAAAAGATTGAAGGAGATGCATTGAGTGCAATCCAACTGTCCCTTGCACCAAACGTACTTTGTGAAGTGAGTACAAGTACCGAAGAGACGGCCAAAGAGTTATGGGAAAAGCTGGAAGGGCTTTACCAGGACCAGTCAGTGACAACAAGGATGTTGTTACAACGTCGTCTTCATACATTTAAGATGGATTCAGGTACTTTGTTGCAAGACCATCTAGATGCGTTCAATAAACTTGTGATGGACTTACAAACTGCTGGAATTAAAAAGGACGAGGAGACGCTTGCATGTTCTTTGCTATTTTCATTGACTTCAAAATATCGTGATATTGAGAATTCAATGATGTATAGCAAACAACCTATTAAACTTGAGCAAGTGCGGCAAGCACTAAACTCTTGTGATGTACGAATGCATTTTGAAGGAGACAAAAGTGACGAAGCTAGTGGACTCTTTGTAAGAGGTCGTACTAGCCAACAGGGAAGGAGCAAATCGAAGTACAGATCAAAGTCTCGTGTGAACAAAAAGAATGCGGAATGTTGCGGCTATCACAAGAAGGGGTACTTTGAACGAGATTGCCCTATGTCGAAGTCCAAAGAAAAGGCGAGCGCATCCATTGTTGAGCAAGTACATGATAATGATGATGATTATGTACTAACAACATCATGCAATAGTGGAGTCTATGACAACAAATGGGTCTTAGACTCTGGTTGTACTCTGCATATGACATTCCGAAAAGATTGGTTCAGCAACTATGAAACAAGCAGAGGAACTGTATTAATGGGCAATAATGCAACTTGTAAAATAGTTGGCATTGGTTCAGTTCATGTTCGCTGCCATGATGGAATCGTGAGGACTATTACAGAAGTCCGTCATGTTCCTGATCTAAAGAAGAATTTGATCTCCCTGGGTACTTTAGATAAACAAGGCTATAAGTACATGAGTGAAGGAGGAACTATGAAAGTGACTAAAGGGTCTTTAGTCATGTTGAAGGCCAAGCTGGAGGATGGCCTCTACACACTTGCGGGAAGCACCATTATTGGCTCTGTAAATGCATCTACAGTGCAGTTATCTAATGATGACAAGGCAAAATTATGGCACATGAGACTAGGCCATATGAGCGCACGAGGATTGGAGATGTTGAGCAACCGCAACCTTTTGAATGGTGAGAAGATTAGCACACTTGAATTTTGTGAGCACTGCGTCTTAGGGAAGCAGAAAAAGGTCAGCTTCAGCACTGGCAAGCACAAGACGGGAGAGGTGCTAGACTACATCCATTCAGATTTATGGGGTCCCTCTAAGCTTCCATCGAAGGGAGGAAAGAGGTATCTTCTCATATTCATTGATGATTTTTCACGAAAGGTTTGGGTGCGTTTCCTGAAGACAAAAGGTGATGCTTTTGAAGCATTTAAAGAGTGGAAGATTTTGGTTGAAAATCAAATGGAGAGGAAAATCAAGTATCTTCGCACGGACAATGGCTTGGAGTTTTGCAGTGAAGAGTTCAATGATTTGTGCAAGGTTCATGGGATCGCAAGGCATAAGACGGTCAGGCACACACCACAGCAGAATGGAGTTGCTGAGAGAATGAACAGAACTCTTCTTGAGAAGGCTCGTTGTATGCTCTTACAAGCTAAGATGTCCAAAGTATTTTGGGCTGAAGCAGTTCATACTGCTTCTCATATTGTCAATCGGTCTCCAGCATCAGCGATTGACTTTAAGACTCCGAATGAGGTCTGGTCAGGTGAACCCTGTAACTATTCATACTTGCGAATATTTGGGTGTCCAGCTTATTATCATGTTAATGAAGGAAAGCTTGAACCAAGGGCTAAAAAGGCCATATTCGTAGGGTATGTACATGGAGTAAAAGGGTACAAACTATGGTGTTTGTCTTTACTCAAATTTGTAGTTAGTAGAGATGTTACCTTTGATGAATCCTCTATACTTGATCCTCGTAAAGTTTCTGTGGAGTTATCTAGAAATGAGAACAACGAGCAGGTGGAGCTACCGGTGGAGCTTACCAAGGAACGGGATCAAGAGACTCAAATTGATGAGTCAAAAGATGCAGATCTTGAAGAACTTGCTTCCAATGAACCATACACAATTGCGAAGGGAAGGGACAAAAGGCATATACGGAACCGGAACGTCTTATAGAGCAAGAAAATTTGATTGCACATGCGTTCGTAGCTGCAGAAGAAGAGATTAAGGATCTCGAGCCCTCTTCGTATGTTGAAGCAACTTCTTGCAAAGATGCTGCACAATGGCAGTTAGCCATGATGGAAGAGATGGAGTCTCTTCACAAAAATGAGACATGGGTCTTAGTTAAAAGGCCAAAGGGGATGAGGACAGTTGGATGCAAATGGGTTTACAGAAAGAAAGAAGGTATTCCAGAAGTGGAAGTTGCTAGGTTCAAGGCGAGATTGGTTGCAAAGGGTTTAAGTCAGAAGGAGGGAATTGACTACAATGAGATCTTTTCTCCAGTTGTGAAACATAGCTCAATTCGCGTGCTACTAGCATTGGTTGCACAATTTGATTTAGAGCTTCAACAGCTTGATGTCAAAACTGCTTTCTTACATGGTGATCTAGAAGAGACAATCTATATGGATCAGCCTGAAGGTTTCCTAGCTGAAGGAAAAGAAGACCATGTATGCCAACTGAAGAAGTCTTTGTATGGTTTGAAGCAATCCCCTAGACAGTGGTACAAGAGGTTTGATGCATTCATGACTACACATGGATTTTCGAGGAGTGCATTTGATAGTTGTGTGTATCACAAGAAGATGTCTGGTAACTCTATGATTTATCTATTGTTGTATGTTGATGATATGCTTATTGCTGCTAACAACATCACAGAGATAAATATTTTGAAGAAACTGTTGAGCAAGGAATTTGACATGAAGGATCTAGGAGTTGCAAAGAAAATCCTTGGAATGGAAATTTCAAGAGAAAATGGTGTTGTACATCTTTCTCAGAAGAGGTACATCGGAAAAGTTCTTGAAAGATTCAATATGCATATGAGCAAGCCTGTAAGTACACCATTAGCTTCTCATTTCAAGCTTTCAGAGTTACAAATGCCTCAATCTATGGATGAGGTGGATCATATGTCAAAGGTTCCTTATGCGAGTGCAGTTGGTAGCATTATGTATGCCATGGTATGCACACGTCCAAATATTGCCCAATCTGTAAGTGTGGTAAGCAAGTACATGGCAAATCCAGGAAAAAGGCACTGGGAAGCTGTCAAGTGGATATTGAGATATCTCAAAGGAGCTCCTGATGTTGGCCTAACCTTCCGGAAAAGTGAAGGTATTTCAATTCTCGGTTATGTAGATTCTGACTATGCAGGGGATCTTGATCGAAGGAGGTCCACAACTGGATACATCTTTACTCTCGTTGGTAGTGCCGTTAGTTGGAAATCGACTTTACAGTCTATTGTCGCTTTGTCTACAACAGAGGCAGAATATATGGCAGCAACGGAGGCAGTGAAAGAAGCTATCTGGTCGAAAGGTTTGGTGGCAGAATTGAGTTCGGTTCAGCTAGAATCAATTCTAAAATGTGATAGTCAAAGTGCTATTCATTTGATTAAAAATCAAAGATTTCATGAGCGCACCAAACACATTGATGTCAGATTTCATTTTATTCGAGATGTCGTTGAAAAGGGAGCTATCAAGGTTGAGAAGGTTATCACAAACGATAACGCTGCAGACATGTTGACCAAAATAGTCCCGCTTGCCAAGTTTGCACACTGCAAGGACTTGGCGGGAGTATGCATCAATTGATGCAACTCTAAGAGAACAACTGCTAGGTGGAGCTGGTATGTTCAACAAAGGTTTGATTCTTCTTGTTTTTTACAATGGGATTGCCCAGTAAGCTGAGAAGTTTTGGCCGGAGTTGTTTATACGCATGCTTGGAACACAAACCAAGGTGGAGATTGAAAGAGTTGGTTTTGGTTCTTGTGGAATCAAACTAAATGAAGATGAATTAATATGAATATTTTGTAGGAAGATAATTAGTACAAAATACAAAGTCAAAGATTGTATCTTGGTAGGTGAAATTTAGGCAAACCATAAAATGGTTTCATATTCTTAACCTTGACAATTTTAACACATAGTGATGTCATGGATGACATCAATAGGATGAATTTATTCCTATAAATAGGTAGCTCTTAATTCATTTTCAAATAATCCTCTCACTTGCCTTCTCACCTTCTAAGGCGTTTGTTTTCTCTCTCTTGTAGTATTTCACTTGTATTCTTTGTAGAGTGAAATAAATATCAGTGCAGTTGTTCTTTGGTGGACATAGGATCATTTTGATCCGAACCACGTTAAATATTGTTGTTCTTCCTTGTTCTTTAGTTTCACGTTTCCGCTAACATTAATATTAGACCTTGGCTAGGTAGGGACACCTTCCATTGGTGTAAGGCTCTACAACACCAAATTCCCTGTTTAGAACCCATGTTCTTAGAGTCGGTTAAGGCTATAGTTTCCTTAAAGTAAAATGAACAATGGAAGTAAATGAATAGGATCCTAACTAGGATGACTTAAGGGAGGTTACTTAGTATAGGTGGAATTAATGAACCCATCTAGACATTGCACACGTAGCTCCATAGGAAGTCCTAGGAAGGTGACCTAATGTGTATGATTATGATTATGTCCTTATGCATGACATTGTAGTAATTGTCTACTTGTTATGAAGATGTGCATGGTATGAATAAATATGATGTGATCTTACTCTTATATGCTCTATTTTGGTCTAAATATATGATGAAGGTCTTGTATTGACATGAATGAAGTTGTCTTTACTTGTTATGAGGATGTATGAATTGTATGTTAAGGTTTGTGGTCTCATGAAGAGTTCACGAAGTATGTGTGAGGTTATGGGGCTTCACATGTGCATTGCACTAATAGACTAAGATTGGGGTCATGAACAAGGTCTTATTATGATGAATGTGAAAAGAAGTGAAAATATGTGTAAATGGATGTAGTTCACTGTAATGTTCCTAAGGCCTTGACCTAAATGTGTCTTTGATAGGTTG
This sequence comes from Solanum sitiens, assembly GCA_016801875.1. NCBI lineage: Eukaryota > Viridiplantae > Streptophyta > Magnoliopsida > Solanales > Solanaceae > Solanum > Solanum sitiens. Next base: position 183,555 of record JABWTJ010000224.1, on the reverse strand, counting down.
TGCTTATATGATGATGTGTGATGACTTATGTAGGTTGTATGTATGCTTTCTTTTGACCTTAAGGTGATACATTGCACCAAGTATCACTAGAGGGTTACTTGGGAAGTTAATGAATAATAGAAAAGAATGCTCACTGTAACATAAAAGTAGTTTACTGTAAAGTGGCTGCAAAAATGTCATAAATTCTATATATGATTTTATATGATGTTTGGACTTTGATTATGTTTCTATGAAGTATGTGAATGATATAAATTTTATTGTATAAGGGTTTTGTGAAGATTTATTCAAAAAGGCATGAAGTATGATTTCAAGAAAATGTCCCTTTTAAATGCATGTTTTTGCATGGTTGCCATACTTAGTACATTCTTGTGCTAACTCCATTATTCTCTACATTTTACACAAAGTGTAGATTATGGATGCTTAAAGAATGTCTTGAATGGTGAAGAACTTGATAGATGATTCCCAAGTTCAATGAAAGGAATCCTTAAGTTCACGGATCTCCTACTTATGTCTTTACTGTAAAATCTTTAAAATGTTGTATAGTTATGTTTTATGTCTTAAGTCTCATGTCCCTTATGTACTCTAATGTTGTTGAGTCTAAGATGGCAAAGATACTTAAGTTCTATAAATGTATTATGACATATGTTTTATATATATGAAGTAATGTTCTAGCATATGATATGCTATGAAAGTTTTAAATTTTCCGCTAAATTTACTATGTCAATGCGATGAATGATAACTATGGGCTTGTGTAAGACCTCCGAGAGGTCAAGTACGCCATGTAACTTCTAGGGGGTGCTCCCCGGATGTGACAAAGTAAAAGTAAACAGATGAGATAACAAATGACATAAGTAAAAAAAGTATAGAATAATAAATATTAAATTGACAAAAGTAATCACTGACAACACAAAAGTAATAAAGTAAAGCATAGAGATAGTAAATAATATGACAAAAGTAATAAATTGACGTATAAATACAATAAATGATTGGTCAAAAGTAATAATTGAAGTAAAAGATAATAATAAAAAAAAGACAAAAGAACCAATGAGCATTGATCCATGCAAACTAAGGGGCATCTGGATTTATAATTTTGACCATCTAGACAGTTTCAAAATTGATACGGAATGAGATAATTAGCGTAAATAATTTATTTTAAGGTGTACTTTGTATAGTTTTCCCTAAAATTACCTACTTTGGGAGTTGTTCGTTCACTTTGTATTGTTCTACATAGTTAAAATCAATATAGATGACCTATCAAAGATGCAATTACACAAAAAATAATTATTAATCAATTAGTTTGTGTAATTATACCAATATAGATAGCAACTTTTTTTTATGAATTGGAGGAATATGAGCATTGGATAGCACTGAGACAACAATTTGTTAGCGAACATGGACAAGTTATTAAATCTGAACATTCATCACATGTTAGACAATACTTCTTTCATTATAGGGGATATAAAAATTAAAAAGTATTTACTATTCCTCCATAGCTTTTATCGGTAATTATATCATTTTTAACATCATATATGTGTTTTTGGTTTGCTTGAGAGAGAGGTCATGAAACTAAGACTACTAAATTGATGGCCGGTGGGAGTGGGTCGATATGAGGTTCATCTTGAGAGAGGGAACCTTAATCTCATTCCCATACAATCAGCTCGAAAGAGTGAGTGGGTTAAGGCGGAGGTTGTTCTTCATGTGGAAAGTGGGTGTCCGAGAGGAACCTATTTGAAATATGGTAAGTTGCTTGAGAGAGAGCTTATAGACCTTAAAGTCTAGCCTAATTACAATTATTCTATAAATTTTCTATCAAAATCATGTATCTAATAATCTCGTTTATCTAGTATTCCTATCACATCCCAAGAATCCCACTTCCCATTTTAGTACTCCTTTATATTTTTCGTTGTTTTTACTTACTTGTGACAACCCCCCATTGATATTTGACGCTTGTGTTACCCCTATAAATTTAATATGATTTTATTGTTTAACATATTAGCTTTGACTAATTAGAATTAAATTTTATTTTTCTATTAATTCTGATAATCACTCCGTGTGAAAATGACCCCAACCATTGGTTGGGTTACTATACTATAGTGCACTCGATGACACTTGCATTGGAAGTTGTGTCTTTGATGACGTCACTAATAAAAATGGTATCGTTTCTGGGGAGTGGTGAGATTTATGTTCTTGTTAGTTGTAGTTGACTAATATAATTTTTAGTTTTTTTGAATTGTTATTGCATGCAGACATCCAAGCAAGGCTGAGGAAAGTGGTGGCAACTCGATTGAGTAAAGCCAAGAAATCAAAAGTTTCTTCATGTTCACCACACTAGAAACTCAGATGAATGAATTAGCCACCAAAATATCATAAGTGGAAGTCTAGTGCAGCAACAATGGGAGGTACCTACCCCCTTATGAGTAGAAACTTTCTAAAGGCTCTGAGAATATTTGTACTGAAAATACGCTGCAATAATTCTCCACAAAATATTCGAGCAAGATAAAGTGCTGAAAGAAATGAAAGAGAATATTGTGATGTTACATCAGATGATCAGATCTCACTCTCGATATATATAGCCAATGAGAACACTCATGATTCATGTAGTGCCTCATCTCTACCCAGATGAACAATTGGGGTTACCTAGTGACACAAGGTGAAACCCCATTACGGAGAGTAGCAAAAGCTCACATCGAGCCATGACATTAACTAAGGCACTTTTTGGGAGGAAACCCAAGTTTTTAAATGCTTTAGTTGCTCTTATAAATAATGGTGTGTTAGTTGTGCAAGTTTAAATGCGGAAAGTGTTAGGAAAATATAGATTGGCGAATAAAATGGCCAGTTGGCAAATCGCTGACCTGTTTGGCGTTAGTGATGAAGACCACTGTTTGAATCCTAATTTCAACTGAAAGTCCTATAAAACTCGGCGATCCAAGTGACCACTTAGCGTGTTGCTAAGTGACCAATCGGTGTGTCGCCGAGTTGATCAACGTGTCACCGAATCGGCACAAACTGGACAATTTATAATGGGCAAAAGTCTTAGAATTTGAAATTCTTCACTTTCCCTCATTTTTAAACTTCACGAACTCATAACAAGGTAGTATTTTCCCATATTTTTGATTTCATAAGTATTTTGGTTGAATGATTTGTGCTCGGAATTGGATTGTTTCCAACCCCCGAGTTTACATTCAATATTTCTGTACTCATTTGCAATAATAAAATAATGTTGATGTGTTTTGGGACTCTCTGATAGGATTAGTAGGCTTAAATGCATGTTATAAGTTGAAAATCTTGCATGTACTGCTTTGATTGTCAAATGCCCGTATATTTTTTTGTGCATTCAAATGAATAAAATTTTATTGGGTTGTGCTTGAATGATTATTAGATTGATAGAGTGAAGTTCAATTAGCTCATATTTGTGCCAATTGAAGTATATTTCTCAATTATATTGTAGGCGACACTCTTCTTAAAAGAATTTGTTGTGAAATGGCAAAATTTAGCAAAACCGATAGAATTTTGAGTATCCTGGTGATGGGTAATAAGGGTCTTGTTTCAATTTTATTAGTGCATGCTTCGATTTTGTTATAAGGGGTAATAAAGATTGAATTCGAGAAGGGGGATTGAAAATGGGCATGTTGGGCAGTTCAGTGAGCTAGGTCGTGCTCGCCGAAATACTCGGCGGTTAGCCTAACGTCTTCATCTTGATTTTTCATTTCTTTAAAATTAGATGTTTCAGTCTGTAAATTTTTGTTAGAAGCATTGGGTTGCTGAAGGCACTCGGTGACTCACTGAAAGTACTCTTGATCACCCTTTGCACACTCCCTTGAACCCTTAATGCACTTTGACTTTCGGCGGACAAACACATGCTCTCCGAAAGTAGTAGGTGTTTCACCGAGTGGGAATCCCTATTGCCAACTTGTTATAATTTCTAAGCCAATCCCTTAGGCTAGACCTATCTATATCACCAAAGAGGTTCGGCAACTCTCCAACTAGATCAACGAGTTTTTCCACAATGGATTTTCTGCGTATTTTCTTGATTTTCTCCTAATTTTTCCTCATCTTTTGCAGATATAATACATACAAATCTAAACATGCCACCCAAGAAATCAGCACAGGGCATTAAGATATATGAAGGAGGTTCAAATCCTTCAAAGATAAGAGGGGAAAAACTCTCATCTAGAGACAAAGAAAAAGGAAGAAGCACATAGCTAGGAAAGGAATAGTTATTGAAATACAGGTTGATTTCTCCGAACAAGAAGATGATGAGCCTCTGATTAACCGAAGGGATGAGATCTGAGTGAGATCTCAGCCCACATCCACCAAAATTTCCAAAACAACCATTCCTCTCACAATGGACTCTATGCAAGCTCAGATACCTCCTGTGGCCCCTACACTACTTATCAGCCCTCCACCGAGACTTCTGAACAGATTAAGAGGTGATGAGGTGTGTACCATCCTAGAGAAAAACCTATTACCTATGGAGAGTTTAGAAGGAAAATATCCCGATATCATGGAAATCCTTTATTACCATGAGCTCGAGCAGTTCACAAGGCCTTGAGGCCCTTACATTCCTTCTTGGGTCAGTGAATTTTACGTAACATATGGGGAGTTGGTGCCCAAGAACAAAAAGAAGGAAAGCGAGTTTAGACCGGTAAATTTGGTCATGGTCAAAGGCAAGTAAGTTTAGTTCCATAGTGAATATATTAATGTTATATTGTGTAGATCGCTGCACTCTGCACTTCCTTACGAGGTATTGCCTATTGATAAGTTCATGGATGACCTGAAGGGGTTATTCACTCCATTAATTTCTGACACCACCTCAAAGTGGATCGAGGTATGTGCTCCTATTGAGAAGGGGGACCTTAACATCGCTGCCAGGTTCTGGTTTCGCTTTATTAGAAGCAGCATCATATCATCCAAGAATGTGTCAATCTTGCAACATCCTAAGTCACCTAGCATTGGTTCTATCATGTCCAGGAGGCGCATCGATATGAGGCTACTGATTTCACAATAGATGTCCATGAGGGCCAGGCAGAAGCTAACTTCTCTACCATTCCCAGGAGTTGTGACTGTGTTCTAGAGTATCTCGGGATAATACAAAGGATATTGAGGTCATACAATATTCCTCTACTGATATCTGGCATATTGAGGCAAGTACAGTCGAGAGGAGGTTGATAGGAGGAGAGCATCTTTGACATATACTTCTCCAATGGTCGATGTAGACTCCAAGGGAGACACATTTGCCTACTCCAGCTTCTGAGCCTTCATGTACACCCGCTCCTTCCTCATCATCACAGGTCTGAACTGCTTCATCCTCCTCCGAGCATGTCAGGATTACTTAGGCCATAATCTTAAATATGGGACAACTGGCCTATTAATCTAATATGAGAGTGACTCAATTGGAGAGATCCATCCCATGGATGATCAACAGAGCTATCTTGGCTGCACTAACCCCTCTTAGGACCTCTGTTGATGATCCGGCTACTAGATTCACTACTTGCAAGAGAAGATAGAGGGAGTCATTTGAGTTTTTATATTTGAAAGCCGAAGTAGTAGATCTGATGAAGAATGTAGACTATTTGAAGGCTACTGACTTAACTTCAATATTTAGGGATTCAAATGATGAGGATGCTCCTAGGACCTCGGGGATTCTTCCATCTACTACAAGAGATGTGTATAGGGGTGCATCAGCAGATGAAGAGTCATACGCAGAGACCAGCAAAGATCTTATAGCAGTGCATGAGGAGTAGATGATAGAGCGACGAGACGAGAGAATATTTGCAGATTCATTAGATCCTGTAGGGACAGTTGTGAAGTCAGTGGTCAATAAATAGCTGACTGAGTTGTCCACACCTGTTCCTAGTGGACCTGGCATTGTTATTCCTTCTGAGGTTATCTGAGCACTGATGCCCATATTTAGAGCACTACATTGGGCACCGACAGATGGAGATACTGCATAGATAGGATCTTTTCTCTACCTCCATCTCTGTCTTATTTTGACTGACTTTTTGATACTTATTTTTAGCATTTGAGGACAAATGGTTTTTTTGTAGTGGGTAGAGGACCACCTTTATGCATATTCTTTTCTATATATTTTGGGTTGTTCTGCTTTACAGTGTGTTTTACACTTTGGATGTGGATGTTTGAGCTTTTAACTCCCTTTCGTTTATAATTTCAAAGATTTTATCACCCGATCCAAAAATCTGAAAAATTTTCTTCTTTCCACCACTTCTTGTATGTACTTAAATTGTAGTTACTATTAGGCAAATTTGAGTCTCGGTTTGATCAATATAGATGACTTGAATAGTGCTTACAACCGAATGAACATGAATATACAGCTACAACGACGCCAAATGAAGTTGCATAGATAATATCTGAACTCTTTGCATCTCATTGTGATTAGCCATTGTCAAATCGAATTTCTTGCAATGAACATTGCACACTTTCAAAAGTATGGAGTGGTGTTGACTTTAGTGTCAAATGTCTTGTGTGCTAACATTACCATGAACCATGCATGATTATACCTAGAATTTTCCCTATTGTTCCGGTCGATTAAGTGACGTGAACTCATGATATGATCTTAGGCACCGTTGAAAGAGTGTGAACCAATTTGACATATACCTCTTTTTGTGGCGTACCTTGTGAGTGTGAGAAACTCTTTTGAACATCCCTTGAGCCATACCTTTCTTTGGATAAAACTTGGAAAAAAAAACATGACCTCTCTTAATCTTATACCCGTAATCCTCTTGATTTACGGTTGATTGAATAGCCAACTTAGGCCAAATGCCTAAGTTGGAGGTGTGATGAAAACGAAAAGGCTAGTTAATGAGTGCAAAAATAGTCTCCCAAAACCCATGGTGTTGAAAAAAATGGAACCTCTGAAAAAAAGAAGAAAGAGAAAGAGAAAAAGAGGATTAAAAATAAGCAAAAGAGAAATTCGAGGAATAAATTGTTAAAATACAAAAAGAAATGGGGTTCCCCAAAAAATCTATGGAAAGTGAATAAAGGGATGACTTATTATCACTACAGAAAAGAATGAAAGAAGAAGAAAGGAAGTGTTATAAGCACCACATCTCATGAGGCTAAAAGTCAACAAGCCTAAATCACCATACATATGAACTCACCCCCGTTGCAAGCCTAAAAAGATCTTTTTGATCTTGAGCTGAAACGAAAGTCAGTTGGAGAATAAAGGCAAACATATGGGTTAATTGATGCATTGTCTTCATCTTTGTGAGTGTGACTGTTGGAAGTGATTCCTGAACTTTAAATTGTGTGCCATTGTGTGTGAATATGGAATCATTCTTTATTGTGAGGGCATTTGATCACTTTAGTTGAGTTTGAACTTGCATTTAAAGCAATGATTGTGAGCTTGAAAAATCTTTTGATCCTTGCATGATTGAGTTGAGCTTTGTTGTGTGCATTAATGATTAATTCTTGTGTAGCACTGTTTGAGACATCCCTTTTTGAGCTCTTAAACTTGATTTTTACTTGATGACAAGCAAAAGTTTAAGTTTGGGGTGTTGCTTAGTCCATAAATTTGACTCATTTAGGGCTCTATTTTGATAGATTTAGTGTCTTTAAATGCATATTTTGTCTCAATAATTGATGAATAAACTTGAGTTTCAGGTATTTTGAGTTTAAGAGAAAGCATGGACACTAGTTGGAAAAAGAACACAAAGGCTGAAAAGAACGAAGAAATGAATGTTTGAGGATTGCCAAGTTCACTTAGCGAGTCGCCAACAAGTCCGAAGATGGCTTTTGTTCCAGTGTATTGAGCTTTGAAGGAAATGATCAAATCGGCGGAGAGAAGAAGCAGTTGGCATGTCACTGAGTAGTTTCGCGAAGCAGTACTGTGTCACCCAATGATCCAAAATATGAAGATGATGTAGGCTAGAGCAAGACGGTGACGAAGCTACAGAAGGGCGGATCGCCGATTCGATCAGCAATCCCGACTAACGGCACCGAGTGATACATTGTAGAACAACTTTCTGAAAACTATAAATACTCATTAGTAGTTTTTATTTAGTATCAAGTTTTTATCATTAGACATAATTTTTTAGCTTTTATTTTTGAGTTCTACGTTTTGAGAGGGTTTTGAAGAACTTGTTGATTCAAAGTAATTAATCTCCAAGAATTTAGGCTTGGGTCTCTTGGATTCTTCACTTTTGGCTTGTAACAAGACTCAAATAGTCATACCCATTTGAATGAATACTCATTTTGGTATAAATTTCTTTCTCTTTTACATGTCTAGCTAAAACCCCAATTCTTGGGGTGTGATTTTGTGAATATGGGTTAAATTAGTTGTTGGGTCTTGCTTGCTCATAGTTTATTCATAGTTTAAATGTGATTTTGTTTAGTAGTTGTGGGTGAATTTAATGATGTTGTAGTTGAAAATATAATATCATATATGCTTTTTGGACTTTCTCGAGAGAGAGAGAGGTCGTGAAACTAAGACTAATAAATTGATGGCCGGTGGAGTGGGTCGACATGAGGTTCAGCTGGAGAGTGTGAACCCTAGTCTCATTCCCACAGACTCAACTCGAGAGAGTGAGTGGTTTAAGGAGGAGGTTGTTCTTAATGCGGCAAGTGGGTGTCTGAGAGGAACCCATTTGAAATGCGATAAGTTGCTCGATTAAGAGATGATCCTTCTTAAAGTCTAGCCTAATCACAATTATTCTATAAATTTTCTATCAAAAGCATGTACCCAATAATGTTGTTTATCCTGTATTCCTGTCTCATCCCAAGAATCCCACTTCCCATATTAGTACTCATTTATATTTTTTGTTTTTTTTACTTACTTTTGACGAACCCCCATTGATATTAGACACATTACTCATCCCAATACATTTAATATGTTTTTATTCATTAACGTCTTAAGCTATGACTAATCAGAATCAAATTTTACTTTTCTATTAATTCTCACAACCACTCCCTATAGAAATGACCCCAACCCTTTGTTGGGTTACTATAATATGGTACAATCGTAGACTTGCATTGGAAATTGTGTTTTGAATGATGTCTTCGATCAAGAATCTAACTCTTTTCATTGTCATAACAGTTGTGAGTTCAGACTAGAAATTGACCACTTCATGTCACTGATTTAGGTGCATGCTGACAAGTTTTACCATTTCTTGGGAGAGTTGGTGTAGGGCCTTCTTTCCCCAAGGGAACTTTCCCCACGACCATAAGACAAAATTGGATGATCACATTTGTTAATGACATCCATTTATCGGTATATGACATACCACTCCCAAACATATGATCACAAAAAGCCATCAAAGCAAACAAAAGAAAGTAAGGAAACTATTTAAAATTTTGATAGAAACAAATAAACAAGAAATTCTGAATCAATTCAGTAAGAATAATTGTTCTCCATGAACGACACCATTTTGTGATAACACTCAAATTGCCCTCAAAACAAATTCAAAAAAAATGATCATTCTAATAAAAGTACCTAACTAAGAGTCGGGGCCGAATCTCATAGAGCACAATTTATCGACAATTGAAAAGACATATTGAATAGCTATTAGTTTGAATATATACACACAAAATACAAGGTTATAAAATTTTGAGTGATTTTGGTAACTAAACAATGGTTTTAGGCAAAGACAATATTAGGCAAGGCATATATGATGATTGGGTAATTTATAATTCAATCCACACTTAAAGATTCATTGTAATTCAGACCATGTCCTTTCAATCATAGATAGGATAGATAATCATCAATCAACCCCAATCTTTTTTATTTCTCAAAGGGTTATATCACAATATCTTATTTTTGTCTCAATCGAGTCAGCAACAAGGCAATCCAAGCCTTATTCTAAACACCTATTTCTAAGATAATTTAGCAATCAACAATGTAGACCTAAATTATTTCTTTTTGGTCACAAATTTAAGGACTTAAATACAAATATGATTATAAACCTAATTCTCCACTTGATACAATTCTCTTTCGACAAACCCACAAAATCGGGAGCTGGATATGAGTGTGCACTCTCAAATCATTAACTCAAACATGAAAACCAAATTAAATCCATTTCATGAATTGAACCATGAAATCACGGAATTACAAAAATAATAGAGCAATAAATAAAATACCCAAATAACTTTGTCTATTTTTAGCACAAAAGCTTCAATTTGATACACAACATTACATTCACAATTCTAGTGATGCAAGGCTAGGAAATAAAGAAGGAAAACTAGACTGTCACGACCGGGGAGTGCCGCCTGGAAGTAATCAGCGTCTTCGTCCTCATAGAGGTCTTAGACTAGCCCTTAGCATACATCATGGCATATTATAGGTAGAGAAACTACAGAAAATTTAAAACTTTTACATAGTTAAGTATACTTCGAATTCTTGCATATCATATATGGAGTTTACATGACTTCTCGCTTATGATGTTTACATAGACTTCTCTTTTAATCATCATAGCCAATTCATTAAATATTCTAATATCGTCTCACATATAACCATCTAATAGAGAATTACAAATTTTGGGCAAAGCGTTTACACTAGTACAATATGTCATATATAAGCTTACAACAAAGTCACAACATAAGGAATGAATAAGTGTCTTTAGACATAGACAATAATACTAAAGCTAGATAAGTGGAACCATCCTCGGAACTTGAAAACTCACCAACAACTTGGGAAAAGATCCAAGTCTTCCTTACAAATGGCCTAAACGCTCTTCAATGGCCGGAAACTACATTGTTGGGAAAAGGGGAGAAATATGGGTTAGTACATCACACGTACTAAGTATGACTTTTATGCACAAAAATCATCTATGCATGAGAAAAAGGACATTTTAATCAAAATCATGTTTTCTATCAATTTAACCCAACATGCACATATAGTAAGCATTATAAGTCAATTCAATATAATATCAACCCAACATGTAGAAAACCTAAGCAAATACTTATGCAATGCCAAGAATAGAATCCGATAACCCTATCCAAAGCTAAGTATCACATTAAGTCACCCGCTTCATACATGCAATATAACCTCATATTTCATCATGGCATGCTTTATTAATAAACATTATGTAAAACTTGACATATATAACATATAATCAACTTAATCATAAAAGAACACTACTAGGACCACCCCTTATGAGGACCCCACAAGTGCAATGTGTAAGAGAAGTCCCATGGAATCCGGTGTTCTACTCCCAAACCGAAAAGAAGCCCTACTAAGATTTATACACTTAACTTTTTCATTTGCTTTTACATTAAGGAATGAAGTGCAATAAGTTACATTAGACCATGAGCTACATGGAATCTGCTATTCTACTCCCACACCGAAAAGAGTCATTAACACTTGCCTAAGATGTTACTTTTTGTCCATAGCTATATAGGTGGATCCACTAAGCTAGAGTCCTGTGTGGGAACATATTTAAGGGTCAAGGAGATTTTTACTAGAAACCTTAACTTGCTAAACGTTGGGGTTTCCATCTCATGAGACAACACATATCTTGGGAATCCGGACTTGCTAAATGTGAGGAAACCCATGTGGGAGGCCGGACTTGCTAAACGTGAGACCTCCATCTCATTTACATTCCATTTCGGTGCTAAGAATTTATTCCCTGTAGTATTCATCTTATTTCATCATACAAGTTCACATTAGTCTCTACTAGACTCCTATGTAAACATCTTATCATAATAGCTCATAGGTCCTCATAAGTGAGAACAATCCTTTCACTTTAGAACCACTAACAAGTGTGTTAACCTTTCATTTAACACTTTATTATAATCCTGAGACACTACTTTCAATCATAAAACAATCATACTATAACATGCATACATACTTAATATCTAATTCATGTGTCTAGGGTTAAGTATGAGGAATACTTATCATCAACATCACAACCACACATTAGACATAAGAGAATTACTATCTAAGTAACTCATCTTTCATAATTGAATTCAACAAGAATCAACCAACATACCTCATTTCCTTTCATGGCCTTCATACTTACATTACAAATAATGCATAACCAATACATAAACAAGGTAAATTTAAGAGGTAATATATAGTAATTATCATTCTACATGATGATATACTCAACATCTTCCATAACTACCATAGAACTTTCAAGGTATAATGAGTTTAGGGAAGAACAAGGGTCCAAAGGGAGATCTCAAGCGATTACCAATAATTAGCCATAATTACATCGTTAATAAACAATGAAAGATCATAATTCATCACAATTTAATAACAATTCCGTGAAAAGAGGACCCATGTATAGATAGAAACCCTATTCTTGGGGGATTTAGAAATCATCGTTTGGAGGGACTTATTGGGAAAAGGAATTCCAAGAGTTAAAGAAACCATACCTTAGGGATGATTTCCACGAATTTGGGTTGGATTCCTTATTGAATTTGTCTCCTTCTTGAAGCTGTAGTGTTTCTTCAATGAAGGTTTGAGTTGAGGAGAGAGAAACTAGAGAAAAGTTGGAGCTAAGTGGTTTTGGGAATTTAGAGAATTTATGGTTCAATGAGTTGGAATCCTTTTATAGTCCCAAACTAATTTTATTAACCACCTCTTAATCCCTAACTAATTTATGAACTAATTAATTAAATATCCTAACCTTGACCAAAAATAGACAGTGAAACATGGCTCCAATCGATGACTTCCCGTCTATGGCACGTCAACCAGACCACGGACCGTATTGGTAGTCCGCGGTTTGGGGCAGAGATTGGTTTTTGGAGCCTTTTTGGAAATTGGCTAAATGTCAACCAATGGCACCAAACGAAGGAGCGTCATTCAAACGACAGCTCCTCGTTTATGCTACTGGTTGCACACTGCCAAATGACAGCTTTCGAGGGTCAATGGATGGGTCCTCCTCAAGGACCGTTAAGGTAATCCTTAGGGAGTCTTACCCGGACGTTTCGACCCTAAACACACCATAACATGTATTATAAACCTTTTCACTAAATTTAACCTCAATCCGATTCTTTGAACCCTTTGAAACATACCAAGGCACACTAGCTCAATTTCACTAGTCTCTGGATGTCATAGTCGTTTCATGACGTTTTGATTCTAATACTTCCTAATTAGGTTGAATACATTATTTTAGGCTTAGAAATACTGTTTTTAGGCTTAGTTCATCAAGTGAGGCTATAGACTAAGTCATTGGAATTTCTAGAGTGTTACATTATCCCCCGTCCCCCTTAGGAACATGCGTCCCCAATGACACCTAAAACTTTTTATTGGGAGAGGAAATACTCAATACTAACAGCCCAACCAACAACAACAACATCAAATCATAATGAGTCACAACTCATTGGAGTACTTCTCAACTCCCTTCAACACATAACCATGGCATTACACATAGCAACTCAATTCACAACTTAGCACATATAAGAGCTCAACATTTCACCATTCATAATGAGGAACTACCTTCTCCATATCAACATGAGCTCAACATGAACATCAAGAGTTACTATGCAATTTTTCTTTAAACCTACATTAACATGCTCACTAAAATTTCATGAAATCAAATATACAGATTAATGCAATAGGGAGAACACACACCGGATTGCCTATACATTTCTTGAGCATTAAAACATGAAATATTGGATGAACCGAAGCTAGTTCACTTGGTAGATTCAACTCATAAGCAACTTTTCTGACCCGTTGCAATATTTCATAAGGACCCACATATCGGGGACTAAGCTTTCCCTTTTTACCAAACCTCATCACCCCTTTCATAGGTGAAATCTTCAAGTAGACCCAATCACCTATTTCAGAATTGAGGTCTTTTTTTCTATTGTCGGCATAAGATTTTTGCCGACTAAAGGTTATTTTCAATTTATCTCTTATTATTCAAACCTTCTCTATATCCTCATAGAATATCTCGGGACAAAGGAGTGAAGACTCACCAACCACAAACCACCCAACAAGAGATCTGCACCTCCTACCATAGAGTGCTTCAAAAGGTGCCATAGAAATACTCGAATGGTAGCTATTATTGTAGGACAACTCTATCAACGGTAGGTGATCGTCCCAATTACCCTTGAAGTCAATAACATAAGCTTTTAACATATATTCTAGGGTTTTGATTGTACGTTACGCTTGACCATATGTTTGAGGATGAAAACCAGTGCTAAGTTTCACTTGAGTACCTAACCCCTTTTGGAAAGACCTCCAAAAATGAGAAGTGGATTAGGCACCTCTATCCGATAATATGGAAAACGGGATCCCATGTATACTCACAATCTTTTGCAGGTATAATCTAGTATATTCCTCCGCAGAATACGTAGACTAGACAGGGATAAAGTGGGCAGATTTTTTCAATCTATCCACAATAACCCATATTGAGTCATTTTGCCTCCGGGTTTAAGTCAACCCAACAACGAAGTCCATATTTATATCTTCTGACTTCCAAGTAGGGACATCCATTACTTGGGTTAGACCTCCCGGCCTTTTATGCTCAACCTTAACTTGTTGACAATTTGGACAACTAGCTAGAAACTCCACTGTCCCTTTTGAAACCATCCCACGAATAGACCTGTTGAAGATCACGATACATCTAGGTAGCACCCGGATGAATGGAATATCGGGAACCATGAGCATCTTCCAAAATTTGTCCTCTCAAGTTATCAACATCCACTACACACAATCTATCTTGTTACCTAAGTACCCCATCCCCCCTTGGGAGAATGACTCATTAAACTTGCTAAGAATCGATTTCTTGAACTCCACTAATAGAGGATCAAGATATTGCTTAGACTTCACCTCAACCACTAGAGATTACTCGGAGTTATGGTGAACCATGAAACCACCTTGTGGAGAATCTTCTAACCAAACACCTAACTAGGCCAATCTATGAACATCTTTCACAAGATCTTCCTTAACTTCTTCCACATGAGACACACTACCCGTATTCATACGACTTAAAGCATTCGATATAACATTGACCTTGACGGGGTGGTAGATTACACTTATGTCGTAATCCTTCAAAAGTTCCAACTATCTTCTTTGTCGGAGGTTCAACTCCTTTTGTGTGAACACATAATGAAGACTCTTGTGGTCGGTAAATACATCCATATGTAGCGCATATAGGTAATGCCTCCATATTTTCAAAGCAAACACTACGGTCACTAATTCAAGATCATGAGTTGGATAGTTCTTCTAATGCACCTTGAGTTGTGTGGAGACATAAGCTATCATTTTACCATGTTACATGAGGACACAACCCAAATATACTCGAGAAGCGTCACAATACACCACAAACCCTTTGGTACCGTCCTGTAAGGTCAACACCGGAGCAGATTTTAGCTTATCTTTCAACTCATGGAAGCTTCTTTCACAAGTCTCCGACCACTCAAATTTAACCTTCTTTTGAGTTAGTGTTTTCAAAGGAGATGCAATGGTTTCAAACCCATCAAAAAACCTTCTACAGTATCCGGCTAGTCCCAAGAAACTTCTTATGTCGATGGGAGTTAGAGGTCTGGGCCAATTTCTGACCGCTTCAATTTTCTTTGGATCAATCTCTCTACCCTCATATGAAACAATGTGGCCAAGAAAAGAAACCGAGCTCAACCAAAATTCACACTTACTATACTTAGCAAAGAGTTGATGTTCCTTAAGGACTTGTAAAACAACCCTCAAATGGCCCATATGCTCATCCTCACTCTTAGAATATACCAACATATCATCAATGAAGACAATTACATAAGAATAAAGGTAATTTTGGAACACTCTATTCATAAGGTCCATTAAAGTCTCCGGTGCATTTGTTAACCCAAAGACATAACTAGGAATTCATAGTGACCATACCTATTTCGAAAAGCCATTTTAGGAATGTCTTCACCTCTACCCTAAGTTGGTGATATCCTGACCTCAAATAAATTTTCGAAAAGTAACTGGAACTTTGGAGTTGATCAAACAGATCATCAATCCTAGGGAGAGGATACCTATTCTTTATGGTGACCTTGTTCAATTGTTGGTAGTTAATACACATTGTAAGAAACTCATCTTACTTTTTCACAAATTATACTATAGAGACCCATTGAGATATGCTTGGTTGAATAAAACCCTTGTCAAGCAAATCCTTAAGTTGAGCCTGCAACTGTTTCAACTCAGCCGGATCCATCCGATAAAGAGGAATTGAAATGGGTTTCGTATCCGGCAACAAATTAATGTCAAAGTCTATTTTTCTGTTAGGGAGGAATTCTAGGTAAATCGTCGGAAAAGACTTTCGGAAAATCCTTCACTATGGGACCGACTCTAAAGGAGGAGTCTCAGATTCAAGATCCTTGACCCTCAAAACATGGTAGATACATCCCTTGGAAATCATCTTAGAAGATTTTAGACACGAAATGATGCTTGGGTGTAAACCCTTTACCTTTTTGATCTTTGAAGTGTTAGAAGGTCCTTCGTTGGAAACCTCTTCTTGAACCTTGGCTTATCTTGCACCTCAAATCTAGCCTTGGAAGAATTTCCATCTTCGGATCTTGTCTTTTTCAACTCCCTACCAACTTGCTTAAGCTTTTGTTCCTCAATTTGTTCGGCATGAACCATGAGACAAGATATTTCCATGGTAGGAATCAACATAGCCGACCTATATTTGTTAACCACAAGGTCGTATATCCCCATAACAGATTTGTTCATCTTAGCCCTAGAATGCACCACCATAGTAGGAGCATATTTTGATAGTTGAGTGAACTTGAGGCTATACTCCTTCACACTCATACCCCCTTGGCGAAGGTTGATGAATTCTTGCATTTTCCTCTCCCTTAGTTTCAAGGGAAAGAACCTATCAAAGAAAGTCATCTTGAAAGCCCCCAAGTAATTTGGTCTTCTCTACCCAGCCTCCCATCCTTCCATTGTTCATACAAATCTTGAGCCACATCTTTAAGTTTATAGGTGGTTAGTTCCGCCTTTTCTAGAGAAGTCACACCCATGACATCTAGCACCTTGAATAATTCATCTATAAACCCTTGTGGGTCTTCTTCCACCTTGGAGCCAAACAAGGTAGAAAGATTCATCCTTGTCAAATCCCTTATCCTTGATGCAGTGGTGCTAGCATTGGGGTTCACTTGCACCCTATAATCCCTAGCCACTTTAGTAGTAAACACTTGAGTCAAGCTATAAATGGTTGACCTTATCTCAACATTAGACATAGACCCTTCTTCAATAGGAACTTGAGGTTTTTGAGAAGCTTGAGGGGGCACCGCCTCATTCACATTCTCCTCTTTAGACCATCGGGCGTTGTTCCTTGTTGTATTCATTGTCTATAAGAATAAGAAATAGATTAGAATAAAGGACACATAGAGTTAAGAATCTTGAGGCACGACATAAGAATACCGAGAAGATGATAATTTCCTATGCATCACATAGCCTCTCATTCATAAGTGTTGCGCGCTTCACAATTATGAACAAGACTCTACTTGACGTTGTTTAGTGAGATGTCAATCCTAAGATTACTCAATCTCATGCTCTGATATCAACTTTGTCACGACCGGGGAGAACTATCTAGATGTCACCGGCGTCTTCATCCTCGTAGATGCCTTAGACTATCCCTTAGCATACATCATGGCATATCATAGGTAGAGAAAATGCGGAAAATTTAAAACTTTTACATAGTGAAGTATACTTAGACTCCTCGTATATCATATATGGAGTTTATATAGACTCTTTAATTTACATAGATGTCTCTTTTAATCAACATAGATAATTCATTAAGTAGTCTAATATCGTGTCACATATAACCATCTAATAGAGAATTATAAAGTTTTGGCATAGCCCTTACACTAGTGCAATATGCCACATATAGGCTTACAACAAAGACTCAACATAAGGAATGAATAAGTGTCTTTAGACATAGACAATACTACTAAAGCTAGATAAGTGGCACCATCCTCGGAACTTGAGGACTCACCAACAACTTGGGAAAAGATCCTAGTCTTCCTTGCAAATGGCCTAGAAGCTCTTCAATGGCCGGAACCTACGTTGTTGGGAAAAAGGGAGAAATATGGGCTAGTACATCACGCGTACTAAGTATGGCTTCTATGCACAAAAAATCATCAATGCACGAGAAAGGGGACATTTTAATCAAAATAATGCTTTCTATCCATTTAACCCAACATGCACATATAGTAAGAATTATAAGTCAATTCAACATAGTATCAACTCAACATGTAGACAACACAAGCAATACTTGTGCAATGCTAAGAATAAAATCCCATAACCCTATCCAAATCTAAGTATCACATTAAGTCACCCACCTCATACATGCAATATAACCTCATATTTCATCATGGCATGCTTTACACATAAAGATCATATATAACTTGACATATATAACATATAATCAACTTAATCATAAAAGAACACTACTAGGGCCACCCCTTAGGACCCCACAAATGCAATGTGTAAGAAGTCCCACACCCTCCCTTACACTATGTAGAAACCTTCAAGAAAATTCCTAATAATATTTCATAGACTTAACTTGTTCATTTACTTTACATTTGGAAAAGAAGTGCAATAACAGACATTAGACCATGTGAGCTACACGAAATCCGGTGTTCTACTCCCACACCAAAAAGGGAGGGTTAACACTTGCCTGAGGTGCAACCTTTCGTACGTAACTATCTAGGTGGATCCACTAAGCTAGAGTCTTATGTGGGCACATAGTAAAGGGTCAAGAATATTGTTACTAGAAACCCTAACTTGCTAAATGTGGGGATTTCCATCTCATGAGACAACACATATCTTTTGAATTTGGACTTGATAAACGTGAGGATATCCATGTTGGAGGCCGGACTTGCTAAACGTTACCTCCATCTCATTTACATGCCCTTTTGATGCTAAGCATTAATTCCTATTAGTATTCATCTTATTTAATCAGGCAAGTTTATATTAGTCCCTACTAGACACGTATGTTAATATATTATCATAATAGATCATACGTCATCGTAAGTGAGAACAATCCTTTCACTTTAGAAACCACTAACAAGTGTGTTAACCTTTCATTTAACACTTTATTATAATCCTGAGACACTACTTTCAATCATAAAACAATCATACTATAACATGCATACATACTTAATATCTAATTCATGTGTCTAGGGTTAAGTATGAGGAATACTTATCATCAACATCACAACCACACATTAGACATAAGAGAATTACTATCTAAGTAAACTCATCTTTCATAATTGAATTCAACAAGAATCAACAAACATACCCCCCTTTCCCTTTCATGGCCTTCATACTTCCATTACCAATAATACATATACAAGGTAGATTGAATAAGTAACAATTATCATTCTACATGATCATATACTCAACATCTTCCATAACTACCATAAAACTTTCAAGGTATAATGAGTTGAGGGAAGAACAAGGGTCCAAAGGGAGATCTCAAGTGATTAGAAATAATTAGACATAATTACATAGTTAATCAACAATGAAAGATCATAATTCATCATAATTTAATAACAATTTTGTGAAAAGAGGACCCATGTATAGATAGAAACCCTAGTCTTGGGGGATTTAGAAATCATCGTTTGGAGAGACTTATTTGGGAAAAGGAATTCCAAGAGTTAAAGAAACCATACCTTAGGGATGATTTCCACGATTTTGGGTTGGATTGCTTGTTGAATTTGTCTCCTTCTTGAAGTTGTAGTGTTTCTTCAATGGAGGTTTGAGTTGAGGAGAGAGAAACTAGAGAAAAGTTGGAGCTAAGTGGGATTTGAGAATTTAGAGGAGTTAGGTTAGTTCAATGAGTTGGAATCTTTTTATAGTCCCACACTAAATTAATTAACCACCCCTTAAGCCCTAACTAATTTATTAACTAATTAACTAACTAGCCTAACCTTGACTGAAAATAGACAGCGAAAGCTCCCCGTCTACGGGGCATCGACCAGACCACGGACCGTACTAGTAATATGTAGTTCTGTCAGAGATTGGTTTTTGGAGCCTTTTTAGGAATTGGCTAAGTGTCAACCAACGGCAGCAAACTATGGAGTGTTGTTCAAATGGCGACTCGTCGTTTGTGCTCGTGGTTGCACACTGCCAAATGACATTTTTTTTAGGGTCAATGGATGGGTCCTCTTAAAGGACCCTTAAGGTGGTCCTTACAAAGTCTTACCTGGATGTTTAGACCCTAACCACACTATAACATGTATTCTAAGTCATTTCACCGAATTTGACCTCAATCCAACTCTTTAAACCCCTTGATACATACTGAGGTACACTAGCACAATTTCACTAGTCTCTAGATATCTTGGTCGTTTCATGATGTTTTAATTCTAATACTTCCTAATAAGGTTGAATACATTAATTTAGGCTTAGAAACACTATTTTAAGACTTAGTATATCAAGTGAGGCTCTAGACTAAGTCATTGGAACTTCCGGAGTGTTATATAGATTTTACTATCAAGAACACAATCTTTAAAAACAAAATTGAATTATGAGGCAATTACCATAAATGTCTTAAAACAAAATTAAAATATAGGGTTCTTGATTAGTCTAAGCTAAAATATGAGAAAATAGTCTAAAATCTAATATGGAATAATGTTTCTTTACAGGACTTTTGTGAGAATGTCGGTCTAATGGCTGAGAATTTCCATTTTTGCCCTTAACAACCTAGGCGAGCTCCGTAAAAGCGGCAGGGGTTTAACAAAAGTAGATGTTGCAAAAGTGAAAATTCATTCGCTAAAGCGACCCCCACCTTTTTGGATAAGTTCACAAAATCAAACCTCGTCTTGTCACTTAAGGGACCAATTAACTTTGTTGACTCGTTAACTCTTTCACAAGTGCAACATTTGAGGCTCATTTCCTGCCAGGTTCAACTCCTTTTAAGCTTATTTTCCACTTCTGCCCATCATTTTCCTTTCCAACAAACAAGACCTGAAATAAAATTTATTATATGGATAATTAGCTACTTTATGTACTTCACTTGTACAAAATAACAGGAAGAAAACCTCAAATGAGTGAAAACCCGCCACTCATCACCCGTGCAGTCAAATAAGATATGCAACCCAACCAAATTAGACATTCTGGACTTAACAACGTAGTAGTATCTTTAATTCGAGGTTGTCTTGATAAAAAGTGGGTCCCACATACAAACTTCATTTTAATCTTATATCCCCAAAGGGAATACGATTAGCCTGGAAGCCTCAGAATTCACACGGAGGGTCGTTCTACACCAAAATTGACTTTCTGAAGCTAACCGCGCTAACAAAATTCTCGTTCAGGCATTTTGCCCATGAATGGAGACCAAAGTCAAAGTTAAAGTTAGGTAAAAACTTTAAAGCTAAAAGTCCTAATGGCACAAACTTGCACTGAAAGCCTCAAGATTCGAGCCCAAAATGCCTCTGTCCTAAAATGACCCTTCTAAAGTTGAAAGAACCATCAATATTGTATTCTAAAGTTGTTTTCATTGCATTTTGAGGCCGTCATCCTAAAATTTTCATTAAAATAACCATTTAAGGTTCAAAAACTACAAAACACAGAAATTTGCATCAAAACAAAATGAACGAGTGGATGACCAAGCTATCAGTACGAATAATTCATAAATGACTTGAGGTTCTTATAGGAACACTCTATGCGATTAAAAGAACAAATATAGAGAAGTAACGTGGAGAATCATTACAAATTCAACTACTAAAAGGAATTTTATTGGTGAAGTAAGAGTCAAGATGTGCTTGAAGGCTCAAACAATACTAGAAGCTTCTCCGGCAACTCATGCTTGGTCTCCCAGGAATCCTTCTCAAGTGAACGGTCACTATAACAGACCATCATCACAAGAATGACTCTCGAGCACAACCGCTGCACATCTCTCACTAGAATAATTGTCTCCTCCACAAAGATCAAAGGATCATCCAACTCAAATGCATGATACTTGGGCACATTACACTCATCACAAACATACCAATGCAATATTGAAACATGAAAAATTGGGTGAATAGCTCAAAATACTTGAGGTAGGGCCAACTTGTAAGAAACCTCACCAACTGTTCGAAGAATCTCAAAAGGACCAATACACCTCGATCTAGGCTTGCCCCAGCTCTCAAATCTCATTATGCCCTTTTATGGGACACACACAGTAGAATACATGATCACCAATTCAAAACCTCTAAGGCTGACACCTACTATCAACAAATCTATGACGTATATTCTAAGCCGTATTGATCCTATCTTGAATCACTCGTACTTAGTTTAAGGCCTCATGAATCAAGTCAGTACCACACGACCTATTCTCTGTAGACTCAACACAACCAACAAAGGAGTGACAATACCTACTATACAAGGCATCAAATGGGGCCATCCTATATTATAATTGTAACTGTTGTTTTATATAATCTTTATAATAGAATGTTCCCAATGAAATCCAAACTCCAAAACACAGACCTACTAGATATCCTCTAGAACTAGAATAGAACGCTCTGACTATCCATAAGTCTATGGGTGGAATGTTTTTCTAAGGTCAAAATGAGTGCCTAACTCCTCCTAAAGGTTCGTCTAAAAGCTAGAAGTGAATTGTGATTCCAAATTTTATACCAACCTACATGCGCTAAATGAAGGCTAAATAGGGAGGAAGTGTGTTGAGTTGGGTTGTCAACATCTCTAGGAATACCCACAATGAAATCCATAGTGATGAGATCCCACTTCAACTCTGCAAAGGGTAATACATGGTATTCACCACAAGGCCTTAAATGCTAATCCTTCACTTGCTATTAACATAGACAATGGGACATATAATCTGCAATCTCTCTCCTGATTCCTCTCCATAAATAGTTCTTCCTCAAATCATGATACATATTCACGATATCCACATGGATTGAATATTTGGAATCAAAAGCCTCATGAAAAAACAACTCAATCAATTCCCCATCTCTCGGAACACAAAATGGCTAGAAAATCTCGAAAGCCCACCTGAATATAAGGTATCCTGTTTGGAACCACCCTTTAGCACTTGATCTCGGAGAGAGACCAAATGTCTCATCCTCAAATTTGCGACAATGAATTCATTCAATAAAGGAAGATGTAACTCCCACATAGGCTAAGACCCAGCTACTATCTAAAATATCCAACTGAATCATCCTATTGTCTAAGGATTGAATTTCCAAAGCCAAAGGTCATTCAATATTAGAAAACAAGTCTAAAAATACTTACCACTTTCTGGCTCAAGGCTTTTGCTTCTACATTTGACTTGCCTAAATAATAGATAATAGAGAGATCAAAGTCTTTTAGGATCTCAATCAAGTGGCACTACCTCAAATTAAGATCCCTCTATATCATAATGTATTAAAGGCTCCTATGATTAGTTTAAGTCTCACAACAAACTCTAATCATGTAGTACCTTTATATCTTAAGCGAAAAAACTACTGCCGCTAATTCCAATCCATGAGTTGGGTAGTTGAACGCATGAAACTTAAGCTACCTAGATGAATAAGCAATACCCCAACTCCGTTGCATCAATACACAATCCAGAACAAATTAGATGCATCACAATATATCATGAAGCCTTGTCCTCAAGTGGATGAGTCAATAAAACAGGGGTGGAGCTTCCAAAATTTTAGCTCACACTTTTGAGACCTCTCAAAAGGAACATAAATACAAGTCAACTAGTTCAAATGTGATGCTATGGTAGAGAAACCCTCAACAAACACCCTATAGTAGGTTGCTAATCAAACAAAACATTGAATTTTAGTAATTGAAGTGGTCCTACATTAATCACGAATAGTCTAAATCTTTGCAGGATCTACCATGAGTCCATCCTTGGACACAACGTTCCCCAACAATGTTATAGACTCAAGCCAAAACTTGCACTTTTCCAACATTGCATAAAGCCGTTGATCTCTCAAAGTGTATAGAACAATCATAAAATGATGATGATGCTCTATTTTACTCCGCGAGTATACAATATTATCATGAATAAACACTATGAATAATGAATAAGGATAAGTCCTAAACACATGCTTCATCATGTCCATAAAGGTGATAAGGACATTAGTCAACCCAAAAGACATCACAAGAACTCATAGTGGCCACAACTTGTCCTATATGTGTTCTTTGGGATGTGTGATGCTTTAATCCTCAACTTTTGGTGACTAAATCTCAAATCAATCATCAAAAACAATGTGACACCCCGAAGTTGGTAAAATAGATCATCAATACGAGAAATGAGGTAATAGTTCTCCACTGTCATCTTATTCAATTGTTTGTAATCAATACACATAGGAATAGTACCGTCCTTCTGCCTAAACAAAATGGGTGCACCCCAAGGAAATACACGAGGCCGAATGAACCGCTTAACTAAAATATCCTAAATCTGAACCCTGAGCTCCATCAACTTTATAAGAGTTATCCGATAAGGCAAAATAGAAACAATTGATTTACAAAATTTCACCATGTTTCAAAGTTATTTTTAAATAGTTTTAACACTATTAATGATTCTAAAGTAACTAGTGATATTACCCCAGTTTCGCCAAGAAGAGCGAGTCTCAGTCCGGGGTGAAAAGTGCGGGAATTTAATATCATAGAATTCATAAAATAATACTTAAAATTTGTCCGTCATTAAAACTAAAACATGATATTATCTTACACACAATATTATGTAGTAACAAACAATAATAATGTAATGGAAATGTAAATGATAACATCTTATCATTTATTCTTAATAACATAAGCATAAATTAATGACTGTAAAAATACATACCAGGATCTGTAACATATGCAATATTGTTAGTGATCCACTTTATGGAAGTAAAGTACATAAATATTTGATTGTGAAGAAGAAGGAGAAGTTCAAATTATTAGTTGTTTTATAATGAGAAGAAATCTCTCTACTTATAGATAACACATGGTAGTGTGAACACATGTTTTGTCACATCCAGGGACCACCCCCTAGAAGTAGCATGGCGTACTTGACCTCTCGAATGTCTTATACAAGCCCATAGGTATTATTCATCGCATTGTCATAGTAAATTTAGCGGAAAATTTAAAACTTTTCATAGCACATCGTATGTAACAAACATCACTTCATAATATAAGTCATAATACATACTTAGACTTTAAGTCTCTTTTGCCATCTTAGACTCAACTTCATAGAGTAGATTAGGGACACGGCCCTTTAACATCATAACATAATATTTAAGCTACTACAATACATTGAGTATAAACTTGACATAGGAAATCCTTGGAACATAAGGACACCTTTCTTGAGCTTGGGAAACACATATCAAGCTCTTCACCTTAGAACATCTTTTAAGCATCCATAAGCTACACTTTGTGTAAAAAGGTAAAGAAGAATGGTGTTAGTACAAGTATGCACCAAGTATGGAAGCCATGCAAAAACATGCATTTAAAAGGGACATTTTACTTTGAAAACCATGCATCATGCCTTTTTGCAAAAACTTCATTAAAATTTGATACAATCTGCATTATAAAATTCACATATTTCATATAGGCATATTCAATGGTCAAACATCATATAAAACCACACATTGCATTAAGGCATATAAGTCACAACTATACAGTAAGCACCTTTACAATTATACTGAGCTTATTTCAGTTTTGCAGTGAACTCTATCCTTTTACTTTAACTCCTTATCTTCTCAAGTAACCCTTTAGTGATTCATGGTGCAATGTATAAAAAATGTCCCATAACATTATCCACACTCAACCATCACTTTAAGGCCACTAGGGAATCATGCATACAACCTTCATTAACCCAACATATGCATTCATAGAAGTATTTCATATAATAAGATACCTAACTCACATTTGACCCAATATACTTTAGGGAACACATAGATTAACTCTACAAGACCATATACAAGTCAATACTTCCAACATAATCATAGCAAAACAATAGTCACATTAACATACTTGGACTTCACCTCATAAGAACCACATAGAACCCTATTCATAATCCCTTCCTAAGTCTGCTTGTGCAATGTACATGCGAAGTCCCATAACCTCACACATACTAAGTAAACCTACAAAGAGACTACAAGCCTTAACATGCCCTTCATACATCAACAAGACAAGCATAGACAACCTCCTTCATGTTAAGCAAGAATTCATCATATAATCAATAAGACCGTGTAATATTCCAGAAAATTACATGTCTTGTAAAGAGCCTTTTAGGTTTTATGAATGCGTATTGGGGTACATAGGCATCCCAATGCCCAATAATGAGAAATATTGGGCATATTATAGAATGTTGGCTTAAGGGTGTTATCCAATTTCTATATATACACAAGTATGTATAATATAATCCAATATTGTTTAAGAAATGTACCTGCAATGGAGACCCTAAGCTAAAAATACACATATTGATTCTCAACCCAACACATTAGGTACTAGGCATCTAAGTGTCAAGCCTTGGTACCATAGCACATAACCATTTAAAATGATCATGTATATTAAGAAGTGCCCAAGGACATAGTGAGGATCCTTGGGACAATAAGTAAACAATCCAAATGAACCTTCCAGAATACTTAGTTGGGAAAGTGCACGCAACACATGTGCAAGCACATGTGCAAACACACGAGCAACCGGTAAAGGGACCACTCTAACCGATTCTGTTAGAGCGGTTGGGGACAGGCGCGCGTTCGGGTCAGCCCACATGGGGCAGGCTCCCTAACCGGTCCTAGACCTAACTAACTTACCTAGATAACTAACTAACCTAGGACAAACACAAAATAACTAACTAAGGGACCCGACAACCTAAGACCTAGTCGGGTGACACCAAACCGTGTAACTAACTAAGAGACAACCTAGTACCTAACCTAGGATGGTCCAAAGGGTTGGTTATGGTCCTGAAAACTTAGGGGTACTTTAGTAATTACCCTAGGTTACTTAATTAATTAATTTAGAAACTTAATTAATTAATTTAATTAGTCTAAACCAAAACCACTAAGCAATTTCCAGATTTCGGTTAAGTCAAGCGTTCTTTTATTCCTAGTCAATTTAGGAGGGGCGTTTAGTTAATTAGCTAATTAAGTTATTTTAGTTAAGTTATTGAGTCTAAGTTGAACTATTTAATATTCAGTTCCTAAAGACTTAGACTCACGTATTCATCATAAACCCTAATACCGAAAAGCATTGAGAAAACGTAAGAGACCCTAGGCGATTTCAAGTATTCTTCAAGGTTTTCGTGCAAAGTGTGAGGTGATATTCGTAGATTTAATTCTATAGTAAGGTATGGGTTTTTGTATCCTGGAATTCACTACAAGAAAATGGACCACTAGGGAAGGGAAAAATGGTCCCTAAAAGTGTGATTCTGGTTCCTAAAAGTCAATAGCGACCAGAAAAATCTGGTCGCGACCCGTCCCTAAAGGCTTCGTCGCTATTGATTATTAGAGAAGAGAAATTATTGCCGGTCCTTAAAGAATATTAGCGACTGGATTATATTTGGTCCCTAAATTACTTATATGGAGCATAAATATGATCCCTAAATAATTTTTAGGGACCATAAATTTGATCCCTAAATTAGTTTTAGGGACCATAAAATCTAGTCCCTAATGAAAGATTAATTAGCGCATAAAATTCTTTTGCAACTAGATTATACCAGTCCTAAAAAGTCATTTAAGATTTAATCTAGAAATTCGTTTCCTCTCATTTATTCTGTAAAATTATATAATTATTGCTATAGATAACTACATGCACATCCACAAAATTAACAATAAATTCACTCTTGTATATACAAATATAAAAATTGGCAGTTAATTACAAAAAGATGTTATGAAAGTAAATTTTGTAACTATATAAATAGGATGCATATATATCAAATTACTGTCTACACAACCTCTTAGCAATATCTATTCTTATTAAAAATGCCCTGCTAAATGATAACCTATTTCTCTACTTGGATGAAGTCTTCAAAATCACCATCTTGTCCTGTAATAAAACTTCGTCAAAACCTGTAAATATAAAAAGTATTAATCAATTTAGAAAATTATGAATATCAGATTAAGTGTCTAATATATGACACAAATATAGAGGAAAACCTGCATATGCATATGTTTTGCTTCTTCAAAGCATGTCATGTTTACATATCCTGCAAGAATTTTTTTTCTTCAAATACACAGTAGCATAAAACATTGTGCAGTAACAACATATACTTTTTCAGAGTCCCCAGGTAGGTAAATAAAATACATTTTAGAACTTGTCAATCGGATCCTACAAAAATCAACATATATGCTAGCATTTAGTGAATGCAGAAGTTACATAAACATAAAATGCAAATTCATGGCATTTGATAGTAATTAAAGTCACCCAAACACTTGGAGAAACCACTTTTTCCTTTGCCTCTTCAATAACCTCAATTATAAGATAGAGTCAAGGTTTTACTAACCTTATAATCAATATTTTGAGAGCATTATATCGAGAATATTAAAAAAAAATAAGACAGGATATTATATACAATCTACTAAACCCTCCAAATATTCAGCATAATAGTTTGTTTCTTAACATCATTCTTAAATTAAGAACTCCAAGAACTATGTTCCTTGAGAAGAATTTATTTGAACAGATCAAAGAAATCAACAGTCACAATAAAGCGAAAGAAGAAGTTATGAAGGAATTACTAAAAGTAAATAAAATGAATTTAGATTCTTTATCAAAACAAAGTCCAAATGAATATTTTTATCATTATTATTATTACGTTCAGGTGAAGAAGTTTTCATTAAAATTATAGCCTAGATGCTGGGAAATACATCAAATATTTATTTGACGACCATACTTATAAATATGCCCTCCAAATCATGACTAAAGAAAAGATGTCATAAATTTCATTGCTTTACCAGCGATCTAGCAATCTCGTAGTCACAACAGAAAATCTCTCAATTTAGACACAAATAATGCTAACTATGTTCAGGGTTTAATCTTATAAACTTGAGTAAATTGGATCATATCACTTTTCGATTAGAATTTAGAAATAGTTATCACTAAATTCTTTCAACATAAAAAGAAAGAAACTAGTTTTCACAAAGATATCAAACAAAAAGGGATAAATAACTTGCCCATATTCTGTCTTCAAGGTATAGTTCAGGCAGAATACAAAACATCTCCATTTACATATACATAAAGAAGGAATACACAGGTCAATTCATTTACTAAATCTATGTTGCTTGGATTCTCCCAAAATATTGCCACACTACTACTATATTCCCGAAAATACATTATTATTGAAGTATTCAATACACATTCATAAATATTATTGAAGAGTCCGAACAACATAACACTAAACAACTTATACAAATCGAAATATCACAATTTAAACTAAGATGAACTCACCTAAAGCATTTTAAGGATTATAATACCTGGAAGTGCAAACTTGCCAATACATACTGTAACATATAAGAAAATTTTAAAATCTATAGTGTAAATGCATGAAACGTTCCTCCTTTAACTATAAGTCATACATTCATTCAAATATTTTTGGATAGGTATAGATAATACTAACTTTGTTCAATACCGTTACTGTGGACTTTCATATTGAGAGTTATATGAAAGGAAAAATTCAAAATTTTAGTGAAAAACATAATAAGTTGTAGGAAAACAATATTCATGAAAGAAAAAAATGGAATTACAAGATTATAGGGAGTTATATGCTTAGAAAAGACTCTGTAATTGAAAACTTTACCTATTCTTATGTCACAAAGTCATTAATGAGGGAGAACACATATAGATGTCATCTTCTATGAAGGCTTCCCTCGAAGATTCAAAGAAAAAGAACATGCTCTGCTACGGGGGAAGCTTCGTTTGAGAACACTAAAGTAGGTTCATAAGTCATTTGAAACAAATTCAATATTAAGAGGAGAACAAAAGTGAAGAGTTTAACCGTAAAACTATAAGCCATTTTGGACTCCATTGAGTGATCATCGAGATTAACAACTAATAAATATGATAATCAAAATTACAATCCACTTCTAAAGAAAAATATAGAGAATTAAAAATATTTGTTTTCTACAGAAGCCAATCATTATAAAAACTTGTTGCATCAAATTCACAAATGCATACCATATGGGTCAAGAAGAAATTTGTCAAACAATAAACTGTTACAAAGTGAAGTTGTAATTTTTACTAGTAAAGTTGATCAAACATTAAAGTTTGCTCACTTGAATCTGCAAATAAAGACGAAGCATCTCAAAATTTTGATTCAATAGCAAAATTCAATTCTAGTTACGTCGTTCTATTGTGCTTTAAATTTTGCATGAATAATGTAACTTTTTTGAAAACACTCTTTAATTTTTAAACATCTAGTTGACTTGACTCTCTTTTTCTATTATTGTATTTTTATGTCTTCGAAGGAAATTCCCTTATTCTTGCTAAATTCACTATCCCATAATTTATACCTCAAACGAATCATTTGGTACCATACAGAACATAACTCCTTAACATAAGAAGCACATACAATAATTAAGACTTTAATTTCACATATAACTCAAATTCTGGATATTGTCCATACCAAGTTGAATTGAAAAATAATTAAAATATAGAAATTCACTTGTGTAATTACACCCACCTAAAAGATCAAAACGACAGTAAAACGAGCAGAGAAATTACCAAAATAAAGGGGATCTTTAAACTGATAACTGCAAAAGAAATTATAGGATAAATAAATTAGAAAAGATTGTTAGAGAATAGCTACAAATATACCTAAAAGACAAGTAAACCTCAAATGAAATTTTAAAAATAACCTTCATTAGGTTATCTTTGAGTAAGAGAATCTCTCATTTTCACAAATTTACCTAAAAAAGTTTCAGATTTTACCTAATTCAAACCCATCTACGAACTTTTTCAGAAAGAAGAGAGAAGAAAAAGTAATAGTAGAGTATTAGTCGAACCTTTTGACTCCATTTAAGTGAAAGAAACGTCAAGTAGAAGTAGAAGAAGAAATAGTGCTAGACAATGGCGTATGGATAGGCTCCGATGAGTACTCGTGATATTAGCGATTTTGATAGATGGATTAGGTTTTGAGGATGAGTTTTGTTTTATTCTAGTTTTGCTAATTTAGTATTTTTTTTCCCAACAATTCTATTAAAAGAATTAAAGTTAAGTGGTGTCTCTCCCACTAAAATAGTTTGTGGGAGCATTAAGGACTACTTATTGATCCCTTTAAGGACCATAATTAGTATCTTCGTCATTTTATAGCATAAAATTGAGAATTAGGGACCAAAAAAAAATCTTGTCCAAACAAGTATGCTTCTAGAGACCAGATTATAATCTAGTCGTGATATGTTGGTCCCTAATAACCCTTTTTCTTGTAGTGATTCTTTCTCCAAGAGGCTTTTCAAATGTTTTAACTTCAAGAATATCGAAACTAGGGTTGTTCCCAATGAATCGCTTGTTCATCTCCCTAGTTCTCCCAATTTCCGATTCTTGTAGTATCTATAGTGTAATTCTCGATGCATGTGGTCTGTATGTGGTGTTAACTGATCGTTATGTGTATGTTTTAGTGATTTATATGTCGAATGAAACCTACATGTTAGATCCGCATACTTAGGGTGTTATTTACATGAGATGTTGAATGTTGTGATGCCTACTTGTGTTTGAAAAGATGAAATTGTTATGAGTTGTTCATTGAATTGTTTTATAAGTTAATCAAAGGTTAAAAGTTTGCTTGTTTAACATGTTAATATTACTATAATGTGTTTTTGAACAATTGGTATGGCTAGTGATAACATTATGATAAGTATATGGTGAAATTGTGATTTGTGCCAACAAATTGGCAAAAAAACCTTTGTCCAATCATATTACTTACAAAAAGTCATACTAATCTCTACCTCAAAGAACTCATAACAATAGGGTATGTCAATCAATGGGACAAGTCCCAACATACCCTATCCACATAAACTTGTGAATGTAATAGCATTGTATAAGAGGTTATAATTATCATAAAGAATGATACAAGACTATCAATTAATGTGAACAAGTTAAGGTTAGTAATGAAATAACTAAAAGCTTAAGTTATGAAATTGACCTAATATTGAGTGTTAAAAAGAAGTGAGACAAGTCTCAATTACACTTAAATGATTATGTCAAAAATACTCACATGAGAGGGTGCTAGAGTCTGTGAGACAAGTCTCACTCGCACCATGATGATAATATAAGACTTAAGTTCATATTCATCAAGTAAAGAGAGGGATGACCAGTCATGCATAGAGTTAAGTAAAACTCCTAACCAGAAGCAAGCCTCAATAATGTTTGAGTCAACTCTAAGAAGATAATAAAGTAAAATAGATATGAGCTTAGCACCGCTAGACTAGCAATGAGCTTGTGCCAGCACATGTAAGCCTCATGAGATGAGATCACCGCCCAGGTGGACCAGGGTCTCCGTACATCTCCTATTCTTCGAACTATGTTGCCATCATAGGGGCACTAGCTACTGGACGCTGCCCACTAAAAACGCTAGCAAGTTTGGTTTCACCTTGGCCGGTGATTCCACCTATTTTCGGTGTGGGGGAGACACCGGATTTCATGTTTAGCTCACATGATCTATGTCAGTTATAGCTCAGGAAAGTATCCGGTTCACTTCAGTCGTGGACCCCTCTTTTTGGTGTGGGGAAGACATTGACTCGGTCTAACCTTAGCTGGTGAATCTCCCTTTTCGGTGTGGGGTAGACACAGAACTTGGTTCACCTTAACCAGTGGATCACCTCTTTTCGGTGTGGGGGAGACACTGGATTTCATGTTAGCTCGTATGATCTACTTCCGTTAATGCTAAAGATTCTTTAAAGAAAGTAAGAAAGAATAAAGTAGCATGTTCAAAGTGAACAACAGAGCAAAGAAGTAGAATCATAAGTTCATAGTGAACTAAGTAAAGTAAGAGCTTAAGAACATCAATCACCAGTGTTTGATAAGAATAATAAGTTGGTGGTTTATGCCAATAGTGGAATATGATTACATGCCCCAAAGATTATTATATTAGGTTAACAACCAATTAATGGGCATAGCCAATAAAGATTGGCTTATAAATATATTTATCCACATTTAACAAGAATAAATCTAACTTGTAAGTAATGTAGCCAAATCATTTCCTTAGTCTTGTGAATTGCTTACTCGATTCGTCTTAGGTATGGGAATACAATAAATCATTGCACTTGTAAATAAAACATAGGATCAAAGGAGATCATTGAAATACACAACAAGAAGAAGAAAAGACTGAAAAATAATATAAGCCTAAGAATAGGAGCTCTCGGCCTAAGAGGGTCAAAATAATAAACTTTCGTTTAAGTTGTTCTAAAATTATGTTCATGATTCCAAGGTCTTATGTTCATATAGAAAATGAGTTGTGTGCCTTAATTTCATGAGAACATGTCATATTCATATCATATATCATAAGTAACGATTAAAGAAAGTAAGGTGAATTAACTTTCCAGAAACGACATGTTGCTTTAGGAAGAGCTTTGCTTGATCATGCATAGTCCTTATGTGTTTATGTGCATACACCCATAATTTGTACAAGTGTGTACTAACCCCATATATTATTACTATTTTTATAGGCGCAGATTCTCAAGAAGATTGAAGATTCGGCAAAGCGGTTTGGATTAGTGATCTCCAGACTTTGGTAGGTCCTCTTAAGTTCGACGATGCTACATTTATTATTCTAGCTTAGCACATTAGATATAGCTAGTGGAGATAGTCCCTAGCATTTCAATTCAACCATTTGTTCAAACGTTGTAATAAGGCCGATTGGAAAACTATTATTATTATTACTATTCATCATTTCATTTGTTTAATCTATTGATAGATGGTTGTTTTAGTTTTGAGCTATTAGAATATCACTCTTATGCAGTACTATATGAAGTCTATGTATAATTCGATAAGTATTAAAAAGTTTTAAATTTTCCACAAATTTATCTTTAGGATTGTGATTAAAGCTAAGAAGAGGCTTGTCTGCGATGTCTGAGAGGTTAACGACGCCGGTTATATTCGGATTCCAGAATCCGGGTATGACAGACCCATACTATGCATATAAGGTAATACCACATCACATAGACTCATTAGGACTCCTACCATGCATATCATCACAACAAGTAGACAACACTACAATTTCATGTCTAAGTAACATAAACATTATCATATACATTAGAATACCTTCCTAGAACTCCCTTCAAGAGCTACTTGTGCAATGCATAAGTGAAAGTCCCATACCCCCACCTACACTAAGCAACTTCCCTTAGGTTATCCTAGTTAGGGTCCTAGTCATTCACTTCCATTGTCCATTTTAATTCAGGGAAACTATAGCCTTAATCGACATTAAGACTATGGGTGCTAAACATGGAATTTGGTGTTGTAGAGCCTTACACCAAAGGAAGGTGTTCTTACCTAGCCAAGGTAGAACATTAACACATGCTAGCATACTACGTGAACTCACTTGCTAGATCCTATGTGGCAATCATAGTTTATGGAACTAAGAGATATACATAACCCTCTACATGCTCATTAGCATTGGAGCCTCATCTCATGAGAAACCACGGGTGGAACTTCCCCAAGGAAAGTCAACAACTCATGTGGAACCATAGGTGAATGTTCCTCCAAGGGATGTCAACACCTTATGAGAAACCAATGGTGAATCTTCCTCCAAGGGAAGCCAACACCTCTCATTGTCAAGTTCAGGCGGTGCTAAGCTAAGTTCCCTTTATTGAAAAACCTTTATTACATTACGTTATAAAACATAGGCTTAGGATATTGACTCCTGATATGCTTATAGCATATTCACACACCTATCTAGTTTTAGGATACTCTTGGGAACACCTTCCAAGGGCCCCTGTATTGACTATATCATCAAACATGTGGGTGTGTATACATATATGTGAGAAATTTTTTCACATAACACCTTTAAACCACACATATTCATACTTTAATTTATTCATGCATATAATACATGTTCATCCCTTAACGATACATTAATATTCATATACATAGAAAACCAAACCTAGGAACTATCCTATCAAGGCACACATGTGCAATGCATAGCAGGGGTGCCATACCCTTGCCCATACTAGTACACCTATGAAGTCATCCTAGTTAAGGGATACATATCATAATTCATAAACATATACTTAACATGCATAGTAGTAGACATTAGTGCATATGAGAATTATCTTTTCATTAGACAACATGAACCTATACTACTTTGATAAGCATGCATGAGGTGTGAGTGTGTGTACATTGGTCAACCTGATCATATAAAGTCAACATTCCTAACAATAAGGCAGCCACCTTACAAATATCACAATACACATTTGAGTCCCTTACACCATAGACAACTCACATATAGAGTTATAAAAACCATATACCACACACTAACCATCATAGCATAGGAGGTAAGACATATTAGTCATTTGCATCTAGGACTCCTAATCATGATCAAGACAACATATTCATATAGGGGTACATAGGTAGGGATCGTACTACACAAGAGTATTCAAACATCAACATGTAGACCACACCTAGAGCTAACATAGTCGTTTGAATGTAGAGGAAGCTTCATCAATATAACCTAGATCATAAACAAGCATTGGAGACTAGACATAATACTTCACATTGTGTGATCATCATAACCACACGTTCAAGATACAATTGCCTTCAAGGCCATTATCACAACACATAATAGCATAAAAATAAGGTAAACACCGCCACCATAAGTGGACCATACCACACAATTCCATACAAGGCTACATCAACTAGCAATTCTATAAAAAAAAAATTAGAGAGAATAGGGCAAACTTAAAATTTCCTCCAAGCTTTGATCATCATGAGCAATTCCCATAATTCAACATAAATAAATGTATAAAATAGTATCTAGAGGAACCATTACATAAACGAAATCACACTTCAAACATCATAGTTTTCAAGATCACATACGGTACAATACTTCATCTAATCTATAGAAAGTAGAGGAATATAGATCAATTTACCAAATCCGTACACCTTAATAATCATTGATCACTAATTCAACAATTCATATTAAATTTACATGATTAACAATAGTAATAGGCAATTCAACATAATTGAAACATAATCCAATCAACATAGAGTCAAGATCACAATACACGCATTATAAGCCAATTTGAGAATTTAGGAGGATCATGGGTTCATCATAAAATTGGATTGAAATTCTTATTAAAAACAGTATATAATCATTAACTTATCATAAACATGCTTTTAAAATCAATTTGAGAAAGACCCCATGGCTAGATTGGAAATTGGGAATTTTTGTGTTTGAATCATATTTGAAAATCCTTGATTGAATCCTCAGATGAATGGATAACTAAGTATGAAGGATCACCATACCTACTATATGAGAATACCACAAGAAATTGAAGAAGAAACCATGAAAATCCAGCCCCTTGAACTTGAGTTTTCCCTCCAATGGAGGTTTGAGAGAATTTGAAGAAGAGTGAATTGGGGTTTTTGATTTTCTTATTGGGTGTTGGGGATTTGGATAGGAAAAGGGGTTAAATAAGTCATAAAATCAGTTTATTACTGTCATTTTAAGTTACGAAAACACCCCCATGCTTATTGGGACTTTTAGACATGTCAAAATTGACTTAAAAATGACGCAATCGGATCAGGTAGTGGCTGTGCGTCGCGAGGCAGCCTCCCAGTTCTGCGCCAAATAATTTTCTGGGACAGTGAGTTTCATGCTAGGCGTGCGTCGTACTATGCAAATCCAAATATTGGCTTGCTCGCTGCCTTGGGCAACCTCTTGTCCAATGTTTGGGTCCTCCTTAGGGGCCCTTTGGGTGGTCCCCCGGGAGTCGTACCCGGTCGTTTTGACCCTTAAAATGTTTATTAAGGTTCTAGGGTAAACTACACTTACTTTCAACTCCAAACAACACATGAAAACAAGGCCAAAATACAAGGACACACTTGCACGTTTGAAAGGCTAATTTCGAATCTCTTGGACGTTCTTGAACGATTGACCTCCAAACTTCATGAAACTTAACACACTACCTATAAACATCATTATAACTCATATAAGGACCTCGTGATCCCATGACACACACATAAGCAGATAAAAACACTTAAGGCCCTTTGGTGACTAGTCGTTGAATGTCTTGGTCGTCCCTTGACGTTTGACTTCCAAATCACCTCAAATCAAGTATACATACTATACAATACTTAATGAAAATATTTTAAACCTTTTTAGACACATGTGAGGCTCTAAGAACCTTAATTCATATTCGGGGTCTTGCAATATCCTCCACTTGGGAACATTCGTCCTCGAATGACACTTGGAACATCTTAAACACGTCAAGGACTCAATGAACCATAGAGCATCTCACAAGATTTAAAACATAATCACATAGAATTTAATGCACCAAAATTACAAGTAACAAAACTTCAATACATTTAGCACTCAATGCAACACAAGCATGCAAAACCTTTTATTTACTCACTTCCAAAATGCATCGCCAACATAGGTTCTTCTCATGTTTATAGGAGGAACTTCCATATCCTAATCATAACATGGTCTTTGCATTTCATTGTATTATGATCTCATTATGCAATAACCTTTGAGTCACTTATAAGCAAGTTCAACATCACTCAAGAAGCAATTAAGCACTCATACTTCGATGCACATAAACTTGAGTCAAGTAAATCAACTAGGATTCTTATCATTTAATAAAAATGTCATGAAATCTGTAACAACCCTACAAATGAATAAGATAAGAAATGCTTAATGTGTCAAGAATGCCTACGATTAGACCAGGGTTCACACGGATTGATGCGCGTAGAACCAGACCTCGGAACCCTTGCTACAGTCAAGCGAACTAACTTGGGGAGTTATTTTAGCTTTGAAAGGTTGGGTCCAACCATGTAGGGCTTTCGAATACGAAGATTTACTCGAAGGAGTCTTTACCGGACTTAAAAAGAGGAAATCTTAGGTTTGAAGGGTATAGGGGTAAAATGGTCTTTTTCCTGGCTAAGGGTAGTATCGTAATTACCCTAAATATATAATTAATTATTTATTTAATAAGGTGTAGAGGCAAATTGGGGAGAGAGAGCCGAAATTGAGCTCTTGAAGTTAAGTCTTGCTCCACCCAGGTTCGAACCTAGGTGGAAGGAAGGAATTTATGTGATTTTTATTTAAGCTATTGAATTAATGTAATTACTTAATAATTATTATTCATTATCAGATTTAAAATAAAATAAAAATCAGATTTTTAATAATTAACTAAACCGTATTTGACTAAGTCCTAAACTAGACTCCTAAGCCTAATATAACTCCCACTCTCTCTCGTCTATCCCTCAACTCTCACGCTCAATCTGTCCCATTCTTTCACACAAATTTCTCTACCAAAATAAGATACAAAAGCAGAAAAATAAACCAAGTTCTTCACACTTGAAG
The DNA here is from genome assembly GCA_016801875.1 of Solanum sitiens. NCBI lineage: Eukaryota > Viridiplantae > Streptophyta > Magnoliopsida > Solanales > Solanaceae > Solanum > Solanum sitiens. Next base: position 145,228 of record JABWTJ010000224.1, on the reverse strand, counting down.
AACTCACACGAAATCACAAGAAAACGAACGTTAATCGCACACTACGCTAAGGGAGGTTGTCATTCGAGTGGAGTTGATAATGAGGAGGCTTAGACGAGTTCTTGAGTGGAGTATTTGGGCAGCAACTTCAAGGTTTGAACGTCAAAATAAGGTATGGGTTTTCTTCTCTCTTGGTCCCTTTCCCAAGAGACCCCTTAAGGTTCGTATTATTCATTCAAAAACTAGGATTGTTTCCCCTTTTGCATGCCCCTGTCACTAGCTCCCAATGAATCGTAGGTTGGGTATGATTGCTGGTAGATTTAGGTGTATGTGATGTTTTCGTGATGACTATGATTACGTTTGTGTACTTGAAATCGTATGAAACGCAGCCATGTAATCGAAAGTTTGTGCAAGTGTGTGTATGTGTAAAAAAAATGTCACTGTGAAGTTACTGTGAATGAGGTCAAGTTAAGGCTTCAAATTTAGTATTGTTTTGGTTGTCATTTTACGTACATAAACCTATGTAAATCGTGATTTTCATAAAAATGGAAGTGGGGCTGATTTGAGCGTCAACGAATCCATGAAATACACCCCAAAAAGTGTTAAACGATCCATGAATCTTCCCAAGTTTTCAAGTGGAAATATTGATGAAAATAAGTTAAGAAAATGATTAAGTGTACAGCCAAGAATATAAGTTTACTTTAGCCTAAAATATAGAAGGGAAATCTGGAAAATTAAATAAATTTAAAGGGGTGAGGCCACCAGGATTCGAACCTGTGACCTCACCCGTGTGGAACCTTAATCTCGCAAGAAATAAATAAATGGGGTTGGGGGGATTCGAAATAGGGTGTACAGGAGAGTAAGGAGAATGCAAAAATTTAAATAAATAAAATGGGAGGCGTGGGAATCGAACCCACAACCTCCAGGCAGCGAATGAAGGGAAAGAAAAATAAAAGAAAGGAAGTGTGAGGCGTGGGAATCGAACCCACGACCTCAAGGCTGGAAAGGAGAAGGGCGAATTAAATAAGAAAATAAAGTTAGGTTGTGGGGGCTTGATCCCACAACCTTACTGCCAAACGCCTATCTAAGTCAATTTTAATTAAAAAATAAAATAAGGAGGCTGTGAGGGTTCGAACCCACAACCTCACAGCCTTAGCAAAATTTAAAATAAAATAAGGAGGTTGTGGGGGTTCGAACCCACAACCTCACAGCCTTAGCGAAATTAAAAGAGAAATAAGAAGAGGCTGTGGGGGTTTGATCCCCCAACCTCATGGCTTATGCGAAATTGGACAAGGGGAAATTAAATAAAAAAATTAAAAGGGGTTGTGGGGGTTCGATCCCATAACCCTTCGGCCAATTAAGAGGAGAATCCAAGGAGAAAAATAAAGAGAGAATGTTGATGTTGGGGTTCGATCTAGGGTCCCAATATCATGAAGACTAAAAATAAAGTCAAGGAAAAATGTAAGTATTGTCCAAGGGGTTCGAACTTGGGTTCCCTTGCCCAAATTTCCGTATTGATACATAAGTCATACGTGAATTAAATGTTCAAGAATAATGCCACGTACTTAGATCAAAATCAAGATTTTGGCATACATACAAGATACATAATTCTTGTACTACATAATCTTAGAAAGATATGAGTCACTTAACGAACTATGAATGAAGCCTCATGGCTTGTATATATAGACCCATAAGTCTAGCATACGTTTAAAAATAAGTGAACCTAAGATGTATGAAATGAAATGAAGTAACCCTAGAATGGGTTAAGTACGAGTGTAAAACACACTAAATGGTCAACTGCATTGGCATACAAAAAATGATTATTATGTAATGAAATGACGAAACCCTAGAAGGGTTAAGTAAGAGTGTGAAACACACAAATGGCCAAGTATATTGGCATATGATGAAATGAACATTCACGTAAAATGGGGTGAGTAATTATGAAGAGCACATGTGCTAATGTTAATTAATGTGGTGACAACATGATATGAGGCTAATGTAAAAAATGAGAACAATCTCAAATGAGCCTAAGTAAATGTTACCAAAACGTACTCACCTATGAGAGTGTAAAGTTAATGAAGAGACCAGTCTCTATGAACACTCTAATGAAAGTATTGAGATTAACACACTCAATACTAATAATGAGATGAGAAATCATCTATTGAGCTATGATGTCCTCATACTAGAAGCCAGCTTCCATGACGTATGAGTTGAATGTAATGGAACTTTATACTGAGCACCAATAGACTAGCTATAAGCGGTGATGACTTCTTTCGGGAAGGGCGGAGGTTCACGTAACTCTCATGAGATGAAACTGTCCGGCTTGCCGGGTATGGGTCTCCGTATATCTCCTGGTCTTCGAACCTATACTGCCAATATAGGGATCTGGCCCATGTACGCTAGCATGTTTTGGGTCACCTTGGCCGGTGATTCCACCTCTTTTCAGTGTGGGGGAGACACTGGATTTCATGATGCTCACATGATCTATGTCGGTTAAAGTTAAAGTTCCCAATGAATGAATAAGGCAGCCTCAAATAAAGCACATAATGAAATGAACGATACCAAAGGTGTTAGGATAGGATAATCAAGAGGTGTGCTAGACTCAGGTAATGACACTAGGTTATTTTTTTATCATTGCACAGCAAACCCGATGAAAGTCTTAAACTACACCCTAGGTATAGCTGGTGTTCTCACTGGCCTATGAACGAATTGAAATGAAGTACGTATGAATGAATGAAGCAGACTCTGTGTTTTCTAATGAAGACTCCCTAGTTGAGGTCCCATATGTTTAGCCCTCATTTTGGAAAGTCTTAATGTCAAGTCCATGATTCCAAGGTCTCATGGCATATGAATGAATGTTATGGAAGATGTTATGTACTGTATGCTATATGATATGTGCTATGTGTAAGATGTTATGTGTTGTGTGCAATATGATAAGTATGATGATGCATGTTACTGTCATGCCATGACTTTCCTAAACCAAATTTGGAAAGCTCACTGACTTTCCTAATCCAAATTTGAGAAGCTCACTGACTTTGGTAATCCAAATTTGAAAAGTTCACTAACTTTCCTAATCCCAATTTGGCAAGTCCACTGACTTGACTTTCCATAATCATGTTGTTAGGAAAGAGCTATCCTTTATCATGCATGTCCTTGGTGTGTGCTTGCATATACCCATACTTAGTAGAAGTGTGTACTAACCCTATACAACTTTACAATTTTAGGTGCAGGCACAGGTGGACGCTAGAGCTATAGGTTGACGCTGAAGCTATCCGGACATTGAGCATTCATCCGGACTTGGTAGGCCCTCATGCTTTCGAGGTTGCTTGCCCATTTATATTCTAGCTTAGTCTTAGGATTGAGCTAGTGGAGTATGTTCCACTAGCGTTTCTTTCCCGTATTATTTTAGACATTGTATTGGTGCCATTTTGGCAAGTATTCAGTTATTGTTATATTAAACTATTTCTTTCATTTAATGATCTTAATGTTAGATGGTTGATGTTGAACAAATTATGAATTTATTAGAAATGACTAGTAAGTATGTTAAGAGACAAAAGTTTCAAATTTTCCGCAAAAATTAACCTAGCTGAAGTAAGAATGACGTAAGTAGGCTTGTCTGCGACCTCTGAGAGGTCAACGACGCCGGTCTCGTCTGGGGTCTAGATTCCAGTCGTGAAAAAAGAGATACTGAACCTTACCATGATTAGTTATGTTTAAGGAGGAATGTCCTTCTCCTCACATACTTACATGTTCATGAGTTCTTACACAAGCAATGCACAAAGGTCAACTTTACTGTAACAGGAGATTTTTTCAAATTTTAACCATGGCATGCTCAAACTTTCTTCCTAGTGAAGTCAAAATGATAATTCACACCAAGCACATCACCATATTAGGAAGTTGTTTCACGACATTTCAATTTATAACATAACAGTAGCCTTCATGAGCAAGCATCGAATTGAGAAAGTAACACAATTTATAGGCGTACACAAGGGCACTTAGCTAAACATGTCTTCACCTTTCAAGAGTGAGCCTAAAATCATGCTTTCAAAACCATAGAAGTCACATATTTTCCACGAGACTCTACATTTTTCATTTTAAAGAGGCTCAATTTCTCATTATAAGGCTAAACATTTCCACAATTAGAGTGACTTCGAACATGCTTCTTATCTTACCTCATGAAGTATAAAGCACAACTAGCATATAAAGATGCACAATCCACCTGAGAAAACATGTATTTGATCAAAAATTCCTTTTCAAGTACTTTAGAATCTTCAAAATAATCTTAAGGTAGTGTCAATCAAGACATACCAAACATTTGAAGGTCATGCAATTCAGACTTTATGCCAAGCTCCTATCATGAACAAGCTTACTAAGCATTCATTTGATTCAAGATCAAGTAAGAATAGAAGTACAAGGTAGAAATATCTACAACCTTACTACTCACTTCACCATCCCCCACTTATGGTAAACCCAATTAAGAGCAACTTAACCTAACCTCAAGAGGATCTTTATCTTAACAACCTTCATTTTTCATCACTTACAAGTGATTTACCAACCTAAAAGGGTTTACAGTAACTTAACATAGGGGTATCAAGGGCATATAAAATCCTACCATCGAGGCACCCTATCCCCCACTTAAGGTATGCCTAATCACCTCATCCCCTTAAACACCAAGGTCAAGGCAAGTCAAAACAACCTTTCATACTCGTCACTCAATAAGGTTTAAAATAATTGAGGGTTTTCACTCCTAATCTCACATCAAGGAGTCTACTAACTCAATCATAACCATCCCTCTAGGCCTAACACCCAAAGGAAATCCATAACACATAAGTTAGGTCATACTACCCAACCACATGAGGTCTCAACTCTACCGTAGACACCAAGGGTCATACAACATCAGGGGAATCAATAAAGGAGACTTAGCCATAAGGCCTCTTTCCTTTCTTTCAATACTAGAGTAAGGTAACTTCTAGTTCATTCCAACCCACATCATCACCCTAAAAGGTAAGCACACTACCTTCACTTCTAGGATCAGGCCTATACAAACACTCCAACCCATAAAAAGCAACCATGGAGCATTTACACACATAATAAGGCAACATTTGAAAATTTTCACAAATACAAAGGGCAACATTGAACACTTAAACATATAAGGGCAACATGCATTTTTTAGCCACTTACCACACTTCTTAGAGGCATTTCAAACCTAAACCATTTTTTTTTAGACTACCATCATGAAAAACCATTTAGCAACATGCAATTCCAAAAATGAAGCTCAATTTAACAATACTAACTCTTAATTAAGCTAAAACCATATCATAACATAAATCTTCACATAACATGTCATTTCACATGGTCTCATATATATCCATAAATGGCATCACTTCAACAATGCATGCCAAAATACACCTCAAACCATACTCATCAAGCCATAAAACAAGATAAACATCAAAACTCTCCTTTTCTATCTCAAGCATAGAGTACCATCGCATCCAAACAATCACATCTAAAAGACCATCGGACAAGAAAAGATAAGAGAGAGATTTTATAGAGTTAAGTTCTATGGCACAACATGAGAATGATGAAGAAGGGAAACTCTATCGTCTAATAGCCTTCCGTATCATTTGATGGTGTCGCGACTCACCACTAACAAAAATAAGACTCTACTAGACGTGGCAATATGAGACTTTTGACCCTAAAACCACTTTTACAATCTCATGCTCTGATACCACGTTCGTCACATACGGGGAGCACCCCCTAGAAGTAACATGGCATACTTGACCTCTCGGAGGTCTTATACAAGCCCATAATTATCATTCATCGCATTGTCATAGTAAATTTAGCAGAAAATTTAAAACTTTTCATAGCACATTGTATGCTAGAGTATAATATAAGTCATAATACATAGTTCGACTCTAAGTCTCTTTTGACAGCTTAGACTCAACTTCATAGAATAGATTAGGGACACGGCCCTTTAACATCATAACATAATATTTATGCTATTACAATACATTGAATATAAACTTGACAAAGGAAATCCTTGGAACATAAGGACCCCTTTCTTGAGCTTGGGAAACACATATCAAGCTCTTCACCTTAAAGACATCCTTTAAACATACATAATCTACACTTTGTGTAAAAAGGTAGAGAAGAATGGTGTTAGTAAAAGAATGCACTAAGTATGACAACCATGCAAAAACATGCATTTAAAAGGGACATTTTACTTTGAAAACCATGCATCATGCCTTTTTGTGAAAACTTCATAAACTTTGATACAATAAGCATTATACAATTCATATATTTCATAGGCATATTCAATGGTCAAACATCATATAAAACCACACATTGTATTTAAGGCATACAAGTCACCACTATACAGTAAGCACCTTTACAATTATAGTGAGCTTATTTCAGTTTTACAGTGAACTCTCTCCTTTTACTTTAATTCCTTATATTCTCAAGTAAACCTCTAGTGATGCTTGGTGTAATGTATAGACAATGACCCATAACACTATCCACACTTAACCATCACTTTAAGGCCACTAGGGAATCATGCGTACAACCTTCATTAACCCAACACATGCATTCATAGAAGTATTTCATATAATAAAATACCTAACTCACATTTGACCCAACATACTTTAGGTAACACATAGATTGAATCATTACAAGACCATATACAAGTCCAGACTTCCAACATAATCATAGCAAGATAATAGTCACATTAACATACTTGGACTTCACCTCATAAGAACCAGATAGAACCCTACTGATAATCCCTTCCTAACTCTACTTGTACAATGTACATGTGAAGTCCCATAACCTCACACATACTAAGTAAACCTACAAAGAGACTACAAACCTTAACATGTCCTTCATACATCAACAAGACAAGCATAGAAAACCTCATTCATGCCAAGCAAGACTTCATCATATAGTCAATAAGACCCATACTATGAATATAAGGTAAGACCACATCACATAGACTCATTAGGACTCCTACCATGCATATCATCACAACAAGTAGACAACACTACAATGTCATGTCTAAGTAACATATACATTACAACACTTCCCTAGAACTCCCTTCAAGAGCTACTTAAGCAATGCATAGGTGAAGTCCTATACCCCCACATATACTCAGAAACTTCCCTTAGGTTATCCTAGTTAGGTTCCTAGTCATTCCTTTCCATTGTCTAGTTTAATTTAGGGAAACTATAGCCTTAACTGACACTAAGACCATGGGGGCTAAACATGGAATTTGGTGTTGTAGAGCCTTACACCAAAGGAAGGTGTTCTTACCTAGACAAGGTACAACATTAACACATGCTAGAATACTAAGTGAATTCACTTGCAAGATCCTATGTGGCAAGAAGAGTTTATGGAACTGATAGATATACATAACCCTCTACGTGCTTATTAGCATTGGATCCTCATCTCATGAGAAACCATGGGTGAATCTTCCTCAAGGAAATTTAACACCTCATGTGAAACCATAGGTGAATGTTACTCCAAAGGGAATTCAACACCTTATGAGAAACCAATGGTGAGTCTTCCTCGAAGGTAATCCAACACCTCTCATAATCAAGTTCACTAGGTGCTAAACTAAGTTCCCTTTATTGAAAAACCTTTATTACATTACTTTATAAGACATAGGCTTAGGATATTGACTCCTCATTTTCTTATAGCATATTCAAGCACCTATCTAGTTTTAGGATACTCTTGGAAACACCTTCCTAGAGCCCCTCTATTGACTAGATCATGAAACATGTGGGTGTGTATACATATATGTTAGAAATCCTTTCACATAACACCTTAAGACCACATATATTCATACTTTAATTTATTCATGCATATAAGACATGTTCATCACTTAACCATACATTCATATTCATATACATAGAAAACCAAACCTATGAACTATCCTATCAAGGCGCACATGTGCAATCCATAGTCAAGGTCCCATATCCTTGCCCATACTAGTACACCTATCAAGTGATCCTAGTTAAGGGATACATATCATACTTCATAAACATATACTTAACATGCATAGTAGTAGATATTATTGCATATGAGAATTATCCTTTCATTAGACACCATGAACCTATACTACTTTGATAAGCATGCATGACGTGTGAGTGTGTGTACATTGGTCAACATGATCATATAAAGGCAACAATCCTAACATTAAGGCAACCACCTTACAAATAATACAATACACATTTAAGTACCTTAAACCATAGACAACTAACATATAGAGTAATAGGAACTACATACCACACACCAACCATAATAGCATATGAGGTAAGACATATTCATCATTTACATCTAGGACTCCTAATCATGCTCAAGACAACATATTTATATAGGGGTACATAGGTAGGGATCATACTACACAAGATTATTCAAAAATCAAAATGTAGAGCATACCTAGCCCTACAGAGTCGTTTGAATGTAGAGGAAGCATCATCAATATAACCTAGATCATAAACTAGCATGGAGACTAGACATAATACTTCACATTGAGTGATCATCATAACCACACTTTCAAGATACAATTACATTCAAGGCCATGATCACAACACATAATAGCATAACAATAAGGTAAACACCGCCACCATAAGTGGACCATACCACACAATGCCATACAAGGCTACATCAACTAGCAATTCTATAAAAAAAAAAGTAGAGTGAATAGGGCAAACTTAAAATTTCCTCCAAGCTTTGATCATCATGAGCAATTCCCATAATTCAACATAAATAAATGTATAAAATAGTATCTAGAGGAACCATTACATAAACGAAATAACACTTCAAACATCATAGTTTTCAAGATCACATACGGTACAATACTTCATCTAATCTATAGAAAGTAGAGGAATATTGATCAATTTACCAAATCCGTACACCTTAATAATCATTGATCACTAATTCAACAATTCATATTAAATTTACATGATTAACAATAGTAATAGGCAATTCAACATAATTGAAATATAATCCAATCAACATAGAGTCAAGATCACAATACACGCATTATAAGCCAATTTGAGAATTTAGGAGGATCATGGGTTCATCATAAAATTGGATTGAAATTCTTATTAAAAACAGTATATAATCATTAACTTATCATAAACATGCTTTTAAAATCAATTTGAGAAAGACCCCATGGCTAGATTGGAAATTGGGAATTTTTGTGTTTGAATCATATTTGAAAATCCTTGATTGAATCCTCAGATGAATGAATAACTAAGGATGAAGGATAACCATACCTTCTATATGATAATCCCACAAGAAATTGAATAAGAAACCATAAAAATCCAGCCCCTAGATTGAACTTGAGTTTTCCCTCCAATGGAGGTTTGAGAGAATTTGGAGAAGAAGAGTGAATTGGGATTTTTTATTTTCTTATTGGGTGTTGGGGTGTTGGATTTAAAAAGGGGTTAAATAAGTCATAAAATCTGTTTATAAATGTCCCTTTAAGTTACCAAAATACCCCATGCTTATTGGGACTTTTAGACATGTCAACATTGACTTAAAAATGAAGCAACCGGATTTGGGAGTGGGCTGCGCGTCGCGCCTGGCAGCCTCCCAATTCTTCCCCAAATAATTTTTGGAACAGTGAGGTGCGTGTTAGGCGCGCGTCGTACAGGGAATTCCAAATCTTGGCTTGCTCCTTGCCTTGGGAAGCCTCTTGTCCAATGTTTAGGTCCTCCTTGGGGGCCCTTCAGGTTGTCCCCGGGGAGTCGTACCCGGACGTTTTGACCCTTAACATGTACATTAAGGTACTAGGATCAACTACACTGACTTTTAGCTCCAATCAACACATGAAAACTAGGTCAACATACAAGTACACACTAGCACATCTAAAAGGCTAACTTTCGAACCTTTGGATGTTCTTGAACGTTTGACCTCCAAACTTCATGAAACTTAACACACTGCCTATAAACATCATTATAACTCATATGAGGACCTCATGAGCCCATTACACACACATAAGTACATAAAAACACTTAAGGCCCTTTGGTGACTAGTGTAAAAGAACGTCTTGGTTGTCCCTTGACGTTTGATTTCTAAATCACCTCAAATCAAGTATACATACTATAAAACACTTAATGAACATATTTTACACCTTTTTAGACACATGTGAGGCTCTAAGAACCTCAATTCATTTTCAAGGTCTTATATGTTTATTGTGTCTTATCGAAAAAATACAACTACTTGCACAAGTTGCAACCCTTCGGAAAGGTCACAACCTTTCATAAAAGTCATAATTTTTTATAAAAATTGCTTCTATTCATTCAGGTCTCAACTTTTCATAAGAGTCAAAAATTTTCTTAAAAGTCACAACTCTTTATTAAATTCGCAACTTTCCATTAAAATCGCAAAAAGTCACAACTTTTCATGAAAGAGAAAGGCTAGTTTTGAAAATAAATAAATTAAAAAGGGAATTCTTTTTTGTGGTGTCACCACGCAGACGGTCCTGTAACGACTGAGTTTCATCATTATAGAAAAGCCAATGGGGGGAAATTTTAGGTCGAAAAACATTTTAGTACTATTGGAATTTTCCCAACCTAGTCCAGATTTTGACGAAATTAGACTCTTCAAGGTGTAGGAAGATCTGGTAACAATTGGGTAAATCAATGATGATTGTTATTGTAGGAGTGGATAGATAACTTGCTAAGGAATTCGTACGACTTTACGAAATTGAATTCGAGCGTGTAATACTCCAGAAATTGATCTTAGCATGGAAGGTATTTTCTGAGTATCTTGGGCTATAGGTGTGTGTGAATTGGGGATTTTGGAATTCTTGAGATAGCTCTCTGTCTCAAGAATCCCTCCCTGGCAAGCGTTTCCACTCCTCTGGCGGGGTAATGGCTGCTATGGCTGGCAGGACGCGACTTAATGTCGTTAATAAACCCCTAAACGGCCTTATTTGGCCCTTTTTTACATTTAGAGATAAAGAAGATACCCATACAATTTCTACTTGTTTTTCACCATTCTTGAGGCTAAAGGTAAGCATTTCATTATCCCAATCCATTTTTAGATCCATAGAACATAATAGAATGGGTTAATAATGACGGGGAAGGGTTTGGTTATAGATTCTATGGTGGAAACAACCATACTTAGATAATTAGGATCATGGGTTTGATCTAAGCATCAGATAATTTTTAGTAATCTAGGTAATTATTTATTGTGTATTGATTCCCGTATTACATTGATTATTTGTAGACCTAAATGTTGCATTATTAATACACTTTTTGTAAATGATATAGACGATAAAGTATATGTCATATATCACTCTTGGTTATATGACTTGAAATTATACTTGTGTTTGTGATTGTGATGTGTGGATGGATCACATTGTCATGTTCTGTCATAACTAACTAAGACTGGTTACCATATTCCAGCATGAAAATTGGATCGTATTGCCACGTTCTTGCATAACTATGGGATCGGGTACCACGTTCCGGTGCACTAATAGTTTGGATTTGGGTTCCATGAGAGGACCAACTACTTGACTTAATTGTGTAAATTGAGAAATGCGAAGTGGATCGTTGTTCATAAATATTGATAAAAATTATATATGTTGATATATATATATGAATGTGACTATAATGATGTTTGACTTGCTTATGTTGCACTTATGTGGATAGCCACATGATCCTACCAGTGCATGGTGGTTGTGTATTGATACGACGCTTGCTCTTATTTTTGTTTAGTATAGGGCATTTTTCGATGGCTATTGATAGACCTCGATTAAAAGATATGTGATCATTGTGTTCGAATTCAAGGGTGAGCTAGCATCGTCTGGGATGTTTTGAATTCATTTTGGGTCTATTTCCACATTTCGGACTTAGACTAGTTCTTTGATGTTTAAGATAGTTGAGGTTATGAGTCTTCTTGTTTTAGAATTGGTTATCGTTTAGTAGTTTCGGTACATTGACTATCAGGTTCTAGGTTATTTACTTCTGCAATTTTTTAGTTAAGTTCTTTATAATCCTTGTTGAAGTTTATGGAAGCTTCTTACTTACTTTATTTAACTTGCCTCCATAACTTAAATGCCTTAGATAGTACTTATGTTGCTCGGGTTTTAGTTGTAGTAGTGGTTATGTAACACTCTGAAAGCTTAAGATGTGTTCTAGAACCTAAAATGAGTGTCTAAAGGTTGTGTCACTGTATTAAGGTCAATTATAATGTATATAAGTCATTTAGGAAGTTCTAGAATCAAAACGTCAAAGAACGTCCATGACGTCCAGAAACTAGTTCAATGAGGTCCTAGTGTGCCTTAGCCTATTTGACTAAGTTTTAAGAGTCGGAAAATGATGAAATTTGGTGGTAAGGTGTCCAACACGTATTAGAGTTAGTTTGTAGTCAAAACTTCCGGCTACGACTCCCCAAGGACAAACCAAGGGCCCCTGAGGAGGACCCTTCATGTTTGGCAAAAAGCAGTCAAAAGACAGTGCCATCGACGATTGCCAACCCACGAGGCGTGGTCCAATCGACGGGGCATCTGTCACGACTGGAAACTAGACCCTAGACGATACCGGCGTCGTTGACCTCTCAGAGGTCGCAGAGAAGCCTACTTACGTCATTCTTACTTTACATAGGTTAATTTTAGCGGAAAATTTGAAACTTTTTTGTTTCTAAATATTGCTTACTAAACATTTCTAATACATTCATAATTTGTTCACCATCAACCATCTAACATTAAGAGATAATCAAATGAAAGGAATAGTTCAATACTTATAAAGCGTATAATTGCCAAAATGGCACCAATACATAGTCTGAATAAAAACAGGAAAGAAACGGTAGTGGAACATGCTCCACTAGCTCAACTCTAAAACTAAGCTAGAATATAAAACAGTAGCATCCTCGAAAGCATGAGGACCTACCAAAACCGGATGAATGCTGGACGTCTGGATAACTGCAACGACGATCCTGTAGCTCTATCGTCCACCTGTGCCTACACCTAAAATAGTAGAGTTGGTATAGGGTTAGTACACACTTGTACTAAGTATGGGTATATGCAAGCACACACCAAGGACATGCATGAGAAAGAAAAGCTCTTCCCTAACAACATGATTTTTGGAAAGTCAAGTCAGTGGACTTGCCAAATTGAGATTAGGAAAGTTTCCAAATTTGGATTTAGGAAAGTAAATGAGCTTTCCAAATTTGGATTAGGAAAGTGATACCATGAGAATAACATACATCATCATACTTTTCACATTTGCACACAGTACATAACATTTACACATAGCACATATCATATAGCATACAGTACATTTTGCATGTAGCACATAACTTCTTTCATATCATTCATTCATATGCCATGAGACCTTGGAATCATGGACTTGACATTAAGACATCCCAGAAATGAGGGCTCAACAGATGGGACCTCAACTAGGGAATCTTCATAACAAACACAGAGTCTGCTTCATTCATTCATACGTACTTCATTTCATTTCATTCATAGGCCAGTGTAACCACCAGCTATACCTAGGATGTAGTTTAATACTTTCATTAGGTTCGTTGTGAAATGACAAAAAATGACCTAATGTCATTACTTGAATCTAACTCACCTATGATTATCTTATCCTAACACCTTTGGTATCATTCATTTCATTATGTGCATCATTTGAGGCTGGCCTCATTCATTCATTGGGAACTTTAACTTTAACCGACATAGATCATGTGAGCATCATGAAATCCAGTGTCTCCCCCACACCGAAAAGAGGTGGAATCACCGGCCAAAGTGATCCAATAACATGCTAGTGTACATGGGAATTTAATCCCGCCAGATCTCTATATTGGCAGTATAGGTTTGAAGACTAGGAGATTTAAGGAGACCCATACCCGGCAAGCCGGATAGTCTCATCCCATGAGAGTTACGTGAACCTCCGTCCTTCCCGAAATAAGGCATCACCGCTCATAGCTAGCCTATCGGTGCTCAGTATAAAGTTCCATTTCATTTATCTCATACGTCATGGAAGTTGGCTTCTAGTATGAGGACATCATAGCTCATTAGATGATTTCTCATCTCATCATTAGTATTAAGTGTGTTAAGCTCAATACCTTCATTAGAGTGTTCATAGAGACTGGTCTCTTCATTATCTTACACTCTCATAAGAGTGTACGTATTGGTAACATCTATTTAGGCTCATTTGAGATTACTCTCATCATTTACATTAGTCTTATATCATGTTGTCACCACATTTGTTATCATTAGTACCTTTGCTTTTCATAGTTACTCACCTCTTATTACGTGAACGTTCATTTCATCATATGCCAATGCACTTGGCCATTTAGTGTATCTTACACTCATACTTAACCCTTCTAGGGTTCATCATTTCATTACATACTTCTTAGATTCACTTACTTTGAACGTATGTTAGACTTATGTGTCTATACATACAAGCCATGAGGCTTCATTCATATTTCGTCTAAGTGATTCATATCTTTCTAAGATTATGTGATACAAGACTTATGCATCTTGTATGTATGCCAAGATCTTGATTTTGATCTAAGTATGTGGCATTATTCTCGGATATTTTATTCACGTATGACTTATGTATCAATACGGAAGCTTGGGCAAGTAAACCCAAGTCTTGAATCAATTGGATATCATTTATATTTTTAATTGATTTTATTCTAATATTCATAACATTATGACTCTAAGTTAAATCACAATATTAATATTGAAGGATTAATTTTCTCCTTAATAATAATCCTGATTTGGCCGAAGGGTTGTGGATTCGAACCCCCACAACCCCTTTTTAATTTTTATTAACCTCATCTTTTCCATTCTCGCCTAAACCAAGAGGTTGTGGGATCAAATCCCCACAGCCTCTTTTATTTTTGTCATTTAATTCGCATAAGTAGGGAGGTTGTGGGTTCGAACCCCCACAGCCTCCTTATCTTTAGTTAAATTTCGCTAGGGCTGTGAGGTAGTGGGTTCGAACCCCCACAGCCCCATATATTTTTATTATTATTATTTTTCGCTAGGTTGAGGGTACTTGGCAGTGAGGTCGTGGGATCGAACCCCCACAACCTCACTTGTTTTATTACTCATTTTTGCCCCCTCTCTATTCCCATCCTTGAGGTCGTGGGTTCGATTCCCACGCCTCACATTTTCTTTTTCTTTATTTTCTCATCCTTCACTCGCTACCTGGAGGTCGTGGGTTCGATTCCCATGCCTCCCATTTATTTAATTAAATCATTTTCCTCTCCTTTCCCAAACCAGTGGCCCGAGTTCGATTCCCCCCTGCCCCATTTTTGTCTCCTTTTCTCGCGAACTACAGTAGCCAAAGGGTGTGGTCATAGGTTCGAATCCTGGTGGCCTCACCTCTTTAAAATGTATTAAATTTCCAGATTTTCATTATTAAACTTTAGTCTAATTTAACCTTGCATAGTTGCTGGAAATTTTGGTCATTTTTGATTCACTTTTATCAACGTTTTCACTTGATTCATCGGGTGTATTCATATTCCATTCTAACACATCTTTAGGCATATTTTTCATGAGTTTATTTGGCTAAAAAAATTGTCATTCAATCAGCCACATTTTCTTAAATGCACATCACGATTTTTCATGGATTTATGTACACAAAATAACAACTACAACCTTATCAAATTTTGAGCATCAAGCCGAGGCCCTTGCCACATTCACAAACTTGCACACACTTGCACATAACTTCGAATACGCACTGATTGTCATTTTCTTGATTTCACGTACATAAACATATACACATTCAACACAAGAACATCAAACATACCTAAATCTACCAGCAAACATACCCAACCTACGAATCATTGGGAGCTAGTGACAGGGAGCATGAAATGGGGAACAATCCTAGTTTCGGAATAGAATTATATGAGTCTTAAGGGTCTCTTGTGAAAGGGACCAAGAGTAAGAAAACCCATACCTTTTTTTTTCTTGTTCAACCACGAATTGGCTGCCCAAAATCCTCTCCAAAATCAGTCCAAGTTCAACAAACTCCAATCACTAACTCGACGGAAAAACTCCTCTCTTTGCCTAACGTTTTTGGTTATGTTTTGAATAAGTTTTTGACGTGAAAGTTCTTCAAGCGTGAAGAACTTTTAGTGGCTGATCAGTTCTTGTGTTTTTGGCAGAGAGAACGTGAAAGAGATATGAGATATTGACGCGAGAGAAAGAGAGAGTTAAACGTGCAAGGTGGTTTAGACTTAGGTAAGGACTTAGTCAACTAGGACTCTTTCAAACTTTTAAGTAAAAATCTGATTTTTCTTTTTCTTAAATCAGCTAATATTATTAATTAATTAAATTAATTTATCCATTTAAATAAAAACAAGTTAAATCATTGCTTCCACCTAGGTTCGAACCCGGGTGGAGCAAGACTTCACCCTTAGAGCTCACATTCGGCCCTCTCTCTCAAAATATCCCTTCCATTTTATTAAATAATTAATTATTTATATATTTAGGATAATTACGATATTACCCTTATCCTGGTAAAAGACCATTTTACCCCTAGACCCTCAAAACTTAAAATTTCTTCTTTTTAAGTCCGGTAAAGACTCCTTCGAATAAATCTTCATTTTCGACAGCCTTACTTGGTTGGTTCCAACCTTTCCAAGCTCAACTAACTCCCCAAGTTAGTTGGCTTGGTCGTAGTAAGGGTTCTGAGGTCTGGTTCTACGCTTATCAGTCTGTGTGAACCTTGGTCTAATCGCAAGCATTCTTGACAACCTAAGTCTTGATCCTATTCATTTTTAGGGTTGTTACATTATCCCTCCTTTAGGAACATTCGTCCCCGAATGAAACTACTACTTCACGTTGTAATGCCAGTCAGATCATAATAAAATCACCATACACAGTCAATCAATAGCAACAAAATACGGGGCAATAAGGAAACATAGGTTTAAGAGTGTAAAGTCTAACCTCAAGGGCTGAACAGGTGAGGGTAGCGGGCCCTCATGTCGGCCTCAGCTTCCCACGTAGCACCCTCAACAAGATGATTTCTCCAAAATACCTTCACTGTGGCAATCTCCTTGTTCCTCAGCCGCTTGACCTGTCTGTCTAAGATCTCGATAGGTACCTCCTCATAAGATAAGTCTTCACCAACCCCCAAACCTTCAACAGGTAAGATTGATGCTGGATCACCTAGGCACTTCTTCAACATAGAGACATGAAAGACTGGATGAACAGAAGCTAGTTCTGTAGGCAATGCTAACTCATAGGCCACCTCGCCCACACGCTGTAGGATCTTATATGGCCCAACATACCTCGGACTCAGCTTCCCTTTTCTCCCAAATCTCATCACCCCTTTCATAGGCGATATTTTCAAGTAAACCCGGTCACCAACATCAAACTCTAAGGGCCTCTTTCTGTTATCAGCATATGACTTCTGCCGACTGTAAGCAGTAGTCAACCTGTCCCTAATCATTCTGACCTTCTCTAAGTACTCATGAATGATCTCCGGAACCAAAATGGATGACTCTCCAACCTCGAACCACCCAACTGGAGATCTACACCTCCTACCATACAGTGCCTCAAACGGTGCCATCCCAATGCTGGAGTGATAGCTATTATTATACGAGAACTCTATCAAAGGCAGATGGTCATCCCAGTTACCTCTGAAGTCAATCACACACGCTCTCAACATATCCTCCAATGTTTGTATGGTGCGCTCTGCCTGCCCATCTGTCTGAGGGTGAAAGTCAGTGCTAAGCTTCACCTGCATGCCCAAGCTCTTCTAGAAATATCTCCAGCAATGAGAAGTAAACTGAGCTCCTCTGTCTGAAATAATAGACAAGGGAATCCCATGCCATCTCACAATCTCATCAATATAGAGTCTCGCATAATCCTCGGCTCTGTAAGTAGACTTTACAGGGATAAAGTGGGCAGACTTAGTCAATCTGTCCACAATAACCCATATAGAGTCATGCTGCCTCCTAGTCCTCGGAAGCCCAACCACGAAGTCCATATTAATGGCCTCCTATTTCCAAGTCGGAACCTCAATAATCTGAGTCAGACCACCAGGCTTAAGATGCTCTGCCTTAACCTGCTGACAATTAGGACACTTGGCCACATATTCTGCAATGTCCTTCTTCATGCCATCCTACCAATAAATCTGCTTGAGATCATGATACATCTTGGTGGAACCTGGATGTATAGAATATCTGGAACCATGGGCCTCTGCAACAATCCTGGTCTGCAAATCATACACATCTGGCACACACAGCCTGTCCTGA
Organism: Solanum sitiens; assembly: GCA_016801875.1. Taxonomy (NCBI): domain Eukaryota; kingdom Viridiplantae; phylum Streptophyta; class Magnoliopsida; order Solanales; family Solanaceae; genus Solanum; species Solanum sitiens. The sequence goes on along the minus strand of JABWTJ010000224.1, from coordinate 127,021 downwards.
TACCTAAGTATGCCATCACCTCCCAAAGAGAAAGACTCATTCATCTTCATCAGCACTGAGTCCTTCAGCTTCATCAACATAGGATCTAGATGCTGACCCTGCTTAACTTCAACTACCAAGGATGATTCAGAACTAGGATGAACTGAAACATCCCCACTGGTGGAGTCAACCAAACGCACACCCAGTCTGGCCAGTCTGTGTACATCTTTCACCAGCTCCTTCTTCTCATCCTCAACGTGAGCTGTACTTCCCATGCTCATCTTGCTCAAAGCATCATCTACAACATTAGCCTTACTTAGATGGTAGTGCACATTCATGTCATAATCCTTCAACAGCTCCAACCATCTCCGCTGACGTAGATTCAACTCCCTCTGTGTGAACACGTACTAGAGACTCATATGGTCTGTGAACACATCTACATGCACTCCATACAGATAATGCCTCCACAGCTTTAGTGCAAACACCACCGCTGCCAACTCCAGGTCATGAGTGGGATAATTCTTCTCATGAACCTTGAGTTGTCTGGATGCATAGGCTATCACCTTACCAACCTGCATAAGAACACAACCCAAACCAACCCTAGATGCATCACAATAAACAGTGTAATTCTCACCACACTTAGGCAAAGTAAGCACCGGGGCTGAAGTGAGTCTGTCCTTGAGCTCCTAGAAACTCTTCTCACAAGTCTCCGTCCATTCAAACTTGGCTTTATTCTTAGTCAAAGTTGTCAATGGGACAGCAATGGAAGAAAAGCCCTCCACAAACCTGCGGTAGTAACCAGCCAATCCCAAAAAGCTACGGATGTCAGTAGGAGTAAGAGGCTTTGTCCAGTTCTTCACAGCCTCAGTCTTCCTGGGATCCACCTCCACGCCCTGATCGGACAAAACATGACCTAGGAAGGTCACTGATCTCAGCCCGAATTCACATTTGCTGAATTTGGCATACAAATGATGTTGTTTAAGTACCTGCAAGGTTAGTCTCAAATGCTGTTCATGTTCTTCCTTGGTCTTAGAGTAGATGAGAATGTCATCAATGAATACTATGACGAAAGAGTCAAGGTATTCATGGAAGACCCTGTTCATGAGATCCATAAATGCAGCAGGTGCATTCGTGAGACCAAATGACATGACTAAGAACTCATAGTGACCATAGCGGGTACGAAAAGCTGTCTTTGGGATATCTCCATACCTAACCCTAAGCTGATGATACCCTGAACGAAGATCAATCTTAGAGAAGAAACTAGACCCTTGGAGTTGATCGAACAAATCATCTATTCTGGGAAGTGGGTACTTATTCTTTATAGTGACTTTGTTGAGCTGCCGATAATCGATACACATTCTAAGGGTTCCATCTTTCTTCTTTACAAACACACTGGAGCGCCTCAAGGGGATATGCTCGAATGAATGAAACCCTTGTCAGTGAGATTGTTTAACTGCAGCTTCAACTCTTTGAGTTCAGCTGGAGCCATTCGGTAAGGAGGAATTGAGATTGGTTTAGTATCGGTTCTAAGTCGATACCAAAGTCAGTCTCTCGAAGGGGAGGGACTCCAAGTAAATCATCAGGAAACACATCTAAGAACTCATTCACTACAGGTACTGAGTCTATGGAAGGAATGTCATGATCTAAATCATTTAACACTCACAAGATGACACAATAACCCCTTGGACATCATTTTATTGGCTCTAAGGTTAGAAATCAAGGGGTTAGGACGAATCGAATTGTACCCCTCCCAGACTAACTTTTATTCATTAGGGAAGCAAAATCTCACCACTCTACTACGACAGTCCAAGCAAGCATAACAACTGTGAAGCCAATCAATGCCAAGAATAACATCAAAATCATGCATGGGTAACTCAACCAAGTTTGTACACATAGTTATACCACTCACCACTATTGGGGAATCCTTGTATACTCTATCACTTCTTACATTTTCTCCTAAAAGTGTACTAACCACTATAGGATCATGCAGAACTTCTGGCAATGTCTCAAAAGTAAGGGCAAGCAGAGGAGTTACAAAGGAAAGTGTAGACCTTGGATCAAGTAAAGCATAAACAGAAGTTGAGAACACTTGCAGCATACCTGTGACCACATCAGCGGACTTCTCCTACTCTTCTCTGCCTTTCAGGGCATAGAACCTGTTCCTCTTAGGAGGCTCGGCTGCCACTGCACCCTATGGATTAGGCCTAGGCTGAGTGTTACCTCCAGCCTGACCTCTGTTCTGTGGACAGTCTCTGACCATGTGTTCACTCTTACCACAACCAAAGCAGGAATTAGTGCCCTGTCTGCACTCTCCACTGTGAGCTCGGCCACACTTAGCACAATTCTTCTTAGGACGCTGTATTTCACCTCCATTTCCCTTCTTGGGCTCAGGTCTGCCTTATCTAGGTGTAGCACTCCTCTGAGGATTAAAATTCCCAGAACTCTGTTGCCCCTTTTTGAACCTTGGCTGCTCACGGATGCCAAAGTTGTTCCTGTGGCCTCCATAACTGGGTCCTGCCTAATCTTGAGGCCTAGGCCTCCTAGCATCACGAACACCTCTCTTTCTGCGGCTGTCCTCTACCTGCTGGACATGCACAATCAACCTGGAAAGATCCATATTATCATGGATCATTGCAGATCGACACTCCTCCTCCAGGTCTCCATTGATTCCTGTGAGGAACCTGCTCATCTCATCCCTGCTATTAGAAACCAAGGAATTAGCATACCTGGATGATTTCAACAAAGTTCAGTGTTATCCTCATTCTTGCTATTAAATACTAGGGAAAATAACATACCTTGACAGCTTAACAAACTTCAGGGAATACTCCCTGACTGTCATAGAGCCTTGTTTAAGGTTGATGAATTCCTCAACCTTGGCCTCCCTCATCTCCCTGGGAAAGAATATCTCCAAAAATGCTGTCTTGAATAGCTCCCATGTGACTGGCACTCCACCTAAGACACGGCTATCTTGCCACATCTTGCACCAAGTCTGTGAAACATCCTTAAGCTGATAGGAAGCCAGCTCAGCCTTCTCAATATCAGTGGCCTCCATAGCCACCAGGATCTTATGAATCTCATCCACAAACTCCTGGGGATCCTCTGATGCCCTAGACCCTGTGAAAATAGGAGGATTCATCCTCGTGAAATCCCTCAGCCTGTCAGCCATGCTACGAACCGGTGGGTTCTCCCTCTGAACATCCTGCCGGTTGACCTGGGCAGTCACAGCCTGGGCCTGCATAGTAATGGCCTGTGCCATCTGGGCCAGAGATGCCCTCACCTCAACATCAGTCATCTCAGCTGGATTAGCTGGCACAGCCACTCCTTCAGCTGGAGCCTGGGGTGGAACTCGGTTACCCCCAGCAGCTGCTCCTCCTCTCCTCTGACCAATAGCTCTCCTAGTGTTCATTCTCTGAAAACAACAAAAATTTGATATTAGACACGCTCATAACACCAAGAAATTAAACTTTAGGAGAAGCATGATAAGATCAGAAAAAAGGGAAGTTTTCCTACGCATCATGCAGTCTCTAATTCAGGATAGTGGTGTACTTCACTACCATGACTTAGAAACTACTCAATGTGGTTGATGTGAACTTATTATTTTCGTAATTTAACCTAATGCTCTTATACCAACTTTGTCATGACTGGTATCTAGACCCAGACGAGACCGGCGTCGTTGACCTCTCAGAGGTCGCAGACAAGCCTACTTACTTCATTCTTACTTTACATAGGTTAATTTTAGCGGAAAATTTGAAACTTTTTGTTTCTAAATATTGCTTACTAAACATTTCTAATACATTCATAATTTGTTCACCATCAACCAGCTAACATTAAGAGATAATCAAATGAAAGGAATAGTTCAATACTTATAAAACGTATAATTGCCAAAATGGCACCAATACATAGTCTGAATAAAAGCAGGAAAGAAACGCTAGTGGAACATGCTCCACTAGCTCAACTCTAAAACTAAGCTAGAATATAAAACCGTAGCATCCTCGAAAGCATGAGGACCTACCAAAACTAGATGAATGCTGGACGTCCGGATAACTGCAACGACGATCCTGTAGCTCTATCGTCCACCTGTGCCTGCACCTAAAATAGTAGAGCTTGTATAGGGTTAGTACACACTTGTACTAAGTATGGGTATATGCAAGCACACACCAAGGACATGCATGAGAAAGAATAGCTCTTCCCTAACAACATGATTATTGGAAAGTCAAGTCAGTGGACTTGCCAAATTGAGATTAGGAAAGTTTCCAAATTTGGATTTAGGAAAGTAAATGAGCTTTCCAAATTTGGATTAGGAAAGTGATACCATGAGAATAACATACATCATCATACTTTTAACATTTGCACACAGCACATAACATTTACACATAGCACATATCATATAGCATACAGTACATTTTGCATGTAGCACATAACTTCTTTCATATCATCCATTCATATGCCATGAGACCTTGGAATCATGGACTTGACATTAAGACATCCCAGAAATGAGGGCTCAACAGATGGGACCTCAACTAGGGAATCTTTATTAACAAACACAGAGTCTGCTTCATTCATTCATACGTACTTCATTTCATTTCATTCATAGGCCAGTGTAACCACCAGCTATACCTAGGATGTAGTTTAAGACTTTCATTAGGTTTGTTGTGCAATGACCAATAATGACCTAATGTCATTACTTGAATCTAACTCACCTGTGATTATCCTATCCTAACACCTTTGATATCATTCATTTCATTATGTGCATCATTTGAGGCTGGCCTCATTCATTCATTGGGAACTTTAACTTTAACCGACATAGATCATGTGAGCATCATGAAATCCAGTGTCTCCCCCACACCGAAAAGAGGTGGAATCACCAGCCAAAGTGATCCAATAACATGCTAGCGTACATGGGAATTTAACCCCGCCAGATCCCTATATTGGCAGTATAGGTTCAAAGATTAGGAGATTTAAGGAGACCCATACCCGGCAAGCCGGACAGTCTCATCTCATGAGAGTTACGTGAACCTCCGTCCTTCCCGAAAGAAGGCATCACCGCTCATAGCTAGCCTATCGGTGCTCGGTATAAAGTTCCATTTCATTTATCTCATACGTTATGGAAGTTAGCTTCTGTATAAGGACATCATAGCTCATTAGATGATTTCTCATCTCATCATTAGTATTAAGTGTGTTACGCTCAATACCTTCATTAGAGTGTTCATAGAGACTGGTCTCTTCATTATCTTACACTCTCATAAGAGTGTACGTATTGGTAACATCTATTTAGGCTCATTTGAGATTACTCTCATCATTTACATTAGCCTTATATCATGTTGTCACCACATTTGTTATCATTAGTACCTTTGCTTTTCATAGTTACTCACCTCTTATTACGTGAACGTTCATTTCATCATATGCCAATGCACTTGGCCATTTAGTGTATCTTACACTCATACTTAACCCTTCTAGGGTTCATCATTTTATACATACTTCTTAGATTCACTTACTTTGAACGTATGTTAGACTTATGTGTCTATACATACAAGCCATGAGGCTTCATTCATATTTCGTCTAAGTGATTCATATCTTTCTAAGATTATGTGATACAAGACTTATGCATCTTGTATGTATGCCAAGATCTTGATTTCGATCTAAGTATGTGGCATTATTCTCGGATATTTTATTCACGTATGACGTATGTATCATTACGGAAGCTTGGGCAAAGAAACCCAAGTCTTGAATCAATTGGATATCATTTATATTTTTAATTGATTTTATTCTAATATTCATAACATTATGACTCTAAGTTAAATCACAATATTAACATTGAAGGATTAATTTTCTCCTTAATAATAATCCTAATTTGGCCGAAGGGTTGTGGGTTCGAACCCCCACAACCCCTTTTTAATTTTTATTAACCTCATCTTTTCCATTCTCGCCTAAACCAAGAGGTTGTGGGATCAAATCCCCACAGCCTCTTTTATTTTTGTCATTTAATTCGCATATGTAGGGAGGTTGTGGGTTCGAATCCCCACAGCCTCCTTATCTTTAATTAAATTTTGCTAGGGTTGTGAGGTAGTGGGTTCGAACCCCCACAGCTCCATATATTTAATTTTTTTTTTATTTTTCGCTAGGTTGAGGGTACTTGGCAGTGAGGTCGTGGGATCGAACCCCCACAACCTCACTTGTTTTATTACTCATTTTCGCCCCCTCTCTATTCCCAGCCTTGAGGTCGTGGGTTCGATTCCCACGCCTCACATTTTCTTTTTCTTTATTTTCTCATCCTTCACTCGCTACCTGGAGGTCGTGGGTTCGATTCCCACGCCTCCCATTTATTTAATTAAATCATTTTCCTCTCCTTTCCCAAACCAGTGGCCCGAGTTCGATTCCCCCCTGCCCCATTTTTGTCTCCTTTTCTCGCGAATTACAGTAGCCAAAGGGTGAGGTTACAGGTTCGAATCCTGGTGGCCTCACCTCTTTAAAATGTATTAAATTTCGAGATTTTCATTATTAAACTTTAGTCTAATTTAACCTTGCATAGTTGCTGGAAATTTTGGTCATTTTTGATTCACTTTTATCAACGTTTTCACTTGATTCATCGGGTGTATTCATATTCCATTCTAACACATCTTTAGGCATATTTTTTATGAGTTTATTTGGCTAAAAAAATTGTCATTCAATGAGCCACATTTCCTTAAATGAACATCACGATTTTTCATGTATTTATGTACACAAAACAACAACTACAACCTTATCAAATTTTGAGCATCAAGCCGAGGCCCTTGCCACATTCACAAACTTGCACACACTTGCACATAACTTCAAATACGCATTGATTGTCATTTTCTTGATTCCACGTACATAAACATATACACATTCAACACAAGAACATCAAACATACCTAAATCTACCAGCAAACATACCCAACCTACGAATCATTGGGAGCTAGTGACAGGGAGCATGAAATGGGGAACAATCCTAGTTTCGGAATAGAATTATATGAGTCTTAAGGGTCTCTTGGGAAAGGGACCAAGATTAAGAAAACCCATACCTTTATTTTTCTTGGTCAACCACGAATTGGCTGCCAAAAATCCTCTCCAAAATCAGTCCAAGTTCAACAAACTCCAATCACTAACTCGACGGAAAAACTCCTCCCTTTGCCTAACGTTTTTGGTTATGTTTTGAATAAGTTTTTGACGTGAAAGTTCTTCAAGCGTGAAGAACTTTTAGTGGCTGATCAGTTCTTGTGTTTTTGGCAGAGAGAACGTGAAAGAGAAAAGAGATATTGACGTGAGAGAAAGAGAGAGTTAAACGTGCAAGGTGGTTTAGACTTAGGTAAGGACTTAGTCAACTAGGACTCTTTCAAACTTTTAAGTAAAAATCTGATTTTTCTTTTTCTTAAATCAGCTAATATTTATTAATTAATTAAATTAATTTATCCATTTAAATAAAAACAAGTTAAATCATTGCTTCCACCTAGGTTCGAACCCGGGTGGAGCAAGACTTCACCCTTAGAGCTCACATTCGGCCCTCTCTCTCAAAATTGCCCTTCCATTTTATTAAATAATTAATTATTTATATATTTAGGGTAATTACGATATTACCCTTAGCCTGGTAAAAGACCATTTTACCCCTAGACCCTCAAAACTTAAAATTTCTTCTTTTTAAGTCCGGTAAAGACTCCTTCGATTAAATCTTCATTTTCGAGAGCCTTACTTGGTTGGTTCCAACCTTTCCAAGCTCAACTAACTCCCCAAGTTAGTTGCCTTGGTCGTAGTAAGGGTTCTGAGGTCTGGTTCTACGCGTATCATTCTGTGTGAACCTTGGTCTAATCGCAAGCATTCTTGACAACCTAAGTCTTGATCCTATTCATTTTTAGGGTTGTTACAGCGTCGATAGTCACTTAGCCAAATTAGTGGGAAGCCTGTTTTGGACAGTCTCTGTCACAAACGACGTACCAACAGGATGGTTGTTCCTTGGCCGTCGTTTGACAAAAAGGTCATCTATCGAGGCTTTGTCTGTTAGCTCACTGATATTCTGCACGTTTTTAAGTTAGAAAAATTTATTAATTAGGTGGTTAGTTAATTAGTTAGGGGTTAAGGGAGGTCTAATTAAGTTGGCTAATGATCTATATAAGGACCCTAACCTAATTAAACTAACCTAAGCCTTCATAATTCTGAAAACCCATTTGTTCTTCCTTCGTTCTTCTTTCTCTCTCCCAAAGTAGAAGAACACCATAGAAGGCCAAGATAAGGTGGGTTCCAGGGTTTCTAAGGGTCAAGTTTCTCCATCAAACTTCATCAATAAACAAGTTATGGGATTCCTTTAACCTTTGGGGTCTGTTTCCCCAAAGGGTTCCTTCAAATTGATTTCAAAAATATGAAATTCAAGTGGGTTTTCTTCCAATACGAAATTAATATTTTGAATTGCTTTGTTTGTGATTTATTTTGGTTGTTATTAGCAGATTAACATGTATTACAACTCAATTATGTTACTTCTTGATGAATTGGTCTATTTTGTAGAAGATGAGCTTTTCCCCTTCACCCTAGGTTATGATCTAGAATTGAATTGTCTAGTATTGACACAATTAGCTTTGTTAACCATAGTAATTTCTAACATGCTTTGACCATATCATGATATATATTTCTCAATATAATATGCTATTTCACATAAATCTCATACATAGCCATAATTGGCATCACATCATCAAAACATGCCAAAATCCACCTTCACACATACTCATTCAACTATAAAACCAAGATAAGCATTTAAACTTACCTTTTCTCCCTAAAGCATATAGAGACAATCTCATCCAAGCAATCACATCTAAAAGACCATCGGACAAGAAAACATAAGAGAGAGATCTTATAGAGTTAAGTTATACAGCACAATATGATAATGATGAAGAAGGGAAACTGTATCGTCCTATAGCCTCCCATATCATTTGATGTGTCGTGACTCACCACCAATGCTATGAGACTCTACTAGACGTGGCAATATGAGACTTTTAGAACCTAAAACCACTTTATAAACCTCATTCTCTGATACCACGTTTTTCACATTCGGGGAGCACCCCCTAGAAGTAACATGGCGTACTTGACCTCTCGGAGGTCTTATACAAGCCCATAGTTATCATTCATTGCATTGACATAATAAATTTAGCGGAATATTTAATAATTTTCATAGCACATCATATGCTAGAAACTTTACTTCATATATATAACATATCATATTACTTACTTAGACCTTAAGTCTCTTTGTCATCTTAGACTCAACAACATTAGAGTACATTAGGGACACGTCCCTTAAGACACATTACATAGCTATACAATATTTCAACATTTTATAGTAAAGACATAAGTAGGAGATCCTTGAACTTAAGGACTCCTTTCATTGAGCTTGGAAATAACCTATCAATCTCTTCACCATTCAAGACATCCTTTAAGCATCCATAACCTACACTTTGTGTAAAAAGTAGAGAATAATGGGATTAGTAAAAGAATGCACTAAGTATGGCAACCATGCAAAAACATGCATTTAAAAGGGACATTTTCTTTGAAATCATACTTCATGCTATTTTTAGTAAATCTTCATAAAACCTTTATACAATATCATTTATATCATTCACATACATCATATAAACATATTCAAAGGCCAAACATTTCATAGGATCACATATAGGATTTATTACATTTTCAAGTCACATTACAGTGACTAGTTTTCCCTTAACAGTGAACTATCTTCCCTTTCATTCAATAACCTCCCAAGTAACCCTCTAGTGATACTTGGTGCAATGCATCACCTTAAGGCCACAAGGAAACATACATATCATCTACACAAGACAACACATACCATCATAGAAGTATAGTACAACATAGACATAGTTAAGCCAAGACTATAAGGACAATTACAGTAAACACGTGGTCATTATTCACATAAAACCTTATAAGACCTAACTCATGCCCCCAATCAAAGTCTACTAGTGCAATGTATATGTAAAGCCCCATAACCTCACACGTACTTAGTAAACTCATCATGAAACCACAAGCCTTTTCATCCAAGTCATACATCAACATAGTAAGAGAAGACAACTACATTTACATCAAGCAAGACCTTCACCATATAGTCAATAAGATCAACATCATGCATAAAGACTCATACCATGCACATCTTCATAACAAGTAGACCAATACTACAAAGTCATGCATAAAGAACATATACATAGTGACAAGCATTAGAACACCTTCGTAAGACTTCCCTCAAGAGTCACTTGTACAATGTATAGGTGAAGTCACATACCCCCACCTACACTAAGCAACTACTCTTAGATTATCCTAGTTACGGTCCTTCCGTTGTCCATTTTACTTTAGGGAAACTATAGCCTTAACCGACATAGACAATGTGATGCTAAACATGGAATCCGGTGTCATGAATCCCCACACCGAAAGAAAGTGGTCTAGCGGCCAAAGTAGAACCAAACTTGACACAGCTTTCTAGGTGGATCCACTAGCTAGTATCCTATGGTGGCAACATAGTTATGGAACTTGGAGGATATATTGGAAACATCCCTCTATGCCATTCGGCTATTAGGCTTTCCACCTCATGAGATTTATGGTAGACCTACCTTTCCACATTGGAAAGGGACACACACTCATATACAAGTTCACTCGGTCCTAAGCTAAGTTCCCTTTATTGAAAAAGCCTTTATTATCATTTCTTTATAAAACATAGGTTTAGGAGAGTCATCCTCTCATATGCTTAGCTCATAGGTCATAGATGAAAGTTCATCAACCTAAATCATGTGAGGAATCCCTTTACATGAACATAGCATATGTCAAGCACCATCTAGTTTAGGATACGCATGATTACACCTTTCAAGGCCTCTCTCTTGACTAGATCTTCATACATGTGTGTGTGAATACTTATATGTGAGCAAACCTTCCACATAACACATAAATGCCACACATAGACATACATCATTTTATTCATGCATAAGTGTACAAGTGTAACTATATGATACATGCTTTTATATAAACACAATTAGACACTAGGTGTAATCATACTTCATCATACCACATACTTCACATTATACCATATAAGACATGTTTATAATACACTTTCGTGGACTCAAGCTTATCATGCATATAGTAGACATTAGTGAATATGATAACTACCTTTCCTTTAGACACCATGACCTATACTAATTGTAAGCATGCATGTAGAGTGAGAGTGTGTGTACATTGGTCAATATGTTCACATAATGTCTATCAACAACATATTGAGGCAGCCACCCTCTTAGAACCACAATACACATTAAAGCATAGACCATACAACACACAATAGCATAGGAGGCAAGACAATCTCACATTATAATCAAGACTCCTAACTTTAGCTATTTACACATTTACATAGGGTACATGGCTAGGGGTCATCAATCATTAATACTTCATTAGTGGTTGAACCTATACATGATCTTACATAAGCATTTACATGCTCGTAACAATAGTAACATAACCTAGATTCACAACTATAATAGAAGACTAAGCACAAGTTACACATAAGGTGATCATCATAATCACTCAATCATATCTTCATCAATTTTGCCTTTAAGTCCATGTTCAACACACATATAATGACAATAAAGTAAAAACCGCCACCATAAGTGGACCATACCACACAATGCCATACAAGGCTTCATCAACTACAATAATATAGAAAAGTAGAAGAGATAAGCATTCTTACCAATTTCTCACCCTTTGATCATTATTGATAAATAACCTTGTATATCAACTATTAATATGTAGGGTATTAGCTATATGTACTTTAATCATAAAAGAAACCATGTACAAGTTGCTATAAAGTCATACTACCATCTAAGACAATATATCACATGTATGGTAGAAAGTAGAGAGTTATAGGTCATCAAGTAACTTCCCTAGTTTAGATCATCAATCATCTTGTATCATTAATATTCATGCAAGTCAGTATCTAAAGAAATCATTACTCAAACGAAATCATGATTTACCTACCCTAACATTTAGATCATGTTATATTCATTACAATAGTCATTTTATAAGCTAGAAGAGTCTAAATCAATATTTACCAATTCCATGGTTATCTATTCATACTAGGTCAATTATAACTAATTATCATCACATTATTCATATAAGCTGTAGCTAAGGACAGTTAACCACGATCGAGTCATAAGACAACCAACCTAACGTCAAGATCACAAGGTACTACTTGATAGGCTAGAAGAAACTAGATCGATTCATATTAATAATTCTTCACTTTGATAATACATGATTTATAATTACATTTCAATCATAATATCAATTTAAAACAGTACTATAACCATAATCACCTACTCGAATTTCAACATTAAATCCTAAAAAGGCAATGATACAGTGAATTCATGGAAATCCAAGCTAAGCATGTTCACATCTTCATACATTGATACACATGGATCCTTTATAATTAATTCATAATCAATTCATGTAAATAACAGTATATATAAACAATTCAACGTAAGAGAATCGCAATTCAACCATTAACAAGCCATGATCACAATGCCCATGCTAGGGCTAAATCAAGTTTGGGAAGGGACATGGGTTCATCATGCAATTGGATTCAAAATCACGTTAAACCCAATATATTCACTTTAATTCATCATGATTTAATCATTAAAAATGTTTTTAGAAAGAACCCATGGCTAGATTGAAGAAGAAGTTGGAACATGAAATCTCTTTTGAAACTTTGAGATTAGATCTCTAGATGGAAGGATAACTAGAGATGAAGGATCACCATACCTTTATATTCAAGAAAACCTTTAAAACTTGGTGATTTATCCATGGAAAACCAAGCTCCAAGCTGTTCTTGAGCTTCACCAATAATGGTGGTTTCTAGGGAGAATATTTTTGGAGGGAAAGGTTCAATTTGTGTGAGTTGGTTTGGGAATGGGTTCATCACGTTTTTTATCACTTAAATACACCCAAAAATCACCAAATAAATCATGTGGGGTCAGGTTAGAACGTGGGGTGAATTTTCCATTCACCCCTTTAATGAAACAGTGCACAGGTAGTGGCACCAGGCCACCATCGACGGACCCAATCGAATGGTCGTTGGTCAATCGACCGGCCATCCTTTGGCTTCCGTCGATTGGTACTTGGACAATTTTTGAGTTGTGATCTACCCAATATAAGTATCAATCGAATATATCTCACCTACGGGCCGCTGTTCAACCAACTGGCCATCGTTTGGTCCGTCGATTGACACAGCAAAGGCAGTGTCTCGACCAGCCTTGAGTCCTTCTTGTGGGCCCTTTTGGAGGGCCCTTTAGAAGTTGTACACAGACGTTTCCAACATAAATACAACCCTTAACAAGGTTTAGACCTTCCATATAAGTTTCACCCAAAACAAACACCTGAAACTAGTCCAAACATGCAAGGCCCCATCAAGACACACACATGCATGTCTCTAGGCTATCTTTCGAACGTCTTGGACGTTTGACGTCCAAACTTCATGAAACTGCATATACTACCATTAAAAACCATTATAAATAATTTTAAGACTTCATAAGCTCATTTAAAACAATTTTAAGCATGCATAGACACATGAGGCACATAGGTGACTAGTCGTCAAACGTTTTGGTCAACCCTTGACATTTGACTTCCAATTCACCTCAAACTTTATACACTGCCTCTAAACCATATTATAAGTCATTTTAGGACCTTATAAACTTAAGACAAACATGTTAGTCTTATACACCCTAACTCATTTTGGGGGTCTTACACTTATATTAAGCTATGATGATTAATAAAAGGTATTAAAGACATTTCAAAAAGGGACTCTAGCTGAGCACCGAGTGAACTAGATTGAGCAGTGACCCTTACCACATAGGGAAGGTAGGATCACTAACGTACTCATGAGATTGGAGACTATATTGCATGTAGCATAAAGAGGGTCCCAACTATATCTCCTAGTTCTTGAACTATGTTGCTCCCATAGGAATACTAGCTAGTGGATCCGCGTAGTATCTATGTTCATGTTTTGGTACTACCTTGGCAAGTAGTCTGCCTTCTTTTGGTGTAGGTTTCCATGACATTGGATTCCACATTAGCTCATTTGGTCTATGTCGGTTAAGGCAACATGTTTCCAAAGGGTAAAATGAAGTAATGAATAAATTCTAACTTGGATGACCTAAGGGGTTTAGCTTAGTCTAGTTAGGGGCATGGGACTCTACCTATACATTGAACTATTTAGACTTGAAGGGATTCTTAAGAGGATGTTCTTATGTATGTATATGCTTATAAATGTAAATGAGATGTATATGATGATCTTACATGTTGATGGTACCTTATGATGTTGGATTCACTTATGAATATATGTTTGGTCTATATTGCTAAATTATGATGTTATGTAGTCTTAATGATATGATATGTGAAGTTGGACATTGGTTATGGTTATTGTTAGGTTTCTTTGATTGAGTAAGGTTATGAGGGTTTTCTTAGTCATTGCACTAGTGGACTTAATGAGGGTTCATGAGTAGTTGTCTTTGTGTTGGTTATATTGTAATAACTCTTATTCATGCTTGTTGAAGTTATAACTTGATGATAGGGCTGTCTTGATTATATGTTCAAGTATGTTGGTATGCATGATTGACTTGTCTAGACTTAGTATGGTTGGTCTTGTGATTAACATGGTCTTGACTCAATGAATATATATTAATGACTTGTAGTGGTTCTTGAATGGTGCATAAGGCTTTCCAAATGTAAAATAGCATGTTTTAATGAAATGTCCCTTTCTAGCATGATTTTATTATGTGTGTGCATATGGTCTCATACTTAGTACATGTGATGTGTTAACCCCATTTTCTCCCTTTTTCCCAACATTTTAGGTTCCGACCATTGAAGGGCTTTTGAGACGACTTTGAAGGAAGACTTGGAACTCCCACTCATCCAAGTTGGGTAGGTCCTCACTTTTCGAGGGAAATGCCACTATCAAGCTTTTGATGTTGTTCTAGTTATAAGACTTCTAGTTCTTTCCTTTTAATTTGAGTACTAATGATTGTATAGCCTATATGTGGCTTTAGTACATTGATGTATGGGATATGCCCAATTTATATAATCTTGTTTATATGGTTATGAGATGAGACATCCGTTTAAGACTATGTTAAGTATCTTATATATATATATATATATATATATATATATATATATATATATGTGTGTGTGTGTGTGTGTGTGTGTGTGTGTGTGTGTGTGTGTGTGTGCGCGCGCGCGCGCGTGCGTGCAATAAAAGTAGAAGACTATGTAACCTTCTTATACAAAGGGTCTATTTATACTCGATATAAATATAATATGTATGTGAGAGGTCTATGTAAACCTCAACATTGATATAGAAAAGTTTTAAATTTTCCGCATTTTTAACCTATGAATGTAATGATGTAAGCTAAGAGGCTAGTCTTAGTCCTCTCCAAGGACGACGACGCCGGTTACGTCTAGGGGGTGCTCCTCGGATGTGACAAATTTTGTATCAGAGCATGAGGTTAAATATTTTGAGTCAATGTCTCACTCAACCACGTCTATGTAGATTCTTACTCATAATTATGAAGCGCGCCACACTTATGAATAGAAAACTATATGATGCTTAGGAAACTCTCACTTTCTTGGAAGTCCAATATCGTGCCTCTAGACTCTTGGCTCTATGTACCCTTAGCATGTGATTCTTTTATTGTGATTCTAGGCAATGAATACTCGAAGAACAGTCGCTCGAAGACTTGATGAAGAGATTGACAATGCGGGAGTTCATGCCCAAGGCAATCAAGTCCCTCCTCTTGAAGAAGTTCCTAATGATGAACCGGTCAATCTTCCACCTATGACAGGTGGTGACATAAAGGAATATTTTCTCCAAATGGCTCAAGACATTATTACACAAGCACAAGCCGTCATGACTCAAGCACAAACCATGATAGCCTTAGCTAATCGGAAGGTGGTACCCCGAGAAAACCAACATGTTGGCACCATGGCCTCCCCTTTTGACGGATTTCACTAGGATGAATCCCCCTACTTTATATGGGTCCAATGTTGAGGAATATCCCGAAGAGTTCATTGATGAAATCTTCAAGATTCTCTATGCTATGGGGTTGACTACTAGTGAGAAAGACGAGTTAGCCACTTACAAACTCAAATATGTGGCCAAAACTTGGTACGTCCAGTGGAGAAACAATAGTCCATTAAGGGGTGGACCGGTGACGGGGAGATCTTCAATAAGGCTTTTCTTGATAGGTTCTTTCCTAGAGAGAAGAGGGAAGCCAAAGTGTAAGAATTCATCAACCTTCGTCAAAGAGGTATGAGTGTACTTGACTACTCTTTGAAATTTACTAAATTGTCAAAGTATGCTTCTTCTTTGGTTTCCAAACCTAGGGATGAAATGATCCACTTTGTGAAGGGAGTGTCGGATGATTTCAAAGAAGAATGTTGTTCGGTAATGCTACATGATAATATGAACATTTATCGTCTCATGGTTCATGCTCAACAAGTGGAAGAGACAAGGATCAAGAGAAAGAGTAAGGATGCCAAAAAGGCAAGCTCTTTTGATGGTGGTTCTTAAAAGGGTAGGCTTGATATCCAAGACAAGCCTAGGTTCAAGAAGAGGTTCTAATCAAGTTCCTTCCAAGTTACCTAAGGCTTGTGATGATAGGGTGTCTAACCATAAGTCCTAAAATGGAAGGGGTACTAATTCATCAACCAAAAAGCCAACTTGTGGAAAGTGTGGCAAGAAGCATTATGGTATTGCCTCATTGGGAAGGACAATTTCTTTGGTTGTGGAAAGAGTGGCCACAAGGTTAGGGATTGACCTAATGTGAAGGGTCAAGACAAGGGTAGTGTTCAAGCTCAAGCAAGTGGTTCTCATGTAGATGCTCCGAAGAAGAATCGCTTTTATGCTCTCCACTCTAGAGGTGAGCAAGAGACTTCTCCCGATGTGTTGACCGGTATGTTGAAAGTCTTTTCTATTGAAACATATGCTTTACTTGATCAGGGTGCTACCTTGTCATTTGTTACACCTTTAGTAGCTAAAAAGTTTGACATTTTGCCCGATATCTTGAGTGAACCTTTCTCGGTGTCTACCCCGGTGGGTGAGTCGGTTGTTGCAAAGAGAGTGTATAGAGATTGTCCTATAATGTATCCCAACAGAGTTACTCACGTTGAACTAGTAGAACTTAATATGTATGATTTTAATGTCATTTTGGGTATGGATTGGTTGCATGCTTGCTTTGCTTCCATAGATTGTAGAACTAGGGTGGTGAAGTTTAACTTTCTAAATGAGGTCGTTTTAGAGTGGAAGGGGAGAAATTCTATTCCTAGAGGTCGTATCATTTCTTGTTTGAAAGCTTGTAAGATGATCTCTAAGGGGTGTTTATACCATATTGTAAGAGTCCAAGATTTAGACTCCAAAATTCCTCCCATTGAGTCGGTCCCCATAGTGAGGGAATTTCCGAAGGTCTTTCCTAATGATCTTCCCGGTATTCCTTCCTAACGGGAAATTGATTTTGGAATCGACTTGCTACCCGATACAAATTTCATTTCTATTCCTCATCGGATGGATCCGTCCAAATTGAAAGAGTTGAAGGCTCAACTCAAAGATTTACTAGACAAGGGCTTTATTCGGCCTAGTATTTCTCCATGGGGTGCTCCGGTATTGTTCATGAAAAAGAAGGATCGGTCCCTTAGAATGTGTATCGATTACCGTCAACTCAACAAAGTCACAATCAAAAACAAGTATCCTCTCCCTCGGATTGATGATTTATTTTATCAACTCCAAGGTGCGAGTTACTTCTCCAAGATTGATTTAAGATCGGGATATCACCAACAAAGGGTGAGAGGTGAAGATATTCCCGAGACGGCATTTCGAACAATATATGGTCACTATGAGTTCTTAGTAATGTCTTTTGGTCTCACTAATGCTCCGGTGGTGTTGATTCCCCTAATGAATAGGGTGTTTTGAAGTTAACTAGATTCATTTGTCATTGTCTTCATTGACGACATCTTGGTATATTCGAAAAATGAGGGTGAAAACATGGATAAATTGAGAGTGGTGTTGCAAGTGCTTAAGGAACAACAATTGTTTGCCAAGTATAGCAAATGTGAGTTTTGGTTGAGGTCGGTAGAGTTTCTTGGTCATATCATCTCTAGTGAAGGTGTAGAGGTTGATCCAAAGAATACCGAAGCGTTGAAAAATTGGCCTATACCTTTGGCTCCTACGGATATTATGAGTTTCTTAGGCCTAGCCGATTATTATAGAAGGTTTGTTGACGCGTTTGCATCTCTTTCTTCCCCCTTGACAACCTTGACTCAAAAGAATGTGAAATTTGAGTGGTCGGAGGCATGTGAAAAGAGCTTCCAAATGTTGAAGGATAGGCTTACTTCCGCTCCGGTGTTAACCCTACTGGAGGGTACAAAGGGTTTCATGGTATAATGTGATGCATCCCGAGTCGGGTTGGGGTGTGTTTTTATGCAACATGGTAAAGTTATAGCCTATGGTTCTAGGTAACTCAAAGTTCAATAGAAGAACTATCGACTCATGACCTTGAGTTAGAGGTCGTGGTATTTGCCTTGAAAATATAGATGCATTATGTTTATGGGGTTCATGATGATGTGTATACGAACCATATAAGTCTTCAATATGTATTCACTCAAAAGGAGTTGAATCTCCGGCAACGGACATGGTTAGAGTTGTTGAAACACTATGACATGAGTGTTCTCTATCACCCCGTCAAGGATAATGTGGTAGAGGATGCTCTAAGTCGTTTGTCAATGGGAAGTGTGTCCTATGTGGAAGAAGTCAAGAGAAACCTAGTTAAAGATGTTCATAGGTTGGCTCGTTTAGGGGTTTGAATTGAAAGTTCTCCAAATGGTGGTGTTTTGGTACATCATAACTCCGAGTCATCTTTGGTGGTTGAGGTGAAGTCTAAGCAACACCTTGATCCATTATTGATGG
The DNA here is from genome assembly GCA_016801875.1 of Solanum sitiens. Classification (NCBI taxonomy): domain Eukaryota; kingdom Viridiplantae; phylum Streptophyta; class Magnoliopsida; order Solanales; family Solanaceae; genus Solanum; species Solanum sitiens. The sequence goes on along the minus strand of JABWTJ010000224.1, from coordinate 108,055 downwards.
AGTTGAAAGAATCGGTTCTTGGAAAGATGAATGAGTCGTTCTCTCAAGGGGGATGGTATTCTTAGGTATCAAGGAAGATTGTATGTGCCTAATGTGGATGTTTGAGGAGTAAGATCTTTGAGGAATCTCATGGAGCCCGTTACTCTATTCATCAAGGTTCTACAAAGATATACCATGAACTTAGAAAAGTGTTTTGGTGGGATGGCCTAAAAAGGGATATTGCGGAGTTTGTTGCAAGTGTCCCAAATGCTAATAAGTGAAGGCCGAGCACCAAAAGCCGAGTGGTTTACTACAAGAAATACAAATTCCTACTTGCAAGTGTGAAGATGTTAACATGGATTTCGTAGAAGATTTGCATCGAACTCGAAAGCAATATGACTCTATATGGGTGGTTGTGGATAGAATGCCCAAATCCTCTCACTTTATTCCTGTTAAGTCTACTTATACGGCAGAGGATTATGCAAGAATCTATATTGACAAGATAGTGAGTCTTCATGTGATAAAGATCAAACAAGGAAAGACACAAAGAAATAAAATATATGTGGATTAATACTCAAGTAAGTAAAATTATGGGCAACAAGAGACTAAAACCCTCACCTCCTAATTGACTTCAACAACCTAAATTTAACCCAAGGAAGAATAATCAAATGAAACCAAGAATCACAAAGGGGTAACATTTATATTAATCAAACTCAAGAAGTTAACTAGCAATCCCAAGATTCACCATAATTACTCACTAATTACTCACTAAGAAGATACTACTATTTGAGAGTCAATATTCAACATAGTCTAAGTCTTTCAAAATGATAAAAGACTAATATTTATACTAAGTAAATAAAGAAGACACTTCTTTGACAATTTTGCCCTTAATGAGGTAAGGGCCTTGTTTGGTTGCCTTCTTTTGTGAATCCTTGAATTCATGAAATGGCCATTTGCACACATGGCCTATTTCCTTCTTCCTTCTCAATTTTATGTAATGTAAACACATTGTATATCCTTTTTTGATGACCTTAAATCTCCTCTAATGCTGCCCTTTTCATGAACATTGCTTGTAGGCCTTGGAGATCCTTTGCTTGACTCCGTGTGAATGGTCTTGAGGGGTACATGCCACTCATGTTAGTGTCATCCATGCTGCCCATGTTATCATCCTCCCCTTCTTGAAAATGATTTGTCCTCGAATCCAAAGGATCACCTACAACACAAGGAGATAAATCAGTAACATTGAAAACATTATGAACATTATACAAAGTTGGTAGGTCAATCATGTAAGCATTGTCATTGATTCGCTTGACTACTTGGAAGGGTCCATCCCCTCTTGGGATTAGCTTCCCTTTTCGTACTTGTGGAAACCTTTCCTTTCGGAAATGCACCCACACGTAATCATCTGGATTGAAGATGACTTCTTTTCTCCCTCGATTCTTTTGAATGGCCACCTTTGAATTGTTCTTTTCAATGGACTCTTTTACCTTGGCATGAATGTTCATCATCTCTTTTTCCCTTTGCTTGGTATCTAGGCTCACAACATCACTAGACAAAGGAATCATGGTAAATGGAAAAAAAGGTTTAAAACCATAGCATGCCTCAAATGGAGACATTCCAATAGAGGAGTGGAAATACCGATTATATGCAAATTCAATCAAGGGTAAACGGTCTTCCCAAGTAGTTGGGGTTCCTCTAATCATTCATCTAAGCATGGTTCCAAGAGTCCGGTTGACTACTTAAGTTTGTCCATCCGTTTGAGGATGGCAAGAAGTAGAGAACAGAAGTTTGGTACCAATTGTACCCCACACACTCTTCCAAAAATGACTTAGAAACTTGGAATCCTGATCACTAACAATGGTTTGAGGGACTACATGCAATTTAAGCACATTGATAACAAACAAAGATGCTACATGGGATGCATCATCACATTTATGGCATGGAATAAAATGAGTCATTTTAGAAAATCTATCCACTACCACAAATATACTATCATGTCCTCTTTTAGTCCTACGCAGTCCCAACACAAAGTCCATAGAAATCCATCCACGAACCATTAGGAGTAGGAAGAGGAGTATACTTACCTTGGGGCCTGGTCATGCATTTGGCTTGCTTGCATTCTAGACATTGTCCACAAATCCTCTTCACATCATGTTTCATCTTGGGCCAAAAGAACTGCTCCTTAAGAATATCAAGTGTTTTTGGTACCCCAAAGTGTCCCATCAAACCACCACTATGAGTCTCATTGACAAATAACTCTCTCCATGAGCTCATGGGTACACATGCTTGACCATCTTTGAACAAAAAACCATCAACCAATTGGTACCTATCAACTCGCTTCCCTTTAGTAAGATTATCAAAGGTATCTTTGAAGTCGGAATCCATATAATAGAATCCCTTTAAGCTTTCAAACCTCATCATTTTAGAAACCAAGGTATTGACTGACACAAACCTTCTTGATAGATCATCCGCTACCACATTCTCCTTGCCTTGCTTGTAGTTGATCACATATGGAAAGGTCTCAATGAATCCAACCCACTTAGCATGTCGCTGGTTCAACTTGGATTGCCCCTTAAGATGCTTCAAGGACTCATGATTGGTCCATATCACGAACTCTTTGTGCCACAAGTAGTGCTACCAATCAGCCAACACTCGCACAAGTGAATACAATTCCTTGTCATAAGTTGAGTACTTGAGAGTAGCTCCTTTCCTCCATTGTCTTACTATACACAAGTATGTCATCAAAATAAACCACAACAAACTTGTTGATGAAAGGTTTGAGAACATGGTTCATCAATCTCAAGAAAGTGCTTGGGGCATTTGTCAATCCAAATGGCATCATAAGTCATTCATACATCCCAAACTTTGTCTTGAAAGTCGTCTTCCACTCATCACCAGGTTTCATACAAATTTGATGATACCCACTTTGAAGGTCAATCTTGGAGAAAACAATAGAACCACATAGCTCATCAAGCATATCATCAAGTCGTGGAATGGGATGGCAATACTTCACTATAATAGTATTCACGGCTCTACAATCAATACACATTCTCCAAGTTCCATCTTTTTTGGGAACAAGAATTAATTGTATGGCACAAGGACTTAGGCTTTCTTTGATCAACCCCTTCTCAAGAAGCTCTTCCACTTGCCTTGATAGATCTTTGGTTTCTGCCGGGTTACTTCTATAAGCTGGACGATTGGGAATTTGTGAACCCGGTATAAAATCAATTTGGTTCTTGATTCCTTTCAAGGGTGGTAATCCAGCGGGCATATCATCTGGAAATAGTTCATCATATCCCTGCAAAAGAGAAGAAATAATACTAGGAAAAGTGCTAGTACCTTTGTTAGCATGTAACAAAAGGTTGGTGTTGACAAGGCACACTAGAAAGTTTCCCTTATCCACACCCTTTAAACACTTTCTTGGCTTTGCTATCATGCACATGTTCTTCTTATTTTTAGCCAAGGCACTCCCCTCTTTTGGAACGATGGTGGAACTTTTGCCATAACCTTTTGCCTCCGTGGTTTTATTGTTTCACAAAGCTCCTTCATAACCTGATAGTCCTCACTCACTTGATATGGAGTAAGAGGTGCAAGCACATACTTTTTACCTTCAATCACGAAAGAGTATTTGTTGGATCTACCTTGGTGCACAACATCTCTATCAAATTGCCAAGGTCTCCCCAACAGTAGGTGACATGCCAACATGGGAACCACATCACAAACCAATTCCTCATTATACTTTCCCACACTAAACCGAATATTTGCTTGTTTGAGGACCTCATCTCTCCACTCTAATTGAGCCATTGTAGCTTATAAGGATTAAGATGCTTGTTGGTTTGTATTTTCATACGCTCCACCAAGGAGCTACTCACCAGATTGGTGCAACTTCCACTATCAATGATTAAGGAACACACTTTATCTTGGATTTTGTACCTAGCATGATATAGATTCTCCCATTGGTCAAGTTCTTCTTTTGCAAGGGCTCCCACAGTTCTTCTCTCATCCAACCTTTCTTCTTCATTCCCCGAAGCACCTTCCTCTCCTTCACCCCTATCTCCCTCTCCCTCATTTTTTTCTTCTCCCTCATCTTTATCTTAAGTCTTATATCCATCACGAAGAGCAACAATTGTTCTTCTATTTGGACACTCACTAGAAACATGTCCCCTCCCTTGACATCTAAAGCATTGAATTGTAGAGGGTCGAGGAAAGTTAGGTTTAACATAGTTACCTCCTTGTGGTTACTCACTTGCCTTGGATTTCTAATCAAGCTTGACTTGGTTAGACTGACCTCCACCTTTAGCTTTTTCCCTTGATGTCGTCTTCCAATTATCGCGACCTTTGCTCCATGTGGAAGTTAAGGAACTTTTGGCCTTGTATGACTTTTCTTCTTTCAAATCTGCTTCTACCTTTGAGGCATCATAGAAAGTCGCTTCAAGAGTCTCATAGTGCTTAAGATTCAAGAGCTTCAAGGTATCATATCTCAAGTTTGCCACGAATCGTATTACAGTACATTCCATATTTTCTTTGATTTTAGACTTCATCCGCAAGTTCTCAAACTCATCATAATATTCTTCCACACTTGTAGTACCTTGCCTCAACATGTAAACCTTCTTGAGCACCTCTTGGTAGTAGTTTGGAGTCAAGTATCTCAACTCCATAAGTGTAATCACCTCTTGCCAAGTAGGTAACTCATAGTTATGATGACTCTCCATTTCCCTCCTCTTAGACTTCCACCAAGTTGATGTGTACCCCTAAAATTGCGTGAGAGCATACTTCGCTTTCAAAGTTGCCAAGATATTATTTGTGATAAAGATCCGCTCGCTTTGAATTTTCCATTCCAAGAACTCATCGGGGTCACTACTTCTTGTAAACCTTGGAAGTGTGACCTTGATAGTGCTCAAGCCCCTATCTTGATCATTCATCTCCCTAAACCTATTTCCTCTATTTCCCATTATATCGCCTCTATATCCCATCTTATCTCCTCTATATCCCATCATATCTTGATCTCCCCTGCCTTGGTCCCACCCCAAGTACCGAGGTCTTACTCCTTCCCTTTGTACTCCATTTCCATCTCTACCCCAAAACTCATTATTATTGAACTCCTCATTAATCTCATCATTGAGAGGATTTTGGTATTGGTATTCTTGGTAGGGCATTTGTGGTACATTTTGTGGATGTGATGTGTAGGTTTCATGAAAAGATACATTTGAATCATTTCGAAATAGAGTTTGGTATTGGACTTGGTTGGCTACAAAAGGAAGATTCTCTTGTGGTGGGTGATAGGGTTGTGGATTTGTATGTGGAGGATGTATTAGGTGGTTTGGAGGGTTGGGAGTTTGGAAAGTGGGGCATTCGTAGTTTCGGGTATGGCTTTGTGGAGGAGAACATAGATTATGAGTTTGTTCCGGAGTAAGGGTGGTGGAATACACCGATGTCCTCCTTATATCCTCATTTTTGGGTTGAATTGCTTTCCTTCTATTCTCATTTTCTACTCGTACCAACCTTTCCTCCATACCTCCCATCCTTCCATTCATTTCTGCTACTTTCTTAGAGATGTTGGCGAGAACCTCCATGATGTTCTCCGAGCTCTCCCTAATTGGACTTGTATTAGACATGATACCTACAAAACTCAACAAACGAGGTTAGTAGCAAAAGCCTCACATCACTTGTATGTAACTCTCAACTCACAATCTATGGCGTACTCTCAAAATTGATAGTGAACTAGCTTTGTTCAATCAACTCAAGGTCACCTATCCTTTGTGATGAAATGGATTCTTGTGACTCTTGAAAGAAGGATGACCCAAAAAAAATAACGGACTTGTATCAAGAAGGTTATCAACGAATTAAGATGAGAAAAGTAGAATAAATAAGAACCAAAAGATTCGGACTCAAAATAAACCAAGTAACAAAAGTAGAAGATTACTACTTGTTACTTAATTTGAAGAATCAAAGAAATGATTTGATGATTAAAAACTACTTAACAAGTAATCAAAGATGTTAATTAATTGTTAATTAGTTGAAAAATAAAAAAAAATGAGTTTAGAAGAAAAGGAAGTAAATTTGGACACTTGGAAAAATTTCAAGCCTCAAAAAAGTTCATCACTTGTAAGATGTTGATTGGATGATTTGATAATCAAAACTAGTTAATAAGTAATTAAAGATGTTAATTAATTGTTAGTTAGTTGAGGAATTGAAGGGAAAATTATAGAAAAAAGAATCACGAAGTTTGGACACCTAGAAATATTTCTAGGTCAAAAATACTTCCCATACTTCAAATATTTTTGGGCTTTCAAGGGAAAACCTGCAATTTCCAGCCTCTGAATGTGAGCCCCGCGCGCTGACTAGGCGTCTGGGCCTTGTTTGCTGGATTCTGCTGCGCTAGCTGCTGATACAATGCCGTGTGGCGCTGGCGTGGCAGATGACGTATGATGTGGCTGCTGACGTGTCATTCCACGTGGAAAATATTTGTTTTTTCATATATTTTTTCAGATTTTGAAAAAAAAAATCTTTTATTTTTTTTTTCAAAATTCCACTAATGGACCCCGAAAAATACCTTCGACCAACTTTGACTTGAAAAGTTGGATCAAATGTACTTTCTTCTTTCTTCTTCTTCAAGAAAAACACCAAGAATACACACTACACCCCAATACACTCAAATCGGCTCAAATTTTAGGATTTTCTCCCCTTCAACTAAGAGAACAAAGCCCACTAATTATTAACCTCCAATTTCTCCTCTACCAAAAGACCCACTTTCAAAATTTTAAAAGTTTGAAAAGCTTGAAACCCTTCAATGGTAACTTCACTTCTACAACTCCAAATTGAACAAAATTTGAAACTTAGACTCAAAATACACTTGGGAACAAGGATCTAGTGTCAAAAACAACAAAACAAAACAAAAAATTCAGATTTATGTTTTATTTTATTTTTTTGCAACCCAAAACTAGATTCGTAAGAACAAATCTAAACCTAGGCTCTTGATACCAAATGATAAAGATCAAACAAGGAAAGACACAAAGAAATAAAAGATATGTGGATTAATACTCAAGTTAGTGAAATTATGGGCAACAAGGAACTAAAACCCTCACCTCCCAATTGACTTCAACAACCTAAATTTAACCCAAGGAGGAATAATCAAATGAAACCAAGAAACACAAAGGGGTAACACTTAGATTAATAAAACTCAAGAAGTTAACTAGCAATCCCACGATTCACCCTAATTACTCACTAATTACTCACTAAGAACATACTACTATTTGAGATTCAATATTCAACATAGTCTAAGTCTTGCAAAATGATAAAAGACTAATATTTATACTAAAGGAAATAAAGAAGACATTTCTTTGACAATTTTGCCCTTAATGAGGTAAGGGCCTTGTTTGGTTGCCTTCTTTTGTGAATTCTTGAATTCATGAAATGGCCATTTGCACACATGGCCTCTTCCTTCTTCCTTCTCAATTTGATGTAATGTAAACACATTGTATGTCCTTCTTTGGTGACCTTAAATCTCCTCTAATGCTTCCCTTTTCATGAACATTGCTTGTAGGACTTGGAGATTCTTTGCTTGACTCCGTGTGAATGGTATTGAGGGGTACATGCCACTCATGTTAGTGTCATCCATGCTGCCTATGTTATCATTTTCATGGGGTCCCTTTGTCATTATATCGGATAATGGTGCTCAATTGACATCTAGATTTTGGATATCATTTCAAAGATGTTTGGGTACTCAAGTGAAGTTAAGCACCGCTTTTCATCCTCAAACGGATGGTCAAGCGGAGCGGACAATTTAAACTCTTGAAAATATGCTGGGAGCTTGTATCATTGACTTTAAGGTAAATTGGGATGAGCATTTTCCTTTGGTGGAGTTCTCATATAATAATAGTTTTCATTCATCCATATTTATGGCTCCTTATGAAGCTTTTTATGGTAGGAGGTGTAGATCTCTTGTTCGGTGGTTTGAGGTTGGTGATTCTTCGCTTCTTGGTCCCGATTTTATTTATAAGACTTTAGAGAAAGTCCATATCATAAGGAACCGGTTGCAAACAGCCTATAGTAGGCAAAAGTCTTATGCCGATCATAGGAGAAGGGATTTATAGTTTGAAGAAGGTGACAAAGTGTAACTAAAAATTTCGCCTATGAAAGGGGTTGTTAGATTTGGCAAGAAAGGGAAGTTGAGTCCTCGTTATGTGGGTTCCTATGAAATCTTGCAAAGGGTTGGTAAGGTTGCATATGAATTGAAACTCCCTAATAAACTATCTTCGGTTCATCCTGTTTTCCATGTTTCCACACTTAAGAAGTGTATCGGCGATCCCGAGTCTATTCTTCCTATTGAGGTTCTTGGTGTGAAGGAGAAACCACCTAGTGGAGGGAGCAACATGGGAGGCCGAGGCAGACATGAAGTCCCGTTATCCTCATCTCTTTCGTAATGCAGGTTAGTTGTTCTTGCTAATAATGAAAATAATGACTAAATTTGAAGTTGTTATGATATTTGGTGAAGTTTTGCAAAAATATTCATGTTACACTGGATTACAGTGAAGTTGTGTCTATAGACTTGAATATTTGCAATTCTTCTTGTTTTGAGTTATGTTATGTATACTGATATGGTAAGTCTTTATGAAATGATATTGAGCATGTTGATAGTTTTATGTTTTGGCATAATTGACTCGTTAATGACATGTTGAGCTCATGTTGTTGTGAGAAGAAAAATCCTCATATTGTGATGTTGAGCTTTTGTGTAGTAATTGAAGTTTGGAAATTGCTATGTGTAAATGCCATGCTTGATGTTGTAACTCATGCTTTATGTATATTTGGTTGGTCTTCTAGTCTTGAGTCTATTCATTTCAAAAGATTTAGTGTCATTCGGGGATGAATGTTCCTAAGGGGAGGATAATGTAGCACTCCGAAAGTCTAAGACGTGTTCTAGAGCATAACATGAGTGTCTAAAGGTTGTGTCACTGTTTTAAGGTCAATTTTAATGTATATAAGTCATTTTGTAAGTTTTATAATCAAAACGTCAAAGAACATCCATGACGTTCGGAAACTAGTTCAATGAGGTGCTAGTGTGCCTTAGCCTATTTGACTAAGTTTTAAGAGTCAAAAAATGATGAAATTTGGTGGAAAAGTGTATAGAACATATTAGAGTTAGTTTATAGTCAAAACATCTGGGTACGACTCCCCAAGGACCAACCAAGGGCCCTTGATGAGGACCCTTCATGTTTGGCAAAAAGTTGTCAAAAGACAGTGCCATCGATGGTTGCCAACCCACGTGGCGTGCGACAATCGACGTGGCATCGATGGTCACTTAGACAAATTCATGGGAAGCCTATTTTTTACAGTCTATGTCACAAATGACGGACCAACAGGATGGTTGGTCCCTTGGCCGTCGTTTGACAGACGGGTCGTCTGTCGAGGCTTCGTCTGTTAGCTCACTGATTTTCTACACGTTTTTAAGTTAGACAAATTAATTAGTTAGGTGGTTAGTTAATTAGTTAGGGGTTATGGGAGGTCTAATTAAGTTTTTTGATGATCTATACAAAGACCCTAACCTAATCAAACTAACCTAAGCCTTCATAATTCCCAAAACCCATGTTGCTCTTCCTTCGTTCTTCTTTCTCTCTCCCAAAGTAAAAGAACACCATAGAAGGACAAGCTAAGGTGAGTTCTAGGGTTTCTAAGGGTCAATTTTCTCCATCAAACTTCATCAATCAACAAGGTATGGGATTTCTTTCATTTTTGTGATCTGTTTCCCCAAAGGGTTCCTTCATATTGATTTCAAAAATATGAAATTCAAGTGGGTTTTCTTTTAATACGAAATTGATCTTGTGAATTACTTTGTTCATGATTTCTTTTGGTTTTTATGAGTAGATTAACATGTATTATAACTCAATTATGTTACTTCTTGATGAATTGGTCTAGTTTGTAGAATATGACCTTTTCCCCTTAACCCTATGTTATGATCTAGAATTGAATTCACTAGTATTGAAACAATTAGACACATTTTAGTTATAAACTAATTAACCTTAAAATATAAAGTATTATTGTAAGATCCCCCCAGAATGAGTTAGGGTGTATAGAGCCTAACATGTTTGTCACAAGGGTCTAAGGTCCTAAAATGGTCTATAAGGTTGTAAAGAGGCAGTGTGTAAAGTTTGAGGTGAATTGGGAGTCAAACGTCAAAGGACGACCAAGACGTTCGGCGACTAGTCACCTATGAGTTATAATGATGTTTATTGGAAGTATATGGAGTTTCATGAAGTTTGGAGGTAAAACGTCCAAGAACGTCTAAGACTTTCGAAAGTTAGCCCATGAGACGTTCATGTGTGTCTTGAGTGTGCCTTGCATGCTTAGATGTGTTTTACGTGTTAATTTTGGGTGAAACTTGCATGGAAGGTCTTCAACATATTAAGGTGTATATTCACGTTGTAAATGTCCGGGTACGACTTCCCAAGGGCCCCGCAAAAGGACCCACAAGAAGGATCCAAAGGCTATCGAGAAACTGCCTTGGTAATGTCAATCGACTGAACCAAATGAAGCCCCGTTTGTGGAAAAATGGACCATAAATGATGGTGTCATCGATGGATACTTATCCTAGATAAGGTTCAGCCAAAAGACAGCCCAAGACCCAATCGACGAAAGCCACAAACGGACCGTCGATGGACCTATTGGGCGTCGATTGTGGCCGTTGGTGCAGGCTGTGTCAAGATGCTTGTGCACAATTTCATTCAAGGGGTGAATGGGAAATTCACCCCACGTCCTAACCTGATCCTACATGGTTTATTTAGTGATTTTTGGGTGTATTTAAGTGATCAGAAACGTGATCAACCCATTCCCAATCCAATTCACACAAAATAGACTTTCCCACCAAAACCAATTCACTTACATGACAATATGTTAATGTATACATGATGTGATGATGATATGCATAATATGGAGTTCTAACGTGAAGTGTGTGCCTTTTCTATGAAGTTGTCCTATGATTATATGTGTCGAATTAAAAGGTTGTATGTATGGTTTCCTTGTGGTCTTAAGGTGATGCTTGAGCATGGATAGTGTTATGGGACATTACTCATGCATTGCACCAAGTATCACTCGAAGGATTAATTGGGAAAGTCAAGAAGTTGGAATAAAAGGAGTTCACTGTAAAACGAAAGTAGTTCACTCTAAAGTGAAAGGAGATCACTCTAAAGTGACCTCAAATGTGACTTAAATTCTATATGTGATTTTATATGATGTTTTGACTTTGAATATGTCTATATGAAGTATGTGAATGATATAAATGCTATTGTATCAAGGTTTTATGAACTTTTCATAAAAACGCATAATGCATGATTTCAAGTAAAGTGTCCCTTTTAAATGCATGTTTTTGCATGGTTGTCATACTTAATGAATTCTTGTACTAACATCATTCTTCTCTAATTATTACACAAAGTATAGGTTATGGATGCTTAAAGAATGTTTTTAAAAGATGAGGAGCTCGATATGTGATTCTCAAGCTCAAGGAAAGGAATCCTTAAGTCCAAGGATCTCCTAAATTATGGCTTGCTGTAAAGTGTAGCATTATTGTACTTATGATTATGTTGTAAGGGACGTGTCCCTAAGTATTCTAATAATGCTGAGTCTAAGTTGCAGAAGATACTAGAGTCTAAATATGTACTTATGATATTATATATATATATATATATATATATATATATATATATATATATATATATATATGTGTGTGTGTGTGTGTGTATATATGTATATGAAGTGAAGTTTCTAGCATACGATGTGCTATGAAAAGTTTTAAATTTTCCCCTAAATTTACTATGACAATGCGATGAATGATATCCATGGGCTTGTATAATACCTCCGAGAGGTCAAGTACGCCATGTTACTTCTAGGGGGTGCTCCCCGGATGTGACAAATGTGGTATCAGAGTATGAGGTTTAAGAAGTGGTTTAGGGTCCAAGAAGTCTCATATTGCAACGTCTAGTAGAGTCTCATTTTCATTAGTGGTGAGTCGCGACACCCTCAAATGATACGGGAGGCTATAGGACGATAGAGTTTCCCTTATTCATCATTCTCATATCGTGCCATAGAACTTAACTCTATAAGATCTCTCTCTTATGTTTTCTTATCTGTTGGTCTTTTAGATGTGATTGCTTGGATGAGATGGTATCTTATATGCTTGAGGGAGAAAAGGTGAGTTTAATGCTTATTTTAGTTTTATGGTTTGGTGAGTATGTGTCAAGGTGAATTTTGGAATATTTTGATGATGTGATGCCATTTATGGCTATGTATGAGATTGATGTGAGATAGCATGTTATGGTTGAAAATGGTGTGTCATGATATATTTAAAGCATGTTAGAAGTTATTATGGTTAAAATGAGTTTCTTTTTGGAATGGTGAGTTACTATATGGTTTTACATGATGGTAGCCTAATTTATGATTTGAGCTAGAAATGCTTGGTGAATACCTACGGAAGCATGTTGCCCTAAGAATACGTGTTTAAAAGTGTTTAATGTTTCCCTTTGTATATATTTGGTCCTTTCTAGTTGGCTAGTATGGATTGGAGTGCTTTGTATAGACTTGATCCTAGGTGTGAAGGTAGTATGCTTGTCCTTGTAGGGTGATGATGTGGGCTTATTTGACTTAGGATTCACCTTACTGTAATGTTCAAATAAAAAGAAGAAATTTTATGGCTAAGTCTCCTCTATTGTTTCCCCTAATGTTGTATGACCTTGGTGTCTATTATATTGTATAAAAACCTTAGGTGGTTGAATAATATGACTTAACTTGAAAATTTAGGGATAAGTTTCATAGATGATAAGGTTTACAATGCCTTGGTTGACTTACTATAATTCCTTCTACAGTGGTAATCACTTTTAAGTGATGAAAATGAAGGTTGTTAAGTTAAGATCATCTTTATGTTGGGTTATGTTTGTCTTAATTGGGTTTACCCTAAGTGGGGGATGGTGATGGAGTAGTAAGGTTGTAGATAATTCTACCTTGTCCTTCTATTTTTGCTTGAAGCTAATGAATTCCTAGTAAGCTTGGTTATGATAAGAGTCTTGCATAAAGTATGAATTCCATGACCTCTATATGCTTGGTATGTATTGATTGACACTATCTTAAGGATATTTTGAAGATTTGAAAGTACTTGAAAAAGAATTTTGATTAAATACATGTTTTCTCATGTTGATGGTGCATCTTAACATGCTAGTTGTGCATTTGACTTCATGAGATAAGATAAAAAAAAACATGGTTGTAGTCATTTGTGAGGTGTAATGTTTAGCCTTAATGAGAAATTGAGCCTCTTAAAAAAATGAAAAATATGTTGAGTTTCTTGAAAATTATGTGACTTTTTTGATTTTTGAAAGCATGATTGTAGGTTCACTCTTGAAAAGTGGAGGCATGGTTAGCTAGTGCCCTTGCGTGTGCCTATCATTTGTGTTATTTTTCCCAAATGATGCTTACTGTGAAGACTATTGCTATGTTAGAAATTGACATTTTGTGAAAAGGCTTCCTATTTGTTGTGATGTGCTTGGTGTGACTTACCATTTAGACTTCACTAGGAAGAAAACATGAGCATGCATTGGTTTAAAAGTTGAGAAATTCTCATGTTACAGTAAAGTTGACCTTTGTGCATTTGCTTGGATATGAATTCATGAGACATGTAAGTGTGTTGAGGAGAAGGAACTTTCTCCATGGACACAACTAAGCATGGTATGGTTGAGTATGACCTTCATGGAACTAGGTCTAATTCAATAAAGATCTTTGTTGATTCAATTAACTCAAGTCTATGTGCATTGCAGTTTGAGTGCCGCTTTTGAGTATTGTTAAATCTGCCTATTTTTTATCTTACAGGATGAGATCTTAATAAAATTAAAGTTAATGATCATGTTAGGATTAGGAGAAGGATTTTCCTCCTATGAATGAGAAGTGCCTAAGTGTTTGATGTATTAAACATGAGTGAGTGAAAGTGTGGCTTGCTTGTACATTAAGTGCTAAGTGATTTGAAGTTGTCTTCCTTGTAAGTTTGGTGCATTGATTTATACAGAATGGTGTGATGAATATTATGAACTGCTCTATGATGCATTGAAGTCCTTGTTGTGATTTAAGTGTTCTAAGTGTCATTCAAGGACGAATGTACCCAATTGGGGGATATTGTAAGACCCCCCCAAAATGAGTTATGGTGTCTAGAGCCTAACATGTTTTTCATAAGGGTTTATGGTCCTAAAATGGTCTATAAGTTTGTAAAGTGGCAGTGTGTAAAGTTTGAGGTGAATTGGGAGTCAAACGTCAAGGGACGACCGAGACGTTCGACGACTAGTCACCTATGTGCCTCATGTGTCTATACGTGCTTATATTTGTATTTCATGATGTTATAAAGTCTTAAAATGAGTTATAATGATGTTTATAGGAAGTATATGGAGTTTCATGAAGTTTGGAGGTCAAACTTCCAAGAACATCTAAGACGTTCGAAAGTTAGCCCTTGAGACGTTCATGTGTGTCTTGAGTGTGCCTTGCATGTTTGGACGTGTTTTACATGTTCATTTTGGGTGAAACTTGCATGGAAGGTCTTCAACATGTTAAGGTGTATATTCACGTTGGAAACGTCGGGGTACGACTTCCCAAGAGCCCTGCAAAATGGCCCATAAGAAGGACCCAAAGGCTATCGACTGAACCAAATGACGTCCCTATTGTTGACAAACGGCCCGTCAATGGTGGTGTCGTCGATGGACACTTAGCCTAGATAGTGCTCAGCCAAAATACAGACCAAGACCCAATTGACGGAAGCCACAGACGGTCCGTCGATGGACCTACTGGGGATCGATTGTGGCTGTTGGTGCAGGCTGTGTCAAGCTGCATGCGCACTGTTTCATTAAAAAGGTGAATGGGAAATTCACCCTACGTCCTAACCTGACCCTACATGTTTTATTTTTGGGTGTATTTAAGTGATCAAAAACGTGATCAACCCATTCCCAATCCAATTCACACAAAATAGACATTCCCTCCAAAACCAATTATCCCGATAAACCTCCATTGAAGGTGAAGCTCAAGAACAGCTTGGAGCTTGGATTACCATGTATTCTTCATCAAGTTCTAGAGTTCTTCTTCTATATTAAGGTATGGTGATCCTTCATCTCTAGTTATCATTCCATCTAGAGAGTTAATCTCAAAGTTTTCAAAAGAGATTTCATGATGAAACTTCTCATTCTTCAATCTAGACATGGGTTCTTTATAAAAATGTTTTCAAAGGATTAATAATGATGAATTGATGATAATGTATTGGTTTTAATGTGAATTTTAATCAAATTGCATTGTGAACCCATGTCCCTTCCCAAACTCGATTTAGCCCTTGCATGTGCATTATGATCGTGGCTTGCTATTAGTTGAATTGTGATTCTATTAGCTTGAATTGCTCATATCTACTGTTATTTAAGTATATTGATGGTGAGTTGTTGATGAATGATCCAATAGGATCAATGTGTGAAGATTTGAACATGACTAGCCTATGCCTCTATCTGTTCACTGTAACATTGATCTTAAAATGTATTAAAGTGGAATTCGATTATGTTAAGATGATTGTAGTTAATGCCTTAGGTTAATATCATGTTTGAATTGTGGGTATGAATCTTGTGTGATCAAGTAAAGAAGGCTTAGTATGAATTGATCTAGGTTCTTATAGTCTATGAATTGATAATGCTATGTATGTGAGGTGATCTAAATTCTAAGATGAATGAAGTATGATTTAGTGTTGCTTTCTATATCTTTAGCTACTGCCTAACATGTACATTATTGATAAAATATGATTGATGATCAAGGCTTTGGGGAATTGGTATGATTGCCTATTTCCTCTACTCTCTATTGAATTACTAGTTTATTGCCTATGTTGGTATCATGATCTTGTAGGGATTTGAGTATGGTTTCGCTTATGTTAATTTATATTTAGCTACTGCCTTGTACTTGAATTGTTGATGAAATACTTATTGTGGCAGTGTTTACTTTATTGTCATTATATATGTGTTAACTATGGCCTTGAAGGCAAATTGATGAATATATGAGTGTGTGGTTATGATGAGCACCTTATGTGTAACTTGTGCCTAGTCTTCTACTCTAGTTGTGAATGTAGGTTATGTGCTATTGTTATGAGCATGTGAATGATTATGTTAGGGTTATGTGTAGGTTCTGCCATTAATGAAGTATTAAGAAATGATGACCCCTACCTATGTACCCCTATGTAAATGCATGAATAGCAAAAGTTAGGAGTTTTACCGGTAATATGAAGTTGGCTCTTCTCCTATGATGTTATGTGTTGTGTTTTGTATTGTGGTCCTAAGAGGGTGGTTGCATCAATGTGTTGTTGATATCCATTATGTGATCATATTGACCAATGAACACATACCCTCACTCTACATGCATACTTACGAGTAGTATAGGTCATGGTGTCAAAGTGAAAAGTAGTTCTCATATTCACTAATGTCTACTATTATGCATTCTAAGCTTAAGTCCATGAAAGTATGTTATGTATCCCTTAACTAGGATGACTTGATGGGTGTACTAGTATAGTCAAGGGTATGGGACCTTGTGTAAGCATCGCACATGTGTACCATGATAGTATAGTTCCTAGGTTTGTTCTCTTATGTACATGGATATGAATGCATGAGTATGTTATGAACATGTCTTATATGGTATAATGTGAAGTATGTGGTATAATGAAGTATGATTATACCTAGTGTCTAATTGTGTTTATATGAAAGCATGGCTCATATAGTTACACTTGTACACTTATGCATGAACGAAATGAAGTATGAACATGTGTGGCTTTAAAGTATTATGTGAAAGGATTGCTCACATATATGTATACACACACATCTATTATGATCTAGTCAAAAAAGGGGCATTTGGAAGGTGTTCCCAAGGGACCTAAACTAGATAGTGCTTATGATATATGATATGTCCATCTGAAAGGGTTTCTCACATGATTTAGGTTGATGAACTCTAAACTATGACATATGAGCTAAGCATAAGGGAGTCAATCTCCTAAAGCCTAATTTTATAAAGTAATGTTGATAAAGGCTTTTATTAAAGGGAACTTAGCTTAGCATAGAGTGATGTTTCCAGGATGGCCTCCAAGTTCCATAAACCATGCTTCCCACATAGTATCTAGCAAGTGAATTCACTTAGTATGCTAGCATGTGTTAATGTTCTACCTTGGCTAGGTAAGAACATGTTCCTTTGGTGTAAGGCTCTACAACACCAAATTCCATGTTTAGCACCCATGGTCTTAGTGTCGGTTGAGGCTTAGCTTCCCTAAGGTAAAATGGGCAATGGAGTTAAAGTAAAGTAAAGGATCCTAACTAGGATAACCTAAGAGAAGATACTTAGGATAGGTGGAAGTAATGAACCCACCTAGACATTGCACAAGTAGATATCTAAGGGAGTCCTAGGAAGGTGCTCTAATGTATGTGCATATGTTTATGGTTCTCTTACATGACAATATGTTAGTGTATACATGATGTGATGATGATATTCATAATATGGAGTTCTAACGTGAAGTGTGTGCCTTGTCTATGAAGTGACCTATGATTGTATGTGTTGAATTAAAAGGTTGTGTGTATGGTTTCCTTGTGGTGTTAAAGTGATGCTTGAGCATGGATAATGTTATGGGACATTACTCATGCATTGCACCAAGTATCACTAGAAGGATTACTTGAGAAAGTCAAGAAGTTGGAAAAAAAGGAGGTCACTGTAAAAGGAAAGTAGTTCACTGTAAAGTGAAAGGAGCTCACTGTAAAGTGACCTCAAATGTGGCTTAAATTCTATATGTGATTTTATATGATGTTTGGACTTTTAATATGTCTATATGAAGTATTTAAATGATATAAATGTTATTGTATCAAGGTTTTATGAACTTTTCATAAAAAGGCATAATGCATGATTTGAAGTAAAGTTTCCCTTTTAAATGCATGTTTTTCATGGTTGTCATACTTAGTGCATTCTTGTACTAACACCATTCTTCTCTACTTATTACACAAAGTGTAGGTTATGGATGCTTAAGGGATATTTTTAAAAGATGAGGAACTTGATATGTGATTCCCAAGCTCAATGAAAGGAATCCTTAAGTCCAAGGATCTCCTAAATTATGGCTTACTATAAAGTGTAGCATTATTGTACTTATGATTATGTTGTAAGGGTCGTGTCTCTAAGTATTCTAATAATGTTGAGTCTAAGTTGGCAAAAGAGACTAGAGTCTAAATATGTACTATATATATATATGAAGTGAAGTTTCTAGCATACGATGTGCTATGAAAAGTTTTAATTTTTTTACTAAATTTACTATGACAATGCGATGAATTATTGTTGTGGGCTTGTATAAGACCTCCGATAGGTCAAGTACGCCATGTTACTTCTTGGGGGTGCTCCCCGGATGTGGCAATTATTTAAACCAAACTAATTGTCAAAATATTTTATAAAATTAAAATCTTTTTGAGATAATTTTCGAATATTCACAAAATATACTAACTATACACAAAATTATATAAAACATATTTATCCTTTTAAAAAAATGACCAAAACAACTTTAAAATAAACTTGAAAAATATCTGGATTTTCATAAAATTAGTTATTCAAAATCTTTTGAAAATTAAGAAACTCGGAAATTAATTTATATTGTGGAGGTTAGAAATTGGGTGTCAACAATTGTCCCTTGTTTTACTCGGATTGATGCCAGAAATTCAAGGAAAATGAAATTGACTAATCCAATTTTGACTGACCACATCTTCATCTTTGGAAAAGAGATATGGTATGGACCTTGGGAATTATGGTCAAACCCCGGAGATGGGTTTCCTACACATCTCAGGCTATATGAGAATTCATGCTTCGAAACGCTAGATTTGACACACAATTTTGAAAAAAAATCAAAAGTCATTCCGATATCAAAATATGAAGAGACTAGAATGCTCGAGAATAAGATTTTTTAAGGGATAATGTTGTAATGCAACCGAGTTTTCAACACTGATCCCGCCTATCTATCCCTCAACTTAGGGAATTAGGCTGCTTGTAGTTTGACTGGATCGATTGAAAAGGAAATCTATTATGCTAGAACCTTTGATTCTGAAAGAGTGACAAATAAATCGAGTATGAAAAAGAGGCTTGCAACACTTTGCCATGAATAGAGATCTTCCACATCCATAAGTAAAAAACTTACATGGACATAATTTCAAAAGCTCTTGGTGCAAAGCGCTTGGTACACTATCACTCATATTGGAAGGATGCCTCCGATGGAGACCAATATTTCGGGTGCAAAACTGAAATCGAAAAACCTAAAGAAAAACTCACATGCCTTCTGATAGAGGTGTGGTTTAATTGTGGTGGAAGTCGTTCCTCATCTCGCATCCTGAGGGTTTGGTACCTCTCTTTGGACTATGTCTCAGTTCATCGCTAAGAAAAAGTTTCACGTTGTGCTGCATCCTCTTTGATGTAGTCCTCACGTGTGGTTTTTCTTGGAGAATTCATCCTTTCGGATTCTCTCAACAATGACTGAAAGAAAACTCACTAGCATAAAATGCAATTCAAATGCGGACAAAGTGTTTTTTACTATGTTGACACTTGATTTTTCTCCTTGAACATTTGATGTCAACTTCTTCGGGTTTGACATAAAGCAAATAAGGCTCGTGACTCATATTTGGAGTATAATATTCAATGTACTCTTCATTTGATGTCGAAGTAATAAAATATAGACTGATGAAATATATTGATCGTTCTCTTGATGTCGTTCTTGCAAATGAAAATAATGATGATTCTTCATTGGTAAGATGACGGTACTCCGTTGATAGGATAATGTTTATCCATTGATAGGATAATGCTGCTACATGATAGGATAATGATTACACTTCTTTGATAGGATGATGATATTAATACTTCAATTATAAGATAATGATTCTTCATTAATATGATGATGATAATGATAGGATGATGATGTTGCTCCATCGATAGGATGATGATGATGCTCCATTGATAGGATGATGATGTTAATGCTCCATAAGTAGGATATTGATGATCCATTGATAGGATAATGATCATGAAGGATGATGATGCTACTATATCGATATAATGATGCTACTCCATTGATAGGACGATGTTGATCCATTGGTAGGATAATGTTGATGATCCGTTGGTAAGATAATGTCGATACATTGATAGGATAATGATCATGAAGCTCCATCAATAGGATGGTGTTGATCCATTTATAGGATTATGTTGATCCATTGGTAGGATAATGTTTATGATCCATTGTTAGGATGATGATAATAATTCATTGATATGATAATGTTGATGATCCATTGGTAGGATATGATGATCCATTAGTAGGATAATGTTGATAAAGATGAAGATCCGTTGGTAGGATAATGTTGATCCGTTGATAGGTGATGATCCATTGGTAGGATAATGTTGATCCATTGGTAGGATAATGTTGATCCATTGGTATGATAATTATAATGAAGATCCGCCAGTAGATGATGTAGATAAAGATGAAAATTTATCGGTAGGAAAATGTTGATCCGTTGGTAGGATAATGTTGATGATCCATTGGTGGGATAATGTTGTTCTTTGGTAGGATAATGATTATGAAGTTCCGTCGGTACGATGACAATATTCCAGTGATAAAATAACGATGATGTCCCTCTGGGTGATGGTATTAGCTCATTTGACAATACTATGGGAATGTCCATCTGGGTGGTAAATATGATGTCCCTCTGGCTAGTTCACATTACCGCGTCTGATATCGACGTAATTCATGAATGTTCTTCAAATGTTCTTATTGCTGAAAAATGCAATCTCGTGTCATAGAAGATGATTGTATATGCTGATAGTGATGTTTTCACTTGTTCCCATTTTGAACACTTTGTTTTCATTGTGACTCATGTTTTGCTGGAAAATTAAATGAGGTATTGTTGTTCATATTTGAAACTCTTTCTTTTTCTTCGGAAAAACTTCAATCCAGCATCCACAGAAAGGTTGTCAATTTTTGGGAGCTCCTTGCCCTTTTAACTTCTCCATATTCATTGAACGGATAAATATGATGAACTTGAGACAATCTTAGACCTGCATCCACAAAAAAATTGTTAGTTCTTAAAATAAACTGGTCTATGTTGACTTCTTCAATCCCTTGATCCTTATCTTGCTATCTTCAATTGATCGCTCTGATCTCTTTCTTCTCGATAGACAAGACAAACATTTTATGCAAAATATTTGAAACATATAGATAAAATCTTTAAGAGAAAAGTTTTCAAAAAGTTACAATTGTAAAAGGTCACTGTCAAATGTCATGTCACATCATGTTTAAATGAACGACCTTGGTCTGAAACTTTTGTATGTTTAATAGCTTCTTCTTGAGAATTCAAAAATCCCTAAATCTTGAGAAATTTCTGACATGGTTCCCCCGAATCTATTATAATCGTAAAGTTTTGTAGTTGACTCTGAAATCCAACTAATAGAGAGATTATTGAAGTTGACTATGAACTTTAACGATGTCAAAGATCATTAGAAGTTAGTTTTAAACTTCTAATATGCTCAAAATATTCAAAATTGACTACAAATTTCTAGTGATGCTTGAAGAAATTTGAGGTCATCCTAAAAATTTCTGTCCCAGTTAGATGTCTTGGAGTATCTGGAACTATTGACATATTACTTGTAAAAATTTTGAGACCCTCTCAAAAATTGTGTCCCAATAGCAACTCTCAATGTTTCTTCAGTCTCGACTTATTGGAGAAATCCTCTTCTTGAGAATTTTTGAGTCACTCTCAAAAATTCTATCCCAGATTCTATTGTTAAGAAAAATATATATCTTATGGAGATATGACCAAACCATTGTGGCGCCTACCTATCCCGTTGAAGCAGGAATCATGTCAAATGTAGTTCTCCCTCAAAGGTTAATAAAAATAAGAAATTTACAAAGATACCAAGGCCGACATAGGCCTCCTATGTATCTCATTCTTGAGAATTCAGGTCGAACATAGTTCAAATACAATGAAATATTAAAAGGGACAAATGGGATGACCGAGGCCGCTTACATATCTCATTCTTGAGAGTTCAGGTCAGACGTAGTTCATTACAAAGGGATAAATTCCAAGCATAAAGGATTACAAGCAAATAAAGGCGGTGATAAGGAAAAGATAGAAATCGAGTCTTCAAACATGGTATCTTAACAACATTAAAGTAGATTGATGACTTGTGAGATCCAATGTTCATGCTCAACCATCAAATGTATCGGTGTGTTCTCTTCTTAGCAAACTGATGAGTTATCTCTCCTGTGCTTTTGTCATATAGGCACCAATTTTGATTTATTTGATGCATTCATCATTTTTCTGATTCACTATTTTGATCTCTTCTGAATTCGACTTATCGTGATTATCGAACTGTCTAAATTCATCAACAAGGTACATGATCTTCTCATTGTAGACCTCAAATTCGTCTGCATCTATCCCATTTTGTTTATTCACCTTGTAACATGACATGATATTGACAGATTTGAAAACATTTTCACTTAAACCATTGACATATATTGTTAGATAACAAATATAAAGCAACTAAAATCAAATTTTCGCAATAAAGAAATTTTCGTTTGAAATAAGAAAATAAGATTTTTGGACATGATGATAAATCATTTTTCTTTTTTTCAAATTATAAGAAGGGAGATTGAAACATAGAAAGGCAAAAATAGAGTAAAGGATGGGTCTCGAGCCTAATTCGGAACACCATCAATTTTAGAAATAACATAAAAAAATATCTATATCTACCAAGATGAGCGAGGGATCAAGAGCGAAGTGGATGTCCAATTAGGTATTTTCTCATTTGACTCATTGTCTAGTATGACTGGTATCTCGATTATCTCTTCAAGCACAATTTCACCTTTTTTGAACCAATTTTCAATTCCTTCTCCTATACCATTTTGCATTGGAAAAGATTGATATAAGTGAGACAATGATTTTGTAAAATCTTGATCGATCTTCTACTTGCTCTAACCCTCTTACGGCACTAAAGCAAAAGGTTGTTGAGGTGTCATGATCACAAATTCAGATTTCTCTCTTTTGGTTGAAGAGGCTACAACCTTCTCAAGCTTTTCAAGGTTGGCTGAGATTATAACTTTCTCCACATTCAGATCTTCTTCAACGTGAACCATATTAACAGTCACCCCTCCATGATTCGGCATGGGGTTGCTATTGACATTAGGAGTGGAAGTCTGGAGAGTGAAGACCTTTTGATGTATCAATTCTTGAATTTTATGCTTCAAGTTGATACAATCTCAGTAACACGCCCAGCACCTCCTGAATGGTAAGCATAGTGAAGATCGGGTCTATCAATCTCGGAGTTGACATTGATATTTTTTGGGTCAATTGTGTGTATCAGGTCAGCTGATTTCAATCTCTCAAAAAGTTGTGTTCGGCTCTCAACCAAAGGAGTAATGACTCTAGAAGGCTTCTTCTCAATATTTAGGCGAGGAGGATTGTAACTATTTCCTGGATGTGAAGGTAATTGACGGTAATTTGAAGGATTTTGGTGAGTTGGTGCTTGTGTTTGGAAATTTGGGTATTGTGGAGGTCGGTAGCTAGGATGGGTGTTTTGGTAGTGCGGAGGTGGATTTTGGTAACTTGATTGGATATTTGAACAATTAACTGATGGAGATTGATAATATTGATGGGTATTTTGGTAATTTGGAGGTGGAGTTTGGTAAACAAGAGGTGGAATTTTGTAACTCGATGGTGGAGTTTTGTAATTTTGAGGTGGAATTTGGTAATTCAGTTATGGAATTTGATAACATGATTGGGTATGACAAGTTGGATATGAATTTTGTGGCGCTCAAGGATAACCTTTATAAGGTGAGGATTTTCTGAAGTGTCCTTTTCCATCATATGCGTAGGAAATGAAAGACACATCCTCTCTCTTCTTTTTCAACAATCTTGGAGATTCGGTTGGGGCGGCAACCCGAGAAATCTTCCCGATTTTAAGCCCATCTTTGATAGACTCACCTACCTTGAGTATCTCCCCAAATTTTGCTCTAATGAGCAATACTATCGTGTCATAATACTCTGGCTCATGAATGTGTATGAAAACTTCTACGATCTCCTTCTCAGGTCGAACCCAGGCAGCCTCTTTCCTCCACTTATACGCATATTTGCAAAAAACATCAGTGAATTTCTTTTGAATTTTCTCCAAAGAACAGCGATATGGAACGATCTTCACATCCTAAGTGAACCGTTCGACGAAATCTTTAGAGCTAGACCAATGTTTTGTCTCATGGGAGGTAAACCATTCCAACGCTTCTCCATTCAAACTTCGGTTAAAAAGACGCATTATTAAAGCTTCATTCCTTCTAACTCTCATAAATTGGTCACCGTAGGCTCTCAGGTGGGCCAAGGGATTCCCTATTTCTCAAAAAGTGTCAAATTTTGGAATTTTAAACCATTCGAGGAGGTCTAGATTTGGATGGATGCACATATCCTCATAACTTAACCCAGCGAGTTCAGGAATACAGTGAAACTCCTTCATGGCTTTCTTGGTCTCTTCTTTCATATTCAGCTTGGCTACCTCTTTTTTTGACCTACACTCTCTCATGTTCCTCATAGTGATCAAGCTCGGAATAGTTGGCATAAGGTTCATTTGGAATTGAAATTTGGAAAGTGGTCTTTTGAGGAAATCGCAGAGCAATGGAGGGATTCTGGATATTTTGAGTGACTTGGTAATTTTGGGGGAAAGTCTTGGGGTTGGTATGTTGATTTTGGTGATGGGGGAAGGTTTGCATATTGTTGACATTTTGATTTTGAGGGGAAGGTCAACCTTGCGGGTTGGGATTTTTATGAGAAGGGAAGTTTTGGGGGTTGGTATATTGAGGAGGAGGTGGCGCTAGGTAAGAGATAGAGGCATGATGGGTATTTGGGGTGGTTAGGTCGATGATAAGGGTATCTTAAGCGAGGTTAGAGGGTGGGTTATGAACCTATTCCACGCTTGGAGGAGGAAAGTGGAGTGGAGGTCTTCTATCTCTTGGAGGGTTGAAAGAGAAAATTGGATTAACCAAAACTTGCATTCTTTGCATTTTGACCCTCATTTCGGCAATCTGTTGCATTAATTGCATAACTAATTCATTTTGATCAACGGTGGTGGGCTGAGCCATGACAACATCAGTCAGGCCTATCTCGTCATTTTTATCACCCATTACTGTCTTTCTTCTTCTAAAACTTTGATCAGGGAAGGAATTTTTGGGGGCCTTAGATTTTGTGAAATAAGGATGATCAACCTGACAAAGAAAAATAACTCAAAAGATAAACATGTTAGTCTATGTAGATGATAAATAATACAAAATATCACACATATGACCACAAACACATAAAAGTTGCTCCACTTGAAGATAAACTAGCCCACGTATTAAAATAATTGACTAAATAGACAGGAATTTGTCTATTTGATTTTGAGCTTAGTGAATCAGAAACTTCAACTTAAGTCGAGACAGAGTGGATTGTATCTTTCATTTTCATATTTCCGATTTTCGATTGATATGTAACTCTATTCTCCACACAAGAGTTGGAAAAGATAACATTTCTCAAAATGGGTACGGAGCCTTGAAAGGTTGTCTACGTATCTCACGAGGGAGAATTAAGGTCCTACGTAGTTCGACCCCACTTGAATCTCCTTTGATGTGAGATGGAGAATTTCTTTCTGATATAAGAAAGTAAGATTTTAAAAACAAAGTTCGAATTTTGTTGAGAAACTATAGACTCGAAGAGTATTTGGATGTACTTTTGATAGTGACTTGGTATTTGTGCTTAGGGGTTCTTAAACGATTTTAAAAGGAGTGATCTAGAATATCTCCAAATAAAGTAATATATTACACATGAGTTATAACACATAAACAAATATTGCGCATTTCCAAACAGGCCAAGGGTAGGCCTAACGATATTTGAAGGATGTATACATCATTTGAAACATCTCATTGCCCCAAAACACAAATTTATACAAACTTTATGAATAATTCTGAATGGGGATATAGAATAGGGAAAACGGGATACGAAATAATCAATCCCACGTGGGGTACGACCCTAAACTATGCCTCCACAAAAGGTCCTTCTTATTTCTTGATTTCTCATCATCTCCGGGTGTCAATGTCTTTGTATGGACTAGTAGCTTGTGAAGCTCTTTCTTCAACTATAATAAACTATAATCTAATATTTACCCCATGAGACAATGATTTTGTTCATACAACGTATACATCCTTCAAATTTAAACACATAAGTTGGAACGTCTGCTTAGGCCTGGGCTATTTTGGACTCAAGGTGGTCTCTCTAATGGGCCCAACATGCCTTAGGTGTTGGGTCAACTTAGTTCAAAATGCTCTAAATTTGGGATTTTGTTTAGCTCTACCCTAGTTGACTAAGAGTGTGTTCTGAAAGGTTGGGAATCCAAGTGAACAACTTCGGTTGGAATTTACGACAACCATTAGACGCATGACGAACCAATAAATTGTCGATCATTCTAAAAAAGGGTTGAGTATAAAAAAGTTCGATTGCGGTTCTGCAAATCGTCCTTTATTATACTATACATACATATTGGAAGATGTCATAAATGCAATGCCAGTTATAAATTTAATATATTAAGCACAAATAATCATTTTAGCAATTAACAACACTTAGCCAAAAAGTCAAATTTCATAGTTATAACTTAATTAGTCCCCAATAGAGTCACTATTTTTGTTTTAGTCGAAAAAATAATATAAAATAAAAATGACTAGGTTTTCGAAAAGTCGATAGATTTAAAATTCCAAAATAACAGAGTCACCACTTAATTTTTAGCACAAATCAAGAAAAATCCTAAGGTTTTCAAAAGGATTTAAACATATAAAAATCAATTTGAAAAATAGGTTTGAAGTTCAATGTACATTTCGAGATGGTATTGGGCCCTCAAAATGTCTACTATTTTGCGGTTGACCGGTGATTTGACTAAATGACTTTGACTAATAACTTTCCAAATATTAACGAAGTAAAGATTTTTAGTTATTTACTTATTTTATTATTACTTCATTTGGGGAACAACCAAAAGGGAAATTTTATGAAGGAAATAACTCAAGTTTGATAAGATTTATAATAAAAATAAAGGTAAGTATAGAATATAAAAATAAATATTTTTATTTGAATATGAAAGAGAAATGACTATCTTTGGAGAATCAATTAAATCAAACCAAAATTAAACAAGTAAAAAGTTAGTCAATACAATAGCAAATAAATAAAGAGGAGAAGGGAGGAAAATTGAACATGGGCACTTTCCCCAAATTCAGCAAAAATGGACTTTTAGGCCCAATTCTCCAAAAATCTTGCAGCATTTTTGAATGGGACTTTGGTCCATTTCTCTTGAAAATCTGGTATACATTTGATGTATATTGTTGTATACGACTTATATCCAATCCGTTTTGGGATTTTTGATAACTGTATTTTATTTGCATTTTGTATTTCTGCCTTTCTCAACATGTATTTCCACGTTTTGAACCTATATACCAATATCTTTGTTTATATACCAGTGTATACATCACATGTACAAACCCTTTTGAGGGTTTTCCGGACACCTAAACTTCAATTTCCAGCCCCTCGTACGCTTGTTCGTCAGTTCCATTTCCGAACTTTTTGACTCATTTAAAGTCGACTCAACAAGAGGAGAAATTGGGCTTCCATGGCCCACATTGATATGCAAGGAGGGAGGGAGTCCATGAGAAACTCGGAAAAGGATTTACACAACAAAAGAAAGAAAACAAACTTAGCATTCGAAAATAAGGAAACAAATGAGACATAACTTGATTGGAAATAAAAATCAACTTAATTATCTCAAGATCAAAAGGGACTGCTGCTAATATCTATTGTTAGAGCTTTTAAGAACACAAAAGAATGAGCTACTGGATATTAATCAACAAACATTTGGCACTTAACATTAAATCAAATTGACCAATAAATGCAAACTTGGATATGGCATATTTGTTACTGCCCAAGATAGGATAAAACTGGACCCTAACTCAAAGATAAATTAAGTTAAAACTAGTTCATTAATAATATCGAAATAAAGGCTTTTAGAACTTCAAAGATTCTAAACTGTGATATTATTTGAGTGATATAAACACATAGATGAAGAGGAAAACACTTAATTTCGCCTTAAGTTAAAGCAAATAAATACAATCCGATCTAGCTTCTAGATTCAACAGGGAACGATCAAACTAGCACTAGAATAGGAGAACAGACACTGATATTTAAGGATTGAAGAGATGTAAGGTAACCAAGGCTTATCTCTTCACCTGTTTGAATCGTGACAAACAGTAGCACATAACAAAGTAGCACATAACGAAGAGATTGATGCTTGAAAACAAGGTTAAGTAAGCAAACAGGAGTCAAAAATATTCCAGCTAATAGATTCCTACATACCCAGATTCATACTTTTAGCTTAAAGAAAATAGGGCATAAAAAGATGAACGATTAGAAATTTGAATAACTACGGAAATAAATCTGACGACTCAAACTCAAATCAAAGCAGACTTTCAATTAAGAGTATAAATCAAAATAAATAAGAGACAAGAAAGAAGCCAAAAAAACCAACAGAATGTTCATCATAAAATACATGGTATCAAAATAAAATGTAAATAAGGGAGGAGGCGTTATATTTCTCTGGGCAACGAACGGGAGAACGAGCTAGCACGAAGACGATTCTTCTACCAAAATGAGACTGTGAAAACAGAGAATGAGCTCCAAAATGAAATTGAAACTTAAGTATGCTTTATATCACTTGTGTACTTCGGGTCTGTTTTCTACCTCAAAACCTTTAAATCTTCTTAGTAGTATTGTAGCTAATTTCTGAATATCGACTAAACATTTTAACCCCTTTCTCAGTGAAGAATGACCAACCTCACAATTCATGGAAAAGAGGGTATTTATAGGGGATTTCTAGGGTAGATTTGGGGGGGGGGGGAATCGGGAGGTATTAGGATGAATTCGAAATTTGAATTCCCTTTTTAAAGGGATAAGGTTGCCAGCTTGAAATAGTACCAATCACCAACGGAAAACTGAGCAGAACCGTTTGATTTTTCAGAAAGGACAAACTCATAAGGAGATCGTTCCACCTAGAAAATTTGAGTACGAAGAATCCACGTCGAGACGAGAGAAGGAGGGGGATGCCCGCTGAACTCGAGTTATGGCTCACTGGGTTGCTGTTGGACTGTTTCAGTGGGCTGTTGTTCGGGACTTTCTTGTTGGGTTTCGCAGAGAAGAAGAGAAAGATGTAGGGGCGGGGGCGGGTTCTAGTTTGGTATTGAATGGGTTAGATATTGTTTGAAATGGGTTTTGAGTTATGAATTGGGATAATGAAAATTAGGCCTGGGTCTTTATTAGGAAATGGGTAGGTTGAATTTGAGAGGAAAAGGCCCAAAACATGGTCTTTTAATGAGTTGGAGACAAGGTGAAAGTCGCAAGCATAGCCAATTGAATTAGTGTGAAATTGGCTAAGAGTTAAGTAAGATGAATTAACATAAATTAATTAATGAGCTTCTTATTCTTAACGAAATAAAATAATCACTTTAGTTATAAACTAATTAAACTAAAATATAAACTAATATTTAAACCAAACTAATTTTCAAACTATTTTAGTAAAACTAAAATCTTTTGGAGATGATTTTCGAATATTCACAAAATATACTAACTATACAAAATTATATAAAACATATTTATCATTATTAAAAAATAAAAATAAAATGACCAAAACTACTTAAAAGTAAGCTTGAAAATATTTGGATTTTTATAAAATTAGTTATTCTAAATCATTTGAAAATTATGAAACTCGAAAATCATTTTATATTGTGGAGGTCCAAAATTGGGTGTCAACAATCCATACTTCACACGATCTAAAGCTCTCAAAGGTTCCTTCCCCAACCAAAAATTATTGAAAGCAAAGGAAAAATGACTTATAATAGTGAGGATATTGGATTGACTGAAACTGCTTTAGTGGATCCCTCTATCGTTGGACAAAATGAGACTACATAATTAATGCAATAGATGGCTGAGATGAGGGTTGAGAAACAGAAAAAAAAAAGGATATTTGTCAAATATGGCTAGGCCTCCACTCCATTTTCCTCTTCTGAATCCAAACCTCGAATATGTCCTGAATAACCCATCCACTATCACTGTTCAAAATTCCACCTGTATCGACTTAACCATGCCTAACCCACATCATGCTAGCACTTCATACCAAGCACCGCCGCCTCTTCAAAACCTAAATATCTACAACTTTCAAGCCTTCCCTCACCTTCAAAGCCTAAAACAAAGAATTTTCTTAGACTTTCCATCACCCCTAGAAACAAAATGCCAACAATTCCCAAAACTTCCCCCCTCTTCAGAGCCAATATGCCAACAATTATTAAAACTTCTCTAACCCTGAAAAACTAAACGCCAAAAAATTCAGACATTACCTCTGTGTATCCAACCCCTATTCAAAATGCACAAAACCCATCTACTGCTCAACATTTACTTCAAAAACCCACTTTCCAGATCCCAATCTACACAGAACCACATTTTCCCTACCCCATATATTCTAAACTCGATCACTACGAGATACAAGAGAAAGAGTGAAGGGCCAAAGAAGAAATTTCAAACAGAGTATAAAAGAACAGATCTGAAGGCCATGAAGGCGTTTCAATATACTTTAGATGTTGTGGGACTAAACTATGAAGAAGTATGAACTTGGACCTACCTGAAGGTTCAAAGTGCAAAAATATAACACTTTTGGAACCAGAAATTCATTGGCTCATCTGAGAGCTTATTGTGATCAACACATAGAAGTTGGAAAGAATGAGGCTTCACTAATGCATCTCTTTATCCGAAGCTTAAGTGGAGCGGCATTGGAATGATTTACCTCCCAAGAGATGAAACAATGGTCTAGCTGAAACATATCGGCTAGGGACTTTATTGAGCAGTTTGCGTATAATGTGGAGATCGTTCTTTATTGCTATTGTTTGGAGAAAATCAAATAAAATCCACTGAAAGCTACTGCGAATATGCATATAGGTGGAGGAAAGAGGCAGGCAGGGTCCGACCTTCCATATCAGAGAAAGAGATCATTGAATTATTCGTACACATTTAAGAGTCGAAATAATATGACATGATAATATTCTTCATTGGAGCAATGTTTGTCTAGTCAAAGAGGGTGAGACTATCGAAGATGGGCTTAGGATCAAGAAGATTGCCCGTGTAGCCGCCTAATGGAGCTCAAACTATACTCGAAACCAGTAAGATAATAAGCAATTGTTTTCAATAAAAATATCCAAATAAGAGTAGGGGTCGAATCCCACAGAGAGTGATATAGCGTAAGGAATTCCGTCGGGAAATTTAGATTGTAAATCAATTTATTTGTAATAGTTTATAACAATAGGTGGATGATTCCACCAAATTTACGGAAAATGGTTTTGATATCAACAGTCCCAATTAAACCAAAACTTCAGAAATTCAAACAATCAGAAGATAATCTAGGTGTGTAGGGATTGTAATTGATGTGACATACGGGTATTATGTTGCTCAATAATGTCAAACAATCATGGATAGGTTGTGTCATATTTAATGACCCTAATCATCATTCGATCTCATAGTACCAATTTATAGAATCTTCTTTCTATAGCATCTAAGTGAATTACAAATCAACTCATTACCTAACAAAATATCTCTTTCGAGCAGATTTTTGGGAAAATAGACTTGACCCATATTTTATCTTTCAAGCAAAATACATCAAACATAAATTACATGTATTAAACCAATAATCCACTCTAATTGATATATTTCTAGCATCAATTGAAGATTACACTAAGATTATATTTGCAAACCACTATATTAAGAGAAAATTAAATAAAATGTGTCAAATAAGTATTGGTTTGGTTTTTGGTGACAGATTGACCAAGAGCTAGTCAAATCCTTTTTAAATGTAATTAAGTAAATTTGGGATCAAATTAACATTTTCAAAACTTTCTAATCTTTTATAAAATACAAAAAAAATACTTCATTTTCAACTTTTATAATTTTATCCAACCCATTTTTTTTTTAAAAAAAAGTAAATGAAAATAGAATTTTCTCTTCTTCTCCCAATGTTCTCTCTTCTCTTCTTCTTCTTCTTCCTTAGAAAATTCGAAAATTCGACTATCAAAACAAATATTTTCCCTCATTATCTTATCTTCCTCCTCGTCTCCGGCAATGACTCTCTCCTCTTTCTAAACTCAAGATTGTGTTTGACTTAAAATGGATAAGTCATTTTTTTGAAAGATTTTACAATTTTCGAACAATACTAATTGGTTTCTTTGGTTAATGAAGAATAAATCGTTCTATACATGTGAAAAATGAATAATGGTGTAATGTACCTATTATTTATTGTTTTTGAAAGAAAATCAACAAACCCAAAAAGCCCTAATTTTGAGGAAATGTATATCTATTATTAACATTCAGTGAAAATTCATTTTTATTGCTTTTATTGTTATTTTTGTGACCATTTTGTTCATATGATTTTAGAGATATAGTCTTGTTCAGTTGACCAACATATATTTAAAGTGTAGGAGATTGAAAATTTTTATTTCTCAATCACTATCTATAATTAGTGAAAGAAAAAAATAATGACTACTGATTTGTATCACACTCAAACCCAAAAGGCAAGACGAAAAAGAAGGAGAAGGAGAAGGACCTAGAGAGGGAGAAGGAGAAAGTGAAAAAAAACGAAAGAGAAAGAGAGAAAAAATCGAAGTCATCAATTGTGATGTGAAGCAACAATATACACCATTGATTAGATTGATGTTTATGTATACGAATTACCTTTTTGTTTGATAAGTTGTATAAAACAATTGGTGAAGTGTTCATTTTTTTTGATAATATCAATATTAATGATTTTTTTTATGTTGGAACAAATGTCAGTTATGATGGAAAAGAAAAAATGTGGTCTCTATGGCAACATATATAACCTCTGTTGTAAAAAATATCACATAATTATCTGCATGTGCCCCAACAGAAAGGATATGTATGGCAACATATGTCACATAAAGTAGATATGTGATAATATATGTCACAGAAAGAATATATGTGGCAATATTATATTGTCATCAATTGTTCATTTTTGCTGATAATATTAATATTAATGATTATTATTATTATTTGGAAAAATGCATAAGTACCCCCTCAATCTATGCCCGAAATTCCAGAGACACACTTATACAATACTAAGATCCTATTACCCCCCTAAACTTATTTTATAAATAATTTTCTACCCCTTTTCGGCCTACGTGGCACTATCTTTAAAAAATGTCAACACGTGGTGGGCCCACAAGAAAGTTTCACATAGGCCAAAAAGGGGTAGAGAATTATTTATAAAATAAGTTCAGGTGTTAATAAGACCTTAGTATAGTATAAGTGTGTCTCTGAGCTTTCGGGCATAGGTTGAGGGGGTACTTGTGCCTTTTTCCCTTTTTTTTTTAATTTTGTTAGCAAATGTCAATTATGATGGAAAGGAAGAAATGTGGTGTCTGTGACAATATGTACAAAAACATCATAATTATCTACATGTTCCCCAATATAAAGAAGATATGTGATAACATATGCCACATAAAGAAGATATGTGGTAACATATGTCACAGAAAGGAGATATGTAGCAATATTACATTGTCACCAATTATTCATTTTTGCTGACTAATACTAATAGTAATGATTATTATTCTTTTTATTTTGTTGGAACAAATGTCAATTATGATGGAAATGAAGATTTTTGGTGTGTGGCAACATATATAACCTCTGTTGTAAAAAATATTACAGAATTATCTGCATACATTAAAGATATATGTGGCACATATGTCACACTTTGAATTGTCAAAATTCAAAAAAAAATGTCTAAAACAATTGTCCCTTCATTTTCTTCTCTCTCCTCTCCTCTATAAAGGTCGTTTCATTTCATATTTCAAATTTAATTTATTTTTACTAATTTTCATTTTCTTTTCTCTTCTTTCCATTCTCTCGTTCCATTATTCCTTTACAGATCAAATTGTTGCAATATATTCAACAACCTCATTGGTAATATGTTGTGATTCTCTTATACAACAAAGCGTCCTTGCCATCATCATTTCTAGTTTATCGTTGATATCTTCTAAGGTAAAATTTAATTGGGGTTTTGAAATACTTACTGATATTAAATCAGGACGTTTTAGTGGTTTTATCACTTATTTGTTTGTAGGATTGTTGGGTTGTTATTCCTATTGAAATATTA
The DNA here is from genome assembly GCA_016801875.1 of Solanum sitiens. Lineage (NCBI taxonomy): Eukaryota > Viridiplantae > Streptophyta > Magnoliopsida > Solanales > Solanaceae > Solanum > Solanum sitiens. The sequence continues at coordinate 73,789 of JABWTJ010000224.1, read as the reverse complement.
TCTGATTTAAAGAAAAAATATATTTTAGGATATATATGTTATCACATATGACATGTTTGTTGCAATTTTTCTAACAAAACGTGTGTATGTTGCCATATATGACGTTTCGAGAACGCGTTAATCGATAAATTGAGCGAATTCGGAATGGAAAATTTTCAAATTGGACTAAATTTTAGTACATTAGACAAAAATTAAGCAATAAAAATATGTTATAACACTTGGAACAATGATTTAGAATGGTGTTATATAACTATCATATGGAGTTACTTGGTCATTGTATGATGAACTAGTGGTATGATAGTCTTTGTAAAAATAATTGATAGAATTAATGAAGGTTGTTGTATTATAACATATTTGTACTTAGACATGTTGTAGGACTATATATTAGTGATACAAGTTGAATTAGGTGACAAATTAACTTAATTGACTCCAAAAGGCACATTTTAGGATATACATATGTTGCAACATATGACATGTATGTTGCAATTTTTCTAACAGAACGTGCATATGTTGTCACGTATGTCACTTAAAGGATGGATTAATCGATAAATTGAGCGATTTAGGGATGGAAAATGTCAAATTTGATCAAATTTTAGTACTTTGGACCATAATTAAGCAATAAAAATATGCTATAACACTTGGAACAAATATTTACAAGGGTGTTATATAACTATCATATTGAGTTACTTGGTCATTGTATGATGAACTAGTGCTATAATAGTCTTTGTAAAAATAATTGATAGATTTGATGAAGGTTGTCGTATTAGACCATAATTTTATACTTAGACATGTTGTAGGACTATATATTAGTGTTACATGTTGAATTAAGTGACAATTTTATTGAATTAACCCCCAAAAGACCATTTTAGGATATACATATGTTGCCACATATGACATGTCTGTTGCCATTTTTCTAATAGAACGTGCATATGTTGTCACATATGTCACTTCAAGAATGACTTAATCGATAATTGAGTGATTTAGGAATGGAAAAATGTCAAATGGACCAAATTTTAGTACTTTGTATTATAATTAAGCAATAAAAATATGTAGTAACACTTGAAACAACAATTTATAAGGGTGTTATATAACTATCATATGGAGTTACTTGGTCATTGTATGATGAACTAGTGGTATGATATTCTTTGCAAAAATAATTAATAGAATTGATGAAGGTTGTTGTATTAGACCATAATTTTATACTTAGACATGTTATAGGACTATATATTAATGTTAAATGTTGAATAAGTGACAATTTAATTGAATTAACCCCCAAAAGATCATTTTAGGATATACATATGTTGCCACATATGACATGTCTGTTGCAATTTTTCCAACAGAACGTGCATATGTTTTCACATATGTTACTTCAAGGATGACTTAATCGATAAATTGAGCGATTTATGAATGAAAAAATCTCAAATTGAACTAAATTTTAGTACTTTGAATCATAATTAAGCAATAAAAATATGTTATAACACTTGAAACAACGATTTACAAGATTGTTATATAACTGTTATATGGAGTTACTTGGTCATTGTATGATGAACTAGTGGTATAATAGTCTTTGTAAAAATAATTGATAGATATGATGGAGTTTGTTGCATTAGACCATAATTTTGTACTTAAACATGTTGTGAGACTATATATTAGTGTTACATATTGAATTAGGTGACAATTTGATTGAATTAACCCCAAAAGATCATTGTATGATATATATATATATATATGCCACATAAGACATTCCTGTTGCAATTTTTCCAACAAAATGTGTATATGATTGCCGCATATGTCACTTCAAGGATGGGTTAATCGATAAATTAGCGATTTAGCAATGAAAAATGTCAATTTTTTTAGATTAAACATTTTATAAAGAACAAATTCAAAAATCAGTAGAAAACACAAAAAAGTCACTTTTTTCCCCATGAGTTTGCAAGAAATGTATATACTTTGTCACACATGAAATTCAATTAATACAGAAATTTAATTATTTCATCTATTTCTAAATCACAACTACATAATTCACAAAGAAGGTGATAGAATTGATGAACAATGCAACAAACTTGTCTTTTTCCCAACAAATGAGGTTCTGACACCCTTTCAAATAAAATCATCATACTAAATATTTCTTTCGACAGTCATTCCTAACGATCCTCTCCATTTCTTACCATCCTTTCAACGCCAAATATATAATTTTTTCTTCTCGACCCATTCACCACGTAATACCTACAAATAATCCCTCCATTTATTGTACCTGAAGAAATTAATCAAAGAAGAAGAAGGAGGAGAACGACAACGACGAGGAGGAGGAGGAAGAAGAGGAGGAGGAGGAATACGTACAGCAAACTGGTGGCTTCTCTCCAATTCTGATTCCTACCAAAATTGGTTAAATTAGATTTTAGTCATTTACCCTTTTACCCCTCATTTAATTCAATGGACCAAACTATCAATTTATAAATTTGAGGGCAACTCCACAATCCTTAATCATTAATCACATAATAATTGTCACCTACATTCAATACTTAAGACTTATGTCACCACCCCTTTATTTTGACACCTTATTGTCACCTTTTTTAAAATTTCCTCTATATTAAATCAACACTCAACCTCATAATTGCACCCATAAAATTGAACGTTTAGCCACACATCATAAAAAGTAAAGAAATTATACATATCATGAAGGCAATCATGGATGTGATGAATTTAAACAATTATAATAAACATACACTTTAATTTAGACTTCATATTGTCAAATCCAAGATCAAAAATTGAAACTCCAAAACTAAGAATATTTCTCTAAGAGTTCAAAACTCAAACAAAGTTAGAAACTAAAATTCTATTTAAAAAGTCTCCTCTATAATCTGATATATTTTATTCCTTTAGAAAATTTATAGTTTTCCGAAATTCCCTGTGTGACCACTTCGGGGACGCTATTCGGGCTCGCGAAAAATATTCAACGGATCATCATTTACTCCTTAGCTCGTCTTTCTCTTGCTTCAGGCTTTAGACTTTTGAACCTCAATCGGCAAACTTGTTTGAGTCTGCCTTTCATATTCGGCGAATCACTTAGTATCACCTTTGATGTTTCTTCAGATTTTATCCATGTCATGTCACCTTCAGCGATGGTCATTTAGTTGGCCCATCAAATCGTTAAATCGTCATTTTTTTCATTAGTTCGCTGATCAACCTTGAACATTTTCAATTGTGAGCACTGTTATTTTAGGCGAGGTCATATCGTTCTGGTGATCCGCCCTTCTAGTTAGGCGAATGTTATTGATTAAAAAAAATAGTGTTTGAAGAATGAAAGAGAAAATTAGATCGCCTTGGATGGGAAGAATCGTTATACATTACAACTATCAATATATTTTGTGAAATTGACACCTACAAAAAAAAGTATGAAAGACGCTAATGGTTCACAATTTAGAGAATTGATTTAAGTTCATCCGAAAAAATAGAAATCCTTTAATTTTTCTAACCAGCTAAAACATATGTTAGGCATTGATGATATGGAACCACCTCCTTTTTTTTCCCAACAATGATATAATTCAATTTTTTAAACGAGTATAAATATTTGAAATATTTTTTTTGACGAAATGAATTTTTAACAATATTTATTGATAACGATTTAATTTCATATCCACATTATATTCAGATATTAAAAACAAGCAATCTTGATCATTCAATATTCAGATCTAGAAATAATGTCCTAATATTTAGATCAGGGGCGGAGCCACCTTGTACGAAGGGGCTTCATCTGAATCGCCTTCGGCGAAAAATTATGTTATTTATACATGGTTAAAATAATTTTATATGCATACATAATAGATGTCGAACCCCCTTCGACTATTTCATGTGTCTATTTCTACAGATTTTGAACCCCTTATTGAAAATTCTGGTTCCACCTCTGATTTAGATGTATATTCAGATCTGGACATCTAGATCCTAATGCACATCTTAATATTCAAATGCTTATTCGAATTCAAACGTCTTAATCATAATTCATCATCATCATATTATTATTATTATTATTATTATAATAATAATAATAATAATAATAATTTTTAAATCAGAAGGGTCTGATATGTTAATAGTATTTTTAATCTTCAATTTATATGTATTTGAGGACAATATTTTCCTGACTAACCAAATACTGGAAAATACATCTATTTCATGAAAATGACTTGTATCCCCACCAAATCCACTACAAAAAACTTACGAGTGTCCTACCAACCCCACTCAGAATGTAGTAGCAATTTCAGATGTTTCCGGTCTCGCAAGGAAAAGAAAGAAAAGGAGCTGCCGAGTCGTACATTATTTTCACCTTTCCCTAACCTAAAACGTATTAATTTCTTCCCTCCATTCTAATGTATTTAAAGGTTTAAAAACTGCTGCTCTTATAACAGCTTCAACCACAATGGAAACAACAATTTATCACTGCACAATCCCTCCACATAAAGGAAGATCAATAAAGGGTAACTACCCATATTGTTTTAAGCTAACATTATGTGGAGCTGAATGATGCAATAGCGTCCATTTCCTGCCGCAATAGGAGAGCATCAATAAAAGCATCCAAATCTTCTCCCTGGAGAACATCATCTATTGAATGAGTTGTGATGCCAACACGGTGATCAGTAACCCGTCCTTGAGGGAAATTATAGGTGCGGATCCGCTCTGATCTGTCCCCACTCCCAATCTACCCAACATGTGTAAATAATATAGTATTAATATTCCAAAAAGGAAACAGAAGAAATATTCTTTTGTCACTAAATTCTACCTGCTCCAATCGAAGTTTCGATCTACTTGACTGATTGCTGAGTCGCTCTATTTCATATAGTTTTGCACATAATATTTTTAGTGCTTTGGCCTTGTTCTGAACAAAATACCAAGATGAAAAAAGCAAATGAGTGGGCTAAACGATTTTCAGAAAGAAAATACATCAAAGCAACCGGATGCTAACAAGCTATCATGCCAAAATGGCTCCTAACCGAAAAATCAGCAATGATGCCAAGGAAAACATACCAAAATGAACTAAATGAGCAAGCAGTAGGTTCAACATATAAAACTAAGAACATTATAAGAATACTAAAAGAGGCACACATCCTCAAAATCTGTTTACTCCTTCAAACTGCTTAATATGTTACTCAGGGAGACCAAGACAATTGAGGAATCATGTTACAGCTTAATTTATTTCCACAAATTCATCTCAAGTAACTAGCAAACTGTTACATGAGCTCAGGTTTTAATAGATCAAGGGTAACTGCCAACAGCAAGAAAGATATAATTGCGCATACAAAGCATACCAGATAGACAAGTTCCTACACAGTTAGCAGTTGGATAGTGTGATAATTTTAACACTTAGGGGTCGTTTGGTAGCTGATTTTGGAGGTGAGTTATGCTGGCATTAAATCTTCCATGCCAGATCAAGCGGGACGGCATGCCCTATCTTAGAGTGCTTATGCTGCCCGCTATTGGGTCTAAGTGAGAAATCCTGCATAAGTAATACCATGCTTGGTACTAGGTTAGGAGGTAAGTTATTCATGTGTAAATTGATATGATGTTTGGTTTGCAATTTAGAAACTCGCATAACTAATACATGTACAAGTTACGAGGGAATCTATGTATTATTTTATACTGGATAGGTGGAATAAATAATACTCCTTCCGTTTCACAAAGAATGATCTGGTTTGACTTGGCACGGACTTTAAGAGTATAAAGAAGACTTTTGAATCTTGTGGTCCTAAATTAAAGTTAGGTCAAATGTACAAAATTGCCCTTTGATCTTGTGGCGTTAAACATGTCACGTGGAAAGCTGAAATTAAAATGTTACCAAAAAAAGAAAGAGGTCATTCTTTTTTAAACAGACTAAAAAGGAAAGGAGGTCATTCTTTTTTAAACGGAGGGAGTACATGTATAACTAATACACAAAGTCATGAATAACTAAATCCTACATATCTAATACTTGCATAAAATCATACATAGATTCTCTCATAACTAATACTTACATAACTCTATCGGCTATCAAATGAAATTATTGGCTAGGAGGTGATTTATTCATGTACTAAACTTTGCATAACTTGCACCATGTTTGGTAGCATTTTTTGCTATGTATAAAATTCAATACACCGAATACATTGTTAATTATCAATTTAGAATCCGCATAGCTAATACATGTATTAGTTATGAGGGAATTTATGTATTAATTTATCCAGGACAGAAACTCTGGTTAATAAAAAAAAATTATTACTAATACATGCAAAATTATAACCAACAACCAAACAATCCCTAAGAATGTTTGATAATGAGTGAGCCTCGTGAGAAATTAGGTTTATATCCATCTATTCAACTGTGCTGTCAAAGGTCGGTGAAGAAGTAACAGTAATACAAAACATGGTACAAGAAGAAAGTCATAAAAAACAAAATAAACTTATGTGATTTGCACATAACATATCAACAAGATGAACAGAGAAAAGCAGAAGGAAATTAGAAGTATAATTTACCATAGATTGTCATGACGTTTAGTAAAAACAATGCACGGAACACATAAAAATTGCTGCTGAGAATTATGCTAAGACTTTGAACAAATCACACGGCCAAGGGAAAAACTGCCAAAAGGTTGCACACTTTACCATATGCTGGGAGCGCTGATCTTGTATGGAAACAGTTATTCCTGATGGCACGTGAGTGATTCTAACAGCACTGTTTGTGGTGTTTGCATGCTGACCTCCTGATCCCCCTGATCTGTAAGTGTCCATTTTCAAATCTTCATTCCTCAACTTCACATCTAGCTGACGAAGATTCAAAGATTAACAAAGCAGTAAGCAGTCAGGTAACATCACTGTCAACCTTAAATGATCAACTAAAAACTAAAAAGAAACTTGTGGATATATCTAATCCAAATACACTTGAACATGCGCATGGGCCTGTTCTCTACCCCTTCCCCCTCTCCTTGCTATCCTTCTTCTAATGTGCGTCAAACATGACATATGAAATTTAAATAATACAGCATAAAGTACGTCTTTTATTTACTTTTTTAAGGGTGGCATAAAGTATGTCTTTTGTTTTTATGAGGGAGGCATTAAGTATGTCATTTTATTTTTATAAAGGAGGCATAAAGTATGTCTGTTTTAAAGGCTCAATGTGATGACCTCCCATGTCATCATGCCACTTAGGCACCACATGGCATAAATTGTCCATGTGGAAGCTTACATGATAAGCATTTGTGGGAAGATTCTAAAGCCATGGAGAGTTTTAGGAAAGACTCTAAAATATCTAGGAAGAATTCTTGAAAGTGTAACACCTTGAATTTGAAAAAGAAGGAAAATTGCAGTTTTTGGGCTGGTGTCTGTATTTACGAGTCCCATCTACAGACCATAGAAGCTTCTACGGGCCGTAGATGGAAACCGTAGATAGTGGGAAAATATTTTTTTTTTTTAAAAAGTCTCAATACCCTTTTTACGGTTTACCAGGACGAGTCGTAGATAGGTCTCATAGGTGAGTCCCAGACTTGGTGAAATTTTGAGGGTCAAAGTTGTATTTTACGGATGACATGTACGGACCGTAGGAAGACCTACAAACCGTACATGGGATCCGTCAAAGGTGGATGAATTTTAAGGCCCCGGTAACCTATCTATGGTTGACCAATACGATCCGTAGGTCCACAAACCGTAGGTAAGGTTTGACAATTATTTTTAAAGGGCTTTTGGGTCTTCTCCTAATTGTTTTAACCCAATACCATGTCGTTTTACCTTCTACCCTAGGCCCTATATAAACATTTTAAGCCCCTAATTTACCCATTTGAACTCATTCTCCTAAATTCCCAAAACTTGACCGAATTCATCCTCTTAAATTTTCTCAAGTCTAAGGAAGAAAGAAGATCTAGGGTTCCATTCAAGTCTCCAAATTCACCATTTTTCTTGGGCTTAAAGAATCAACGTATGATAGTAATAACCTATGGAGTCCTTTCCTTCATAGGGTTCTTAAATTCTCCAATTTTGCAAAGCTAGATTTCCAATCAAAGTCAGGGTTTTAGTCAATGTTCATGGGTTAGTTTCAATCTTGATCAAATTGATTTTTTTCTATCTATTTATGTAGGAATTGAGGTAATTACAGGAGCTATGACATCATTCCTTGCGGCAACCACTGGAATATTACAGAATGATCTAAAGAGGGTCATAGAGTTAAATTCATATGAACTCATGCATGCCCCATGAACTTTAGACTATGAGCACGTGATTAAGTTTATGAACTATGAATTATGAATTTATGAAGACAGGCATGTTCTCTCTATGGAATTGATATGAATGATTTGAATTGCTTTGAGAGTAATTGTTCTTGTGAAAGGTTATTCTCATAAGAAGATTTCATAGGGTTGAATGATTTTCTCAACTAAAGTTGAATCTTGATTTAGGAGTTATTCTAAATGGACTCTAGCATGGATTGGCTACTTGATTGTGTCTTTCCATGGATAATAAGATGAAATGATTAATGACTATTTTGTGGGATTTATGCCTAGCACCGCGTGGCCTATTGGTAATTACCCATGTCCCATAACTATGTGTCACCATATGTTTGTCTTAGATAGACATTAGCCAGTGGATCTAGTTTAGCTCAAGCTTATGATTCTTACCTTGGCAAGTAAGGACATCTCTTTTCGGTGTGGGATAGACACTGAATTCCATGTTATAACTCACATGGTCTATGTCGGGTAATGGCAAACTTCCCACAATAATGAATTAAGGTTACTATCTAAAGTATTTCAAACGTGTTTAAAGATGTTTAGCTTGCATTGACCATGATTATGACTTATATATTCTAACATGTTATTTCATGATTTAACTTGGTCATTGCACGTTATGTAAAGTTATTTTTAGCATGATTTCAAAACTCTTATGCATTGTTATCATACTTAGTACATTCCATGTATTGATATTAATAGATACTTGTGCTTACATTATTTCACTAATGTAGGGTCTGCTGCTCCTATTCCACGCACTCGTGGCTAGACATCCCTTAAGTGCTTCGATTGAAGATTCGTGAGTCTTCATGTTCTGAGGGACCGAGACACTTTTATTGCTTTATGTCATTTTCATTTCAGACTTGTATGTGATGCATGGGTTACGTCCTAATCACTTTCCTCATGATGTATTAGATGGCTTTGAGACTTATGTTAGACTTCCGCTTTTGTCAAACTCTTTATGATATAAGAAGTCTTTTGAGTTCTTTAATTCTATTATTTTGTATGGTGTATGTTAAGTGGCTTGTGTAGGGCTTCTCGGGGTCCTATATGACATGTTACGCCTACGGTATACTTCGGGTCTTGATAGAAAGGCTTTAAAATATTCTGGGCATGTAGAGAATTTTAGAAAAAGGGTTTATTTGTAAATATGTAGGGACTTGTGTAACAGATATTATTTGCATATTAGCCCCTAAGTGAGTAGTATAAAGAGGGGTATTGATATTTGGCATAAAATGCATACATTTGGTAGTTGTAAAGGCCTCATATGTTTTCTTTTGTCATCACTTGATCATTATTACTATTGTTATATGCTTATTATGTGTGTTTCTTTGGATAGGAGATCTGTCAGATCTAATAGGCATGTTTGGAGCAAATACAGACTTGTTACGAAACTCCAAAGACTGGTAGAAGCCCACTAGAATTATCAAGATCGCATCAAAGAGTCACTAAGCTAAAGGACTTAGAAAAATGAAGAAATAATTGAGGAACATAGCAATTGGCCGTGGGCGGAGCGGACACATATCTGGCTCGCAGAGCGTACAGCCGAAAATGTGACGGGGTCGAATTATTTTGGCTGAAGGTTATTTTCTTCATGAGATTAAAGATGTGCAGTATAAATAGCGTATTCACTAGATATTTAAAGGGTTACACGATTTTTGAGAGGCAAGAACAAGGAGAAGAGTCGATAACTAGGAATTCAACATAGAGTATCATTTTTTTCTACTCTTTTATTTGTTCGTTATGCAAATCTATACTATGTTCTTAAACTCCATTATGAGTAGCTAGATTATTCTCTAGGATGACTTATGGAAGTCATTGTGGATGAACTAGCGATTTTGTTCTACTATGATCAAGTAGTTTTACTTTATATCTATTTGTTCAACTATATTTTATTGAAGGCCCTCAATTAACAGTGTCGTGGTATTTTACTGTTCTTGAGAGAGACAGTGAGATTGGGTTTTAAGTTGAACAACACCACTTCAAGGCATTTAGAGATTAATGACCGGGATTTAAAAATGGAAGTTAGAGATAACAAAACTTTGGTGCGATCAATGTGCACAGAGTAATCAGTTCGCTAGAGCTCATTCGAGAGAATAGCAATATAAAATCACTATTATATGTTGATAAACAATTGTAGTGACTAGAGGTTCATGGTCGATAGAGAATAACTCGACAAGATTATAGTGGGCATATTATGAGTTTATTTACATTACTTATTTGTTTGATTATTTCTACTTATTTTAGTTCTTATTTAATTCATAACAAAAAGAATTAAAAGAAAAAACCTTTAGAAATTGATTATTAAAATATTCTTAGCGATACAGAAGAAAGCTTTGATAGTTCTCTGTGGAATCGACTCTAGTCACAAAGAAAGCCGGATTATATTTGCAACAGCCACTTATCCTTGTAAGGACGAGTTTTGGGTGTGATCAGGTATTCATTTGTAAAATCATCAAGCAAAAATCAATCAAAGTTTTCTACAACACAATACTTCCTAGTAACCTCTTGTGTTTTCTCTACCATTCTCTTAGTGATTCCTAGTGTCTTAGGCTGACTTGGCAATGAAGATCGTGAGCAAATGGTGCAAGATCGTGAGCAAGTTGTCAAGTGCCGCAGGTGTGCTTAGTAGAAGATTAAGGACGTGACATCAAGCCATGGAAAGTTCTAGCCAGGGGTTAACAAGACATGCATCTGTTGTATGCTAGAACACACCCTGCACGTATATTTGTGTGTATAGAGATATTTTATAACACAAACACACACTGTGAGTGCATGAATATGCTATCACTCATGAGGACATGCTCGGTATCCTCCAAAAAATTTTAAACCACCAATCCCACCCTAGTGTTTCCCATGCTTATGCGAACTATGAGATTAATAATATCGCAAAGAATCATTTCCTTTTAAAGGATAAAAGTGCTGAAGAGCCTTGATCTGATGCACGGTAAGCATCTAAAGTCCCTAGATGCAGCATCTTGGAGCCTTGAGCACACTGCTCCCTCGATGAGTTTCTAAAATTGTATTTATTCTTATTAACTGTCCACATACATTGCACTAACAACACTCACCTGATCTGCCTGCGGGAGAATTGCAACAGAGACAGCACTGGTGTGAACACGTCCACCTTTCTCTGTCACGGGCACCCGCTGCAAAGGAAGTAAATCTTTTATTTGGCTACATAAATTGCAGTAAAACACAAGACTTAAGGTGATACTACCTGAACTCTGTGTATTCCACTCTCAAATTTTAGTTTCCCGTACACACCAGCTCCAGAGATAGAAGCAATAGCTTCCTGGCGATAAATTTTGCAAAGTCAAAAACATGCATTTGGGGACAACAAAATACAAAAACATGGTACACTATCATTTACTTGGAGGCATTAATACCATTATTTGAAGCTTACAAGCTCCTTTTGATCCAACAATGTTAATTGCAATTTCAAACCAACAATAGTATATATTTCAGGTAACATTTAAGGTGATGTATGAAGCATGGTAGACAAACCTTGTATCCTTTAAGATCAGACTCAGCTATTTCTAGAACCTCATACTTCCAGCCTTTTTTCACAGAATATTTTTCATACCTGATGTTAAAGTAATATCAGCATCAGGAATGAGAATTTATTAGTTGAACCAAGGGAAATCAGGAACTCAACTCATTTCAAGAAACCCACATTTTGAATATGTCCATCGCAAATAAAGAAGCCTCTTCCCCTCCAGTTCCTGAAAATATTTTAAATTAATCATTATGTTGGACTTACCAAAAGAGTACACATTTTATACAAATGAAAGTAGAGGTCAAAGGAAGTTCGGATACGTCTCCTGACCTGCCCTCACTTCAAGAATGCAGTCCCTCTCATCAGCATCATCTTTGGGTAGTAATGACTTCAGAAGGAGAAACTGAAATTTCTTCTCTCCTTCTGTGGCTTCACTTAATTCTTCAGAAGCCATCTGTTGCATGTCTTTGTCATCTTGACAATCAGATATTACTGATTTCAGTTCCTTAATCTCCTAGAAGGGGAAAAGACAAAATAGCGAGATCTATTAGAGCAAGACTGAGAATAATATAGGATACAAATGATCCTAGGGACAATAGAGAGTTAAAAAAGAAATTAATATAAATATCAAGAGAAAGGCCATGAAAGAACTGATATCTCACCCCAAAAAAAAAAAACTAATGTGTTTGCTTACAACAATTTGCGCCAAATGTATAACAATGCCTTCCAACAAATTTCATAAGGACGTTGGGTATATGTCCTAACGGACTCCGGCATCATCATTCAGGTTTATCATGTCGTGTTCATGTTGTGAGAAATATAGGAGAAAAGATTATTGAATTGTGTATTTACATTATGACACAGGGATCCTATTTATATACACTACAATACAATCATTTAGCAAGTAGGATACTTTTTTGAGGATCGTAACACTAATCTATATATTCACAGGTAGACTACATCCAAAACATGTAGTCCCCTTCAAAAGGTATTACAGTCTAGTCATATTGCCGTCTATCACCTCTATTTCTTACAAATAATCTAAAACATCCCAGATATCTTCTGCTTGGACTAAAATGTTCTCTTTACACCAAAAATAAAATAGCGCTAGACAATTCATCTTGAAGCTCTGAAGTCCATTCTGCTTGTCTTCAAAACACCTCTAATTTCTCTCTTTCTATACAGTCCACCATATGCATGCTGGGACAATCTTCCATCTCTCCTCCTTTGTTGCTGCATTACCATCATCATTCCAACTGTTAAGGACTCCTCTGATGCTCCCTGGATTTACCCAATTTATTTTTCTCAAGCTGATGAACATCCTCCAAAGCTGTTCTGTCCATTTGCAGTGCAAGAAGAGATGGCTAATTGTCTCCACTTGTTCCCCACATAAGAAGCATCTTGAACATAGTTGAAATTTCCTTTCGTTCAAATTGTCATGTGTCAGTACTAATTCCTTAGCCAGTGATTCCTTGGCCAGCAGCCATATGAAGCAATTAACTTTGTATGGGATCTTGGTCTTCCATATCATCTTCCATGGCCAGTTTTCCTCCCTATAATTTGATCTATTCAATTCTCTATAGGCCGAGTTCACAGAGAAAATACTGTTCATTTCTTTTTTCCATACTATGGTATCCCTTTCTTCAGATAGATTGTTGAAGCTGGCCGTTATGGTGTAAAAAGTTGCTACTCCGGATACTATATACTATTCATATTCATATTCTTATTCTAAGTGAGATTGTATATTCCTATTCCTATTCTAACACTCTCCATCAAGTAGGATTGCATAAAATCATATGTACCTAGCTTTTTTTTCTTTTCTTTTTTTTTGAGAAGGTAACGATTTGTGTTTCTATTTCCAAAAAATCAAAACCTGCCAATGTAATTAATACGAGAACTGATGAGGGACTTGGTGAATATATCTGCAAGTTGATCACTTGACTTCACAAATTTTACAACAGTATCTCCTGAGAGAATCTTTTGCCAGACAGTGTGACAATCACTCGCAATGTGCTAAGTCCCTTTCATGAAATACTTTATTTGATGCGATATGAAAGGCTGCTTGATTATCACACACAAATTTCATCTAACTGATTTCGCCAAATTTTAGCTCTCTCAGCAGCGGTTTGATCCAAACTAGCTCAGCAATTGTTGCAGCTATTGCTCGATATTCTGCTTCTAAACTAGATCGAACAACCACACTGTCTTTTACACTTCCACGACACCAAATTTCCTCCTTCTAAAACACAATAAATAGATGTTGAACATCTATCAGAGGATCATCCTGCACAATCAGTGTATGTATACCCAATGATATGCTCATAACCTTGATCCTCAAAGAGTAGTCTTTTCTTTACCTGGTGCTGACTTTATATATAGCAAAATATGAAAAACTGCATCCCAATGACTATCACAAGGGGAAGTCATAAACGGCTTACAACACTCACTACACTCACTGGAAAAAGAGATATAAGGTCTAGTCATTGTGAGATAATTCAACTTTACAAACACCCATCTATAACTTTCAAGGTTGCTAAGTTGCTCCCCCCTGTCCTCGAAGAAGCTTAACATTCGGATCCATAGGAGTATTAATGGGTTTAGCTCCCATTATTTCTATCTTCTCAAGAATGTCTAAAGCATACTTGTGTTTAGAAGTAACAATACCTAATCCAAACTGAGCAACCTCAATACCTAGAATATACTTCAATTTGTCGAGCTATTTAGTCCGGAAATGCTTAAGAGATGTTGCTTCAAATTAGTCATACCATCTTGATCATTGTCATTGATAACAATATCATAAACGTAAACAACCAAATAAATACACAAATTTGGTGAAAATGCCGATAAAACAGACTGATCAGCACCACTACGAGTCATGCCAAACTCTTAGATTACTGTGTGGAACTTCTCAAACCAAGTTCGAGTGATTGTTTCAGACCATTGAATGACTTACGCAATCGACATACAAGGCTACTAGGCTTTTCATGAGCAACAAAACCAGGTGGTTGCTCCATATAGACTTCTTTCGCAAGATAACCATGTAGAAAAGCATCCCAAATGTCCAACTGATGAAGAGGCCAATAACGAACAACCACCATAGACATAAAAAGACGAGCATATGCTACTTTAGCTACGGCAACGGAAGTATCACTATTATCAAGCCCAAATTCGGAACCAAGGCGAGTCTTAAGACGATCAACCTACCCAAGGGCAACCAACAATAGATTTCCCTACAGAAAGGGAGACAAGCTCCTAAGTACCACTCGAATGTAAAGCATATATCTCATCCATCATAGCCTGCCTCTATCCAAATTGAGAAAGTGCTTTACTTGTAGTCTTAGGAATGGAAATAGAAGACAAAGATGATATACAAAGGCATAATGGGTGATAAGAGATAATGATAACTCAAGAAAGTATAAGGTAAGGTTAGGATTTTGAGAAGATGGTATACCTTTTTTAAGTGCAATCAGTTAGTTAGGAGGAGGGGCAAGCCAGTAGTGAGAGCAGAGTTTGGCGCATGGCATGAACCATTTTGGACTAGTGTTGGATGCGGATGATGAAGGCCTTCTGATTCATGTCATGTGTCAATCATCTGTCCCGTACTACGGTCCTGCATGAGAAAAAATCAGCAAAAAATGTTATGCCACAATGTAGGGCACGCCTCAAACGACTCTCAGATGTCAGATTAAAAGGAGAACCAGGGACAGAATAAAGTCTAGAGTGACAAAAGATAGGGGTTTGGCTTTTTCGACCCCTTTTGGTTTTGTTTGGATCTCGTTGGCTAGAGTAATAGAAAAAAGAGATTGTGAATAAACAATATCGGACAGAAGTGAGGTTCAGCAATCGAAGCTAGTTGTGGAGGCGATTGCTTACTTGCTTGATACGAAAGGAACTCGATCATATTTTGTCTAGGCAATATGAGCATATTATTGAATGGTTGATCAAACTGAGCAACACATGGTACTTTTGGAGATATCAGTTTACTTGCGTGATTTCAAAGGAACTCATAATATTCCTTTAAAGCAATGGGATCATAACTAGTGTTGGAACATGCGAAATATAACATATGTCACGAGTATGTCCAAGTTCATGAAAATAACTACACTTGGATTGAGGATCTCCAAACGTCCTCCTCCTCGCCAATTCTTCATAGACTGATATGTTTAATTTTCTATGGTTTAAGATGAGAGAATAGAGGACCTAACGGTGGGTGATTAAATTGCCTTGTGACTAGGTAGCACAGCAAGACAAAGTAGACGAGAGAATTAAGTCACCAATTTTAGGAATGGTAAGATTGGGTAAAACATGATCGCGTTCACGTTGGAGGTCTCAAAGTGTGAAACCCCTTGCCTTCGAAAGAAAGGGATTTTGCCTTCTGGGTCAAGCTCGTCGCCCCAGGTTTGCCTAAACCGGGTTACCTCTCTTATGTGGTTTTTGACTTATTGCATAGGAGCGGGGGTTTTACCCTGTGCACCCAAACGATAGCGCCTGCGAGTTTCCCTTGTTATCAAAAAGAAAACTTGATCACGCACTAAATCATGGTAGGTATGGAGTCCAACAAGTGTAAGAATTAGAAACAATGTTAGCTTGTGCTCTTGATGTTTTCCACATTCATAGTGATTGACATCAACATTTTCAAATTCCTTTATGATTGCATGTACCTGTTCCAAATAAGTAAACATCCGATTCTTGTTTCTTTATGCCACTCATCCGAGATATCACACCATAGAATTGAGATGTCATAAGTGCATAAGGCACATGCCTTTTCCCTAACAAAATAACATGTCTGGAATAGGCAAAACGAAGGCATCAACTTGGAATCAGTTGAGCGTCATAGGATACTATATAATTGAGCATCCATTTTCTCCCATTGTACTTTGGCTTTTGGACCTCACTAGCCTTTGCCTTTTCATCTACCACACAAGCATTGTTTGTTAAGTAATCTTGAACACCTTCACCCTTGCACCACAACTCAATTAAGGAACACAAGCTAAACAGTTTGAACTTCCCATTAAGGTTTCTAAAATAATAATAGGGCTTAAACTTCCAATCTCCATATTTTTGGAGCCAAAAACATCACACGCAAAATACATTTTTTTTGAAACATGACTTGAAAACAGTAAGAAACTCGTCGGAAATTACCTACTTGGGTCTAAAAATAAAATTTAGCTCGAAACAGCCTAGAAATCATCGGAACCCTAATTCGACAATCAAATCTGGACAAAACTGGCTAGGGTTTGGTCGAAATGACGGGACAATCCCAAAGGGAAAAAACTACTCAAAAAATTGACTAGAGCAGTCCTAGCGTGCCCGCGCGTGACCAAAACATCGTCGAAAATGTCCACCTTCAAATGAGACGTGAGAGGTCATGAAGTCCAATATAGTTGTTTGTGTGTGACTTGTAATTGTGAATTAACAGACTTCGACTAACCAAAAATTTTTTAAAAAATAGTAATATTAACCACGGGGTACACTTGTGCCACAGGGTCTAATAAGACACTTGCATGGATTATTACACAACAGTGTTTTCAAAGGTGTAAAGCGCATAAAAAAGCTCCAAGGTTCATTGGGACTTTGGGTGCAAAACTCAAATAAATCGTGGGCTAGATTGAATGAAGGTGCAAATGAAGAAAATATAGATATGTATGTGTAGCCCAAGACTAATAATAGTAAGCATGGATAAGAAATCTATAGACGAAGTTGAAAAAGAATACTATAAAGTTAAATATCAACTATTTAGTGTTGTTACACTATTGGCAAGGAAAAGTATGTATTAAGCCTTGATGATGAGACTTAAGCACCGCTAAGAGAGGTAAAGATTTTAACATCTTTTGCACCTTGTTTAAGGGCTTAACCACTTCAGCGTGCTTTTAGAGCCTTAGACAAACTGAGTCTTTCTTAGTTGAGCAAATTAAGGCACAATAGTTCAATAACCCCTTTCATTTGGGGTTTGGAGAATGTATTTAGAATGGTAGGAGTTTTGCTTTTGTGATTAATAATGATGGTGTACTACGAGTCTACGACTCAATGGTTGGACATAGGTATGAGCCATTTATAAGTTCAGGAGACTTCAGAAGAAGCTCATAGTTAGCGGTATTCGACACGTTGGAGTATTACAATATGTTTAAGGTTTTGCTTGACTTAGTACTTATAGAGAGGCATAAAGAATGATGTTATTAAGCATGCATCTCATTGCTTGAACCTTTAACATGTCAATTACAAGCTTCAAAGACCCAATTGGTTAGCCCTTAATGACAGATTCATCATAGCATATAAAATTCAAATGCTTTTTATGCCTTTATGATATAGAATACTGATAAATGCACTATTTTTTGTACGAGTATAGCCCTGTGTCACCTCTTAGGAGACGATCAATAATGCATACAGAGCATGTTTATACTTTAAGGGTGTGTTTAGTATGAAGAAAAACATTCTCTCGAAAATGCTTTCCAATTTTCTCATGTTTGGTTGGGACAAAAGTTTCGGAAAATATTTTCAAAATCAACTCATTTTTCTTAAAATTAAGGAAAATGACTTCCCTTCAAAAGTTAAGGAGAACATTTTCCAAAACTCTCATCCAACTTCAAATTACATTTTTTTTTGAAAAACATCAATTTCTAAAAACTATTTTCGATTTCAAAATTTTATATTTTCACTCCGCCCTCCCCCCGACCCTGATCATCCTACCCACCCCACCCCCATCAACACCCCTACCCCACCTACCCCCCCCCCCCCAAAAAAAAATTACTTTTTAAAAAAAATATTTTCAATTTCAAATATTATTTTCTACTCTAGTAAAAATAAAAATAAAAGATATTCATTCATAAATCAAACACTAAAATCATTTCCTAAAAATATTTTACTCACCAACCAAACCTGAGAATAAATCTACTTGTTTTCAAGGAAAACATTTTCTAGGAAAACACTTTCCTCCATACCAAACACACCCTAAGGAGATTTGGGGTCGCTAATAAAGTTTCTGAGGTTTCAATTAGCAGTGAGTTGCTCATTCTTGTACCATGGCAGCTATGTTTAAGTTGTATTATTATTTATTTTCTTTTAATAATGTTTTAGATAGTAGTCTTGGATGCTGCTCATGTATTGGACTATGGGTTAGTAGTTTGGTGCTTTTCTTTAATACTGTAGATTTGCAAGGATTAATTGGTTGCGGACCCTTAAAATTTGAGATTGAACATAGGAAGGGAGAATGTGTTTGGTGTTCCTAGGTGATAGAGCATGAAGAATCAATGTATATCATTTAAAAAGATGAAGTTGAGTTACCTGCTGTTTTGCCCTTAACTCGCTTATGAGATGTACTGAATCTCTGAGCTTTCTGAGCTCTTTGTTGGCCATTGAATATTCAGAAGGTGTCAATTCAGGCTGTAATTAATGGGTAAATGAGATAATTGCAATGTAGAGTGCAGTTAATACAAAAGTCTGTTACTTCAGTAGAGGAAGCAGAGAGTAGAGTTAGTTCCATAAATGAATAAACATTAATTCAGGCATGAAAACAAACATGTAGGAATAGTGAGTGAATCACCTGATCTAAAAAACGCTCAAGGTGAGCATTCCTGTTCTCAATTGCTGATAACCTTTGGTCCATTATTTTAATGAGGTCAATAGACAATTGAGGCTGCACCTCTGCATTCCCTATAATGGCCATGAATTAAATAAAATGTTTAAATTGGTATACCCTAATATTCACAAATTTACCTGTACAATATAAACGAACAATACTGAAAATAGGGAATCTTCTCCTCATTCTGGATACAAATAACGATTTTATTGACCCAATCTTACTTCGGAATAACCCCTGAAAGAAAAAGTAACATATTATTTAAAAATGACGAAAAAAATATGATAAATCACAATAATTAACTTGAAATATTTGAAAGATACATAAAAATTTGGTTAACTCTTCAAATTCTATTTGTGCCACGTTAATTGGGACATAAGAAGTAATTATTTGAAAATTATGCAAAAAATACTATAAATCATTATAATTAACCACTTAAAATCTTTAAAAACCATATAGAAATTTAGATAATTCATCAAATTCCAACTGTGCACATAAATTAAAATTGAAGGAGTGACATGTATTTACTGGTTGAAGGTCAGTTACAGCATCTCCTGATTTGTCATGCTGGAAAAGGGGGAAAATATTGCAAACAATTTGATACTGGAGAAGTGGAGATCACAGAATTCTAAGAAGTTAGATCTTGGAAGTTTCAACTGTAGCAGACACATTTAAAGAGACCAACGACATCCACATGAATGTAATATGACAATAACCCTCCGATTTCAAATTTTTTTCCTTCTCTCAAGCTTTCTCTCTCTAGATCTAATTTCTATAATGTCTCTCCTCACTCATGTCTAAAGATCCAAATCAACGTCAGCCACCAGACCCACCCGACACTATAAGTCATGTAACGGCCAGTTTTGAAGGCACTACCACCGCAGCTCAACCAACGGAAAAACCCACTACCGGCGGCGGCGGAAAAACTCAAATTCCCACCAACGAACACCGAAATCAGATTTCCAATACCATCAATAAACCTATTTCTAACAAAATAGGATCCAGTAGCAACCCAACCATGCCAAAAGTATCGTCAAACTTCGACAGGCCCCAAACCAAAAAAGACGATAACCCAAACCAAATTTCCAACCCGAAACAATTCATACACCCTTCCTCCTCTCAACATCAAATCATCTCAGATATTCAGATTCCTGATGGGAAAATGATGAATTCACAACCAGGGAAAGATGCAAGTGGTACTCAAAGAAACAATGATCAGACAAACAACAAAACAATGAGCAAATTGTGTCGAAACCCACTTTCGCTGCTATGGTTCAAACCAAGCTCCCATCAATTAACACCAATGAGCCTCTAGTGGAAATTCAATACGGTACTCACCTTGGCAAACCTGCAGAGTTCTTCAAAGCTGAAGATTATTTCATTAATCTTGCTAAACAATGCAGACTCACTATAATCGGTAAGTTTTATCGTGGGAAGCCCAGCATGGAGGAAATCCGTAAGACATTTGTTAGTAAGTTTCATCTTTCTGGGACTGTTTATATTGTTTATTTCGATCCAAAACATGTTTATTTGGATTTTGATAATGAAGTCAATTATAGTCATGTGTTCACTAAAGAGTAAACTGATATTGGAGATTCACCAATGAAAATTCTTAAATGGACTCCTGATTTCGAACCTGAAGAAGAGACAACCATTGTTCCTGTTTGGATTTTGATTCATCTCCCGTGGCATCTATTCAATTGGCAAATTGTTGCAAGATTGGTTAGTGGAATAGGAGTAGCAGTTGCCCCTGATCAAGCCACATATTCTAAATCTAGAGGAAAAGTTAAAGTTGAAATTGACCTGTTGAAACCAAGATTAGACCAAATTTGGTTTGGCTACAAGAGATTGGATGGTGCAGATGATGGAAAATGGCTTGATATTGAGTATGACAAAGTCCTAAGCTACTGTCTATATTGCAAAAATGCAAGGACACTTTGAAATCCAATGCAGGACTAAGGCAAGAGATGATAGAATTAAAAATCAGAAAAAGGAACAGACCAAAGAAGTTGTTACTGTAAATGAGGACGACTTCCAAACTGTGTCCAGGAGAAAAGGTGCTAAAGCTCAGCAAAATCAAAGAGATACGCAGATCAATCAAAACAAAACCGATGAACAAATGACAAATGAGCAGAAACAATCTAGTCCAAACAGAGATGTTGAGAGAAGATATCATAACAATATAAGAAGGGGAATTTCTATTAAGGAGCCAGAGGCTAATCCTAAGTCCGTGAAAATCCCGGAAACCCATGGAAAAGGCAAAGAGAAGGTTGGGAATGAAAATCATGCCACTAACATGAATCAACAAGATGGGAAAAACTTGGAGAATGGAAACAAGAAAAAAGAGAGAATATTCAAGAGCAAACAAAGTGAGAAAGAAATCAATCTTCAACAGAAATCTACTGTAAAGCAACAACAAAATAGTATCAGAAGGGCGAAGTTGGTGGTATTAAGAACAACAAAAATCAAAATCCTAGGCAGGAGGACAACAACCAATCCAACCAACAGATAGTTACTTGTCCTGAAGGTATTATTATTAACAATGAGAACAATGTGGAAATGGAAACTAACAAAAAAGGTGATACACAAATTCATGAAAAGGATAACGTGTACCCCATTGATCCCGGAGAAGTACAAATTAATTACCTTAAACTCATCAGTGGCACAAGTCTCGATGAGGACCCAGGTAGTGAGGGAGTTTACATCAGTAAGGAGGGCCAAACTGATTCAACTGATGATGAAGAAGAAGAGGAGTATGAAGAGGAGAATAGCTCAGAAGACCATGACTATGAAGAGGAAATGAGTTCTGAACATAGTGATGAATATGCCAATGTTGACACTGAAAGCCTCAATGGTGAACACCTCACTGGCAATCAACATAGAGACAATCTTTTCAGTGATGAAGAGGAAAATAGTTCTGAAGACCATGAATATGACGAGGAAATGAGAATTGAACATAATGATGAATAAGCCAGTGTTCACACTGAAAGCTTCTATGGTGAACACATCACTAGCAATCAAGACAGAAACAATCTTTTAAGTGATGATCATCCTGAGGTTCTAATGGAAACATTTTTCTCTAATGACCTGGTTGAGGTAGACGTTACGTCAGAATTTGATAACATAATTGACAACAATCATTTATCACCCAGGGGGAGAGGGAGAGGCAAAGTCAATAATAACAGAGAATAACATAATACAAGAAGAAGGAGTGGAAGACTCACCAATCAAAAGGGAAATGGTCTAAAACAAATTATCTATGAAGTTTGAATCCTTATTTGGGAATATCAGAAGCATCAACTCTAGTGGTGCTTTTGAAAGGCTGACACAAATTATAAGACTTCAAAAACTTCCGTGCATAGCTATCAGTGAACCCTTTCATAGTGCGGATAAAATTGACAATTATAAGAGGCTTTTGGGCTTTGCTAATGCTTACTCTGACTGTAATAGCCAAATTTGGTTATTTTGGGATGAGTTGTTTGAATGCAACGTGATAGAAGTTACTTAACAACAGGTTATTTGCAAGGTCAACTGGATGGGTAACACTATTCTTATTACTAATGTTTATGCCAAATGTGATGCCTTGTTGAGGGAAGCACTATGGGATAATCTTAAATGCATCTCCGGGAAATTCAATCTTCCTTGGTATATTGCTGGTGATTTTAACTGTATTATTGATCCTGAAGAAAAAAAGGGAGGAACTCCTCACAGAATGTCTAAGAGCTTACCTTTTATCTAATGTATCATGGATTGTGATCTGATTGATCCAGGATACCCTGGATCAACTTTTACGTGGTGTAATGGATGGCCAACTAATAAAAGAATTTGGTAAAGGCTTGATCGAGTATTGGTTAATCATGAATGGATGAGTCTTTTTTATTCTACCAATGTTGATCACTTAATCAGGACAGGTTCCAATCACTCTCCAATCCCTACTATGGCCAATCCTACTCAAAGGAATCAAATCAGATATTTTAAATTTCTTGACTTATGGACTGAGGAGGATTTTAAAAAGGTGGTTAAACAAGCCTGGAATCTGGAAGTTCAAGGATCTCCTATGTGGAGATTCCACCTGAAACTCAAAAATACTAGCAAAAAGTTGTCTGAGTGGTCTAGGAACTCAATTGGTAACATTTTTTATAAGAAGAAAGTTGCTGATATGGAAAACACTAATCTCAATGATAATGACAATAATAGAGCTCTTCTCAATCAAGCTAATGCTCTTCTTATCAGAGCATACAAAAAGGAAGAAGCTTACGGGAAACAAAAATCTAGAGTACAATGGTTTGTAGAGGGAGAGGTCAACTCTAAATTCTTTCACTCTATCGTCAAGGGTAGAAAGAAGAGACTTACTTTAAAGAAAATGAGGAAGGATGATGGAAGCTAGATAGAAGCAGACGATGGCATTGCTAATGAAGCAGTATCCTTTTTTCATAAACAGTTTTCTAAAGTCCTGGTGGAATCTTGGTGGAATCTTGGAAAATTCTATCATAGCTGCTGGGATATTATCAAAGAAGATTTGTTGCTAACGGTTCTTGACCTCTTTGCAGGTAATCAAATTCCAAGGGCCATCACTCATACTAAGTTGATTATAATCCCCAAAGTGGAATGCCCTCGAACCTTCAATTAATTAAGACTAATTAGCTTGAGTAACTTCTCAGCTAACATTATTTCTACATTGGTGAATCAAAGACCTAGTCATCTCATGCACAAGCTGATTTCTCCTAACCAAACCGGCTTCGTCAAAGGAAGATCCATCACAGAAAATATGATGCTTACACAAGATATGGTCAATAATATCACAAGACCAACAGATGATGGAAATGTGGTAATTAAATTGGACATGGCTAAAGCATGTGATAAGAGTCTCATGGGAATACTTATGCAAAGTTCTCAGACAATTTGGATTTGACGAAAAATGGATTGACGGTATATGGAGACTAATCACTAATGTTTGGTATTCTGTCAATAATAATGGAGTCAAACATGGTTTCTTCAACTCCACCAGAGGCATCAAACAGGGAGACCATCTTTCCCCTTCCTTATTTGTTATAGGAGCTGAATTACTTTCTAAAATGATGGACTCTCTAATTCATACTAATTTCATTCCTTTTACACTTGATGAGAATGGTCCTAATATTTCTCATTTATGCTATGCAGATGATACTATTTTATTCTCTTCATGTGAACCTCATTCCCTTGGATTATTGATGGATAAGTTGAGAAAGTATGAATATATTTCAGGTCAACTTATCAACAAGAACAAATCTGGATTTTATGTTGCCTTCAAAGAAGATGATCCTAGGATCACTACTATCAAAGATATTACTAGATTCAACCAATCACAATTCCCTATGCAATATTTAGGATGTCCCATTTATGTCGGGAAGAAGAAAATTGTTTACTTCAATAGTATGGTCGCTAAGGTAGCCAAAAGACTTCAAGGTTGGCAAGGAAAACTTTTGTCGTATGGTGGAAAGGTTGTTCTCATAAAGTCTGTCCTTCATGCTTTGCCTGTGCACTTATTATCAGTTGTTCATCCTCCAAATACTACCCTAGAGCAGATTGAGAAGCTAATCGCTGATTTCTTCTGGGGTATGGATGGTGACAGAAAGAAGAAACATTGGTGTGCCTGGAGTGATCTGTTTTCCTATAAATGAGGGTGGTGCTGGTTTCAGATCTCTCTCCATGACATTTGTAACACCTTCTCAGCTACACTATGGTGGAAGTTTAGAATTCATAAGCCCCTCCTCTTTCTTGGAGGTTAAATACTGTAAAATGTACCATCCAACTGCTAAGAAATGGTCCTGTGGACAATCTCATATTTGGAAAAAGCTTATGGATAGTTAAAAAGTGGTTGAACCGTGTATATTATGAGAGTTGGCAAAGGAAACATATCTTTTTGGTGGGATAACTGGACAGGTCTTGGCCCTATAGCCAGACTAGTGCAGAATCAAAGAACTCCCCAGAAAACTCTTGTTAAAGATTTCTATCTGGGCAATACTTTGGAAGAAAAAAAAACTCGAAAGGATCATACCTCAAAATGTGATCAATTCTATTCTTAGCATCTGTTTTGTCTAGATATGGAGGACCAACCTATTTGGAGTCTTGAATCTTCTGGAAAATACACTAGAAAATCTGTTGGCAACTAGTCAGAAAGAAAAAGGTCATTACCCTTTCTAGTTCTATGACCTGGCACAAGAAAATTCCTTTCAGGATCTCATTCTTTATGATAAGAGCTCTCCATAACAAAATTCCTACTGACGAAGCAATGAAGAGATTTAGGATTTGTCTTCCTTCTATTTGTAATTGTTTCAACATCAACAAAAGTGAAACCACTGAACACCTTCCCTCCCTGTGAAGGTCAAATCTCCTCTCAGGTATGGAATTTCTACTGTAACTCTTGTGGTATTAAACAAGTACATGGACAACTTAGGATGTCCGCTATTAACTGATGGAATGCGAAGGTAAAAATGAGGTTCATGATTGCATACTACATTACCTTCCAATTGCCCTTTGTTGGGAAATTAGGAAAAATAGGTGTAAGGCCAAATCTGATGATAAAAGGATGTCATCTTGGTACATCATTCAGCAAGTTAACAACCTCATCTCTTTGATACTTAAACATCAATTTCCCGAGTTAACCCTCCCTGATTCTTGGATTGGAAAATGTTATATGATAGATAAGGTGAAACCAATCATTCATTCTAAGGCTGTTTTTGATTAAACCTTCGCTTTTTTTGGATAAAACTCAATGTGGATGGTTGTAGTAAGGGAAGTCCAGGATCAGCGGGTGGAGGTCGTAAACTCAGGGATCATACATGGGCCATGATTCAGGCTTTTGTTGATTACCCTGGGCACTGCAGTAACAATATGGCTGAAGCCAAGGCCATGTTGAAAGGGGTGATGATTTGTTTGGAGGCTGGATTTACTAATGTTATAGTTGAATCTGATTCTCTCCTTATTGTTGACATTCTCAATGGGAAACTTGAGCCACCCTGGCAAATCATGCAGATTACAGAGCAAATAGTTATTTTGTCTCGTGCTGGAAACTTTGTTTTTAAGCATATTTTTAGAGAAGGCAACACTATTGCTGACCTCCTTGCTAACATGGGAGAAGAATCTAAAACTTTTTCTATCTTCAATGAAACTACTTTCCTACCTTAAAAGGCTAGAGCTTCGTTGGATATTGAATCTGACGACTCCCAAATTTCAGAGTTAAGAAGAAGAAGAACAAATTCATCATTGATATCCAGTGACTATGTGAGCCTTTTTTGGTGATTAGCAATTGGTATATAGTATCCAGCTACTTAGATGAGTGTCATACCATCGATAGCAATGATACTCACCAGAATACTCTTTTTTGGTGTACTTAAATGTCTTTAAAGGTTAATTTTATCAACCTTCACAATGTTATTGAGGCTAAGGTTTATGTCCTCCTCCATGTACTTAATATTTTTGGTAAATATACAGGTTCGGAGTCTTGCCTAAACTCCTCCATCAGTTAGATGGACCTTTGGAAAAAAAATGTAATATGACATGTTTCCTGTAGTAAAGCATGAATTATCAAATCATGATTACTACTATGCCTATGAAGGAACTTACTATTCACCTGTCCTGGCAATGTGTAAACAGATAATGTAACATCAGGAAGTGAAATTCAGAAAAGATGTATGGGAAAGCAACTGAAACCAATGATATTGGCAAACTTCAACCCAAAAAATACAGTGAGGCACATAGGTAAAGTGACTGTTACCCAGATTAGCCAGCATCTCATAATATTGAATTCAACAAGGAAACAGAAAAGATCAATTGAGTCTTTTTCTTAATATGTATAGTTCTGAATAAGAAGCACAACGATATTCCAAATACCCTTTATAATAGAGCATTGAAGTTACAACTTGTGAAAAGATCATAGAAATTTGGTGCCCTTGGAGTTTGGTTTTTCCTGTGAAGTCCATCAGATATCAGTGTGTACTTATCTTCCAGTTTTTTATGATTAATCGGCTATTGCAATTGTCGTCATCATAATAAAAATATATAACCTAAAGTAGGATGATAATCGGTGATCCTTTACATGCATCTTCAAGTCCGTTAAACCCAACTGGTAAAGCTAGACAAGAGCAGTAATCAAATTAACAGCTAGGATGAATTGTATCTTGACAATAAGAAGGCACTGTGTGGGATCTGTGACAGCTCATATGCCCTATATTGAATCAAGTCAGTGGGCAGACATCAATAGGGAAGAACTTATATACGTCTGCATGCTAACCAAAGGGGGTAATACTTAAGAGCATATCATAAAACAACCTCCGTCTCTCCTCAATGAAATCATTAAAGTGAGGCAATTCGTATTCGCTAATTAACTTAGGGAACTTAGGCATGTCACCTCACTGTGAATCTATCTTTCTTTATCGCGCTGCTCTTGGCGCCTTGACGGAACTACACCTAAAAGAACAGTACTAAAGAGGAACCAACATTTGGAGAGGCAGAACGTGTCCATAGATAGTTGCAGTCAGCATCGCTTCTCCAACGAATCCACCATGAGCAGGCTCATGGTCACTTCCACCACCTAAGTTATAGAAGTACCAAAGATACATCCCATGTTTAAGATCCTAAAGAACACTATTTAGTCCTAAGTATTCGTATATAATTAGTGGAAAATGCCAGCTAGAGTTCAAGGTTGTTCTGTCCAGCTAAGGAAAAGAAGATGCATAGGATAGGATGCCGCTCCTTTGATTATTATGTGGATACTTTGAAGGGAAAAAACAGGAGAGCCTTGAAGGTGTTAAAAGAAAAATGTGCACTTGTAGCATGCTTTTTATTTCTAGTGATCTTTTGGTGCAGCCATGAGGTTTATTTTAAGTGTTAGATGTAATGTAAAGTGAATCCATATCCAAGCCTTTAACCTAAATAAGTTTAAAGGTATCACAAAATCCGCTTGAGTACACGCAGAATGATTCAAGAAGTTGTGCATACTCTTGAAAAGCACAACAAAATTAGATGTTACCTCAGTATTTTCGAGTAAATGTAGAAAGAAACGTCCTTGGCTATTTAAATGGCTCCAAATATCTGTTGGCCTAAACTTTGTAAGTGTGTGGGCTGTCTCTCCTGTATTCTGTAAGTAGACAATCCACATATTTTATATATATATATATATATATATATATATATAGGCCACACACTTGGGTGAAAAAAACAGGGAAATTCCCTGTCTCCACACAAAATTCAATTATACATCTTCTCAAGATGAAAATTCAAACATGTAAATAAGCAATATCGAATTTTCAAAGTAATGCTGGAACACAAAGCAAACTCATCTTATATTCTAAATACAGTAACATAGATGAAGTAAAGTCTAATGAACTTGGATCTGCAGATATGATTGTATGCAAATACAATCAGGCTGTTTAGAATATATCACTTGTTTAGGACTGAGAAGTTGTTGGGAGGTATAACTTTGTGTTGGTACAACAAACGGGTAAATATCCTTAAAAAAGTCAACTTGAAAGGATTTAAACTGAAGAAAAACAAGTAAAGGAAAGTGCAAACTCAACTGACCAACAACAAAAATATGGAAGCTACTAAATTTATTATCTTTATGAACAGGTAAGTAATGAATTACTATATCAAATTTCCTAGGAATAAAATGTCAAACTGCTCCATATTGGTGTTTCATTAGTGCGACCGTGATTCTTACTGGAGGTGGAAGATATATAGAGAGACCTCATTAGCATATTAATTTCCACAAAAGTTAATTCCAATTCTTAATGGATTTGTTGAATAAACAATATACCTATCAGTATTACTTCAATAGCAAATTCTAAAGCAATACCTTTTCGTTAGCCTAAATTCGGTGAGTAGAGCTAACGTAGTTGCACGGGTTAACTTCTCGTTGTTTCATATTATCATTCTCCACTTCTCGTAAGTCCTAACTCTCTAAACTGAATGAACTGGACACGACAATGAAAACTCACTTTAAGATTTGAGGGTGAGGAGTACTTTGAATGAACTGGCGAGGACGATGAAAACTCGGTTTAACATTTGAAGGTTGTATATAATAAACCAAATTTGCATTGGTAAGTCACATATAGGAATGTAGCACGGGCTAACAAGTGCAAGATCAGGCTCGCAACTCGAACTTCAGAAATCTTATATATCGTGAGATTGACTAATGCATATGCTGATTATTAAGCATAAGCAGGAATACTTGATGCATAAGTCATCTTATCAAACTCAACAAGGCTTATTAAAGTATGATATGCAGGGATAAAATCAATTAGGATATTTAGGGAGCCAAGGAAATATGGAGAAGCTAGTACAAGCAGAAAAGAGACATGAATTGTATGTTCACAGAGGAACAAACCGGTCAGCAAGACACTAAGCGTAGAAAATATTAATTTGAACAAGTTTAAGGTTCATTTTGCGGAGAAACTGCTAATATACTGGAGCTAAAAATAATTATAGATGGAGAAACCAGTGTTAGGAATAAAACAGAGGAAATATTTAATAAACTCAGTACTACTGTAGCTCCCCTCCTGACTCCAAGATCAAAATTTTACCGAAAATTTAACGGAAAAAGAGAGGAATGTCTGAACACCCAAATAGCAAGAAATTCATTTATATAGAGAGAAATTGTTGAACAGCTAAACAAGCCAAAATTAGGTTTGACCAAAAATCACAAACTAAGTTCCCACATGCAATCACATGAAAGGAGGAACTATGAATTCCCAAATAAGGGGAGGAGACAACATCAACTACAGAAAGAGAACTCAAATGAAAACGTAAAATCCAGAGCATTGATGAAAGCGAACTCACATACGTCAAAAGGAAGAACACCGAGATTGACGAGACTGAGCTGGAAGAAGAGGTTTATCAGCGGGGAAGAAGCTTTGTGAAACCCAGCGAAACAAAGTGAACCATCTCGACTATACCGATTAGGCTTTACAGAGAACTAGTCTGTCCGTTACTATTGACTACAATTAATAAAACAGTAAATTTATTATTTTATCCTTATTAATTATGAAAAGGATGAGAAGTTCTATATATTTTCATAGTAATTAGTCATTTAATTGAGAGTATAATAGGTAAAAATTATCTTTTTTTTTATTTATCAAAATAGACAAGTAATTAGGGATAGCTATAAAAAAAAATAAACAAGTAAAAAAGGACAAAGAGAGTACTAAATTATCTTAACAAGAGCATGTAAAATCTCTAAACACCCTTACTGCTTCCCTTTTATATGTATACTCCTTGCGTTTAAAAAAGAATGACATCTTTTTCTTTTTATTCTGTTTCAAAAAAAATGATCTCTTTCTTTTTTTGATAAGATTTTACTTTTACCTTTCCACGTGGCATATTTAAGGCCACAAGATTAAAGGATTATTTTGTACATTCGACATAATTTTAATTTTGAACCATGAGATTCAAAAATCTTATTTATTTTCTTAAACTTCGTATCAAGTCAAACTAGGTCTATATATATAAAAGACTTTCAGAAAATTTCAACGTGTCTTCTTGGTGGTCATTCAATTGACAAATAGGGATATTTTTATCACAAAAATTCTAGCTTCTCATCTCAAGGTGATTAGGTAAACAGGGGTATTATTGTCTTTTCACCTTCTTATGTATACGTTTCTTCCTCTCTATGCATTCATCAAATACGTAGTCTTCTACAATTCAACTATAATCTTGAACGCATTGGGAGTCATCTCCATTTTCTTTTCTCTGCTTTTGGTTTCTACTTTTGCTTTAGGTTTTTTACTTCGTTCTTGATTCCTTCTATATTATACAAAAGGGTAAATTGTTGTACTGTATATAGATAAAGGAAGACCTTGTCGTTCTGTTGAAACTGCTCTGTTTATATTGTTGTTACAAGGTCCGTAATTTCAGTTATCGTTTTCTTCTTTTTTTCCAATTAGATTTTCGGATTTCTTTCTGCTGAAATTGGATTGGATTATAAATTTTGTATGGTTAACTTATGTGCTAAATGGAATTATGTTTTTGGAATTTCAATTTTTTTTTATTTTGTTTGAGATCTGCTAATTTTGGAGCTTCAAAGCCTTTGAAATTATAGCTAAACCAGACTTGATATTCGCTCTGCATGTGTTGTGAGAAATCTTTTGGTCGTTTTGGTTGATTAAGCTAGATGAATCTTATGTATTAGTGTAGGCTTTCTGTTGGATATTAGTATTGAATATTATGCTTGTGTCTTAATTGTTGATGGGCTTTGGAAAATTGATATGATCCTCTTTGATCTTGGCATTTTGTAATTTTTTTCCCCGTTAAAGTTGGTTAATAAGTGCCCACAATTGCAGTCTTGATTTATTTAATAAAGAAAAAGTTCTAATCTTTGTTGATGAACTGCTCTTTTTAATACAACAACAACACACCTAATGTAGCCCACAAAGTGGGGTTTAGAGAGGGTAGAGTGTACGCATATCTTCGATAAAGTCTTCGATCGCCTGAAGATGGCACAGAAAGACAAAAAGAGAATATATTTTTGTGGAGGTGAGACAGAATGGGAATATTAAAGTGTTCCATGTAACATTCCGGAAAATGTACTTGTCTAGTGAAGAGCTCATTAGATTTTAAGAATATGAATTGAGGTACATAGGCATCCCAATGCCCAATATTGAGTAATATTGGGCATATTAGAGAATATTGGCTTAAGGTGTTAGCCAATTTTTGTATGTATTCACAAGTAACTTATAACTTAAAAATACCCTTTGATGTTCAAATACTCCAATCCAAGCTTATTTCGAAATTGTACCTGCAATGAAGATCCTAAGCTAAAATTATTGAATTCTTAGCATATTAGGTACGAGGCATCCAAGTGTCAAGCCTAGGTACCATAGCACATAATCATTTAAAATGATCATGTAGATTAAGCAGTGCCCAAGGACATAGTGAGGACCCTTGGACAAGAAGTGAACTTTTCCAGAAGTGCACGGTTAGGAAAATGCACAGCAACACATGTGCAAGCACATGTGCAACCGGCCGATAGACAAGCCCAACCGATTTGGTTAGGGCGGTTAGGGGACAGGCATGTCGGATCAAGCCACGTGGGACCGAGCCCCCTAACCAAACCTAGGTTCTAACTAACCGACCTAACTAACTAACTAACCTAGGACTAACTAAAATTAACTAACTAGGGTGCCCGAAATCCTAAGACCTAACCGGGTACACTAGCCGAGTAACTAACTCAAGAAACATCCTAGTACCTAACCTAGGATGGTCCAAAGGGGTTGGTTATGATCCTAACAACTTAGGGGAACTTTAGTAATTACCCTAGGTCACTTAATTAATTAAATTAGCAACTTAATTAATTAATTTAATTCCTAGTCAAACCCGAGACCCTAAGTCAAATGTTCTCCTAGTTGTAGTCAATTTAGGAGGGGCGTTTTAGGTAATTTAAGTAGAGGGTCTTTAGGGTAATTCTTGGGACGTCTATATATTGATATTAGGTCAGTTTTAGACCACTTTTACACGTCTCAAATCAGAATCAAACGAAATTCTCTTAATCTCTCAAGAACGCTCTCTTTTTCCAAATTCCATTGAAGAACAAGAAAAGCTTAAGGAAAAAGACAAAGGTCTTGATGTTTCCAATCAGATTTCATGGATTCTTCATCTATAAGGTATGGGTTTTCACTCTTGGGATTCCTTTCCCCAACAGGTCCTTTCAAGATAAGTTTTCAAGAACTTCAAATACTAGGGTTTTACTCTACAAAATGGATTTTCTTCCCAACCCTAGATTTATGATTTTCAATGAAAAGTAAACGTTTTTATACTTGATTTCGCATGAATTGTTGAGTAATTGATTGATAATGTTTGAATGTCGTGTGATACATGTTTTTTCTCTATGTGATGGTTTCAAATGTGTTGTTTGTAGTGTTTGATAACGTGAAAACGTTAGGGTTAGAATGTAAGGTTTGAATGAACTCTTTAATGACCCGTTTACCTTCTCCTATGCTATGCATTGATCTTGTACATGATTTAAAGAGTTGTTCTTGATTATGTCATTGAGTATTTCACTATGTATGATTATGAATATTGCATGATGAATAAGGTTCTTGGAAGCAATAGGTAAGTCTTCTAAAATTGTGATTACTCCAAGATGTTTATGCTAGCCTATAAGTCATGATGCTATGTCATGAAAAGTATGCATGATGTTGCTATGTGAATATGCTGGACTATGAACATCTAAATTGTGAGATTATGATAATAATACGAATATGCAAGTTATGATACTCTCTTGTATGCTTTACACAAGATGATTATGCCATTTAAATCTCACGAAAGAAAGGTTACGATGAAAGGACAATTCTCATTTAATCTAAAAGAGCTCATGATCATGTTATACAAGGAGATAATCTCCTATGACCTATGATAAGTTTTTGATAAAAGACAAATTAAAGGTTATTTCAAGAAAAGGGACTTAAGCTAAGCATCGATGAACTAGATATGGGAAGTGTTCCTTCCCTAGCGGGAAGGTAGGTTCACAATGATTCTCATGAGATTGAGGCTGCCATGTAATGTGGAACTATGGGTCTCTAATACATCTCCTAGTTCTTGAACTATGCTGCCACCATAGGATACTAGCTAGTGGATCCACTTAGAAAGCTACGTCATGTTCGGTTCTACTTTGGCTGGTAGACCACCTCTTTTCGATGTGGGGAAGACACTGGATTCCATGTTTAGCTCACATGGTCTATGTCGTTTAATGCATATGTTCTCTCATGTAAAACGAAAGACAAGTAAATGAACGATGACTAGGGTGACTTGAGGAGTTTGCTTAGTACAGGTAGTGGTATGGGACGTTACCTAGACATTGTACAAGTTGACTCTAAGGGAAGTCCTAGGAGATTGTTCTTATGAATATGATAATGTGAAAGATATGATGATTATGATATATGATGTTACTCTTATATGAATGTTGGTCATTATGATGAATATGTTATTTGGTTATTTGCTATATGAAGTGATGACTACTTATGTTACAAGTTACATGAAGCAAAACTTTACTTATGGTCTCCTATCTTATCTACTTGGTTGTGTGGGGTTATGGGGTATCACATGAACATTGCACTTGTAGGTTGGGGATGAGGTCATTGGTAAATATTTTGTATGTTGTGTCTATATGATCTATTGAATATGAAATGTTAACATGACTCTATGAGAATATGTCTTTGATTTTGATCATGCTTTAACTTGTATGTGTTATATGGTATGTGCATTGAAGACTTTCATATGACTTAGCATGTTTTCTAAAGAGATGATAAATGATCCTTTTTCATGCATGTCCCTATGTGTTATGTGCATATATCCATACTTATTACATGTGGCGTACTAACCCCATTACTTTATTTTACTACAACTGTAGGTACCGGCCATTGAAGTTAAGCAGGTCGATTTGAAAAAGCTTGGAACTCTTTCTCCAAGTCTTGATAGGTCCTCATGTTCGGGACGCTATCACTTATATTCCAGCCTATGAAGACTTAGTAGTTTTTAGGATACGTTAATTCCATTCTGTTCTTTGGATTCTTTTGTATTAAAGCCTATATGGCATATTGACTATTATTGGCTTTGCACTCTTAGATGGTTTATATATATATGAGACAGTTTTAGAATATCGTATGTTTTTATAAATCTTAAGTATGAAGTCTAAGTATATTTCATTAGTATAAAAGTTTTTAATCTTCTGCAAAATTTAACTGTGTGATTGTGATGAAAGCTAAGAAAAGGCTTGTCTGCGACCTCTGAGAGGTTAACGACGTCGGTCTCATCCGGGGTCCAGGATCCGGGTGTGACATTCCCACTGCAAAATTCAGAAAATGGCATTAGTAGATTAGATCGTATTGTTTGTGCTTCATGGTTGCCCCGAATCTTTCTAATTTATTATTTTGTTGTTGCCCATCTCTCCATCCGAGATAAATTCAGCTTTTCTTTCACATTTAGGAGATTGCTAGGTTTTTTAGATTAAGGGAAAAAGGATACTGCTTACCTTAAGGAATATCAAATGACCTATTGCATGAAGGCGTCAATAATTTGTTGCACGTTTGTTCTGTATCTCTTGGTAATCGAAGAGACGGTAAGAACTACCCTATCCGTATACTTGGATAAATACTTCACACACCGTTGCTGGTTGATATTCTTTGGCAATTAGTTTTATTCGCTTGAGAGTCATCACATAACTTTGATTATTCCAAACATGGACAAATGTATGTTAGCATATTTAGTCACAGGGGGCGAGGTGTGTGGGAGATAAAATTTCATTCCTCATTTCATATTGATACAAGAGGTTTACGTTAAAGTAATGAGCCTTAGGACTAACTCAATACCAAATTAGCTCATGAGGTGACTGATGAGTATATTTCAAGACCAAATAGGTAGACAAACAACTCATCCCTCGAACCAATGTGGGCAATCAAGCAAAATCATAAAAGCCTGAGTCCATGTTACCTGTGTATGAGCTTCTTAATTCAGCTTAATGACTTTAATAGCAGGATCAACAAAGCTTCAAGTGAAATTGCTTTCGCAACTACATAAATGGGATAAATGATCAATTATTTAATGGAGCTTCCATATTTTTTTATTTTCTTAGCTCCCTAGGCCTCTCGGTTGCTCTGCTTTGTCTTTCTATAGTTCAATTGTTTAATGACACTTTTATATTTCTTGATTTTCTTAGCTTCCCTTCATATTTGGGTGGTTCTGTTTTGTCTTTCTATACTTTGTTGATAAACTTTTTAATAGTTTAGAAAGTTGATTTAGTAAATAAAAAAAAACATAAATTTCTTCAACTTTATATAGCCAAATCACAGAAGTTGAGTTGCTACGGAAGGAAAAAAAATTCACTCATTCATTTTATCCAAAGTTCATATATGGTAATGCATAAAACACATAAGATTTAAGCATGTTCAAATGTAGAAAAAACCTGTCACGACGGAGTTTAATTGAAGCCTATGCTACGCTATGACTATTAAACAAAGCTCAAGGTTGGAATTTATCTAAGAGAACCTTTTTTTTCTCATGGTCAATTATATATTGCATTGTCAAGAGCTAGAAGTTCTGATTGTGTTAAAGTATTAATAAGATTGCCAACAGTTGAGGATAAAAATGATTGTTCTACACATAATATAGTTTATGACAAACTTATTGCAAAAGCTTTGTCTAAATTGATAGTGATACAATTTACGGTAAAAAAATCCTCTTACTTTCTTTGACAATTTTACCTTTCAATCATATTATATTACGTTATGCAAATTTGTTACTATCTATATTCTATTTGCTCATATTATTATTATCATGTGCTAGCAACATTATAATATTAAAATCGCAGAATAGAAAGATTAAGCATAAATGCAGTTAGAAGAAAACTAAAGAATGAGCAGTTAAAGTGCAAGTCGTTGATAAGGGCCGATCAAGAGATAATCAGTAAAAAATAAAAAAATATCAACTCATTATTCTTCAAGATGAAAAGGTACGACATTGCTTCCATCACATCCACTTAGATTTTTCTTAGTTTTCTTTATCTGTTTTGCAATCATATTTACTCAAATTTATTTCACCTCTTTTTATTTGCTTCAATATATGTTTTGTAGATTTATTGTGGATATATTAAAACTAAAATATGAGTGAAATAGTTGTATATACATAAGAGTTGATAAATTAAAGGAGCAACTTATCAGACCATTCAATTATTGTGCCTGGAAATATCAAACATCAAAATACTGAAATGATTATGAGAACTGATAAAAAGATCTTAATGGGAGGTAGCTAGCCTCTTGATATCAATTGACGTGTGTGCAAGATGATTCAAAACACAATTTTAAAAATAATGATAGAGATGTAGTAGTTTGATTGTTTTGAGCTTATCTTACCTTTCTGTTGATATGTTCTGAGGTTTGAAAAGACACTAATATGGAATTAGAAAACAATGTAAAAACCCTACATAAAAATAAACATAGACCTCGCATGAATATTTTTAGACAAAGCAAATATGAATTGTTCTAATACAAATTGTAAGTCAAGTTTTTTTGTAGAACTTACAACCTGAAGTGCATACTAAGCTTGTGTTGATGGTCAGTTGAATGAACATTTGGCAATAATTTACTCCATAAAATATTGTTTCTGTAGGATGGCAATGTGAT
This sequence comes from Solanum sitiens, assembly GCA_016801875.1. NCBI lineage: Eukaryota > Viridiplantae > Streptophyta > Magnoliopsida > Solanales > Solanaceae > Solanum > Solanum sitiens. The sequence continues at coordinate 36,332 of JABWTJ010000224.1, read as the reverse complement.
CTTTAAATGGGATCTTGTTGTTATTCAAATTCAACACTTTCTATTCTTTTAAAATAAAAAATGTGAGTAGTAACTCTTCCTATTGTAACACACCAATGGAGGTTTAAGAATTTCAAATTTGTTTTTATTTTAGAAGTTCACAATTGATAAATTAACACCAGTTATACCATCCAAGGGTGTGATCATTTTTGTGTTCTTTTGTATTCCTTGCACATTTTCAATTAAGGTTTAAGGTAGGGGCCACTTCTAACTTAGAATTACCATGCAAAAATTTTGCCGTATGTCTAACTATTCAAATTAGCTCTATTCTGATAATTGTGATTCTTAATACTTCAAACCGAAAAGATAATTTTGCTTCTACCAGTACTGATAATGAATAATCATGTCTGCACCCGTGATTCCTCTTTTTTCCTCTCCACCTAATTTACATTTTTATATGTCTTACTTATCGAGTAACAACTTTAAATTATCCTCTAATTTTCATTATCTTATTTATTTTAAAATAGATGCCAATTTGATGTCACTATTACAGACATCATTGATTCAGCAAAAGCACTAATCGCAGATCAACCTGCTGATATAATGTTACATCTCACTTCAGAAGAGATCTACAACATTCGCTGCACTAAGGTGTATATATATATATATATATATATATATATATTACACCTAATTAAAATAAATATAATATAAATGCCTGTTGTTAACTAATCTTTTCTTATCCATAAAAATTTAAACGCCTCTCCTAGAACCAAATGTTGCCTCTTGCAAATGTGACAAGAGAATTAACTGTAAAGATATAATTCTCCATTCAAATCAAAAAGTCATTTGCTAAAAATATAGATGAAACTCTTGAAAAATTAACTATCTTGTCATATGCGGAAAAAGAAAACATCATCAGTGCACCATCATCACCTACTCCAATGGACACAGCAAGAAACAGCAACAGAAAGATTGAAAATTCTGTCACAAACAAAAAAGACAAGGAAGAAGCCACTTCCCATCACATGCATGCTCTAGAGGTGAAACTCCCCCTCAAAAACTTTATAAAAAGGTATATAAACTTCTACATGAACAATACCATTTTACCTTTTCAAAATTGTTATTTCCTACACGCAGAACTTCAACTAGCTACAGTATTTTATTTTTTTATCAGTAAAAAGCCATGCCCCCTACATTTTGTAATATAACTGGAGCCATTTCGGTCAATGCAGCAAGCATATCCATAACAAATCGCTTTTCTTTTACCTATGTAAATAAAATGTACATACCTCTGTTATAGAACTTGGGTCTGCCACCTAATATATTATTTTGGTTGTGTCACAATTGTTATATACTAAATATGAAACCTTCATATATGTGTCTCACTTGAAATGTTGGGCCCGTGCTAGCACGAACCATCCACTTCTAGTATATTAGAAGCAGCAGTTTCAGCATGCCTTCTTTGACACTTTGGAGGGTGTTTCAATAATTCACGTAGAATTGAAACAATATTATTGGCTGAAAATTTTTCTCACTGTAGCAACAATATAGATATTAGATGGACTGGACCGTATTATTCTTTGCTTAGCTCATCAGACATGAAGCAAAAGGAAGATTGAAAATCCTGTTACAAGCAAAAAATACAAGGAAGAAGTCATTTCCCATCACAGGCATGCTCTAGAGGTGAAAACTCCCCCTCAAAAACACTATAACAAGGTATATAAACTTCTGCATAAACTATTCCATTTTACCTTTTCAAAATTTCTACTTCCTAAAACATCTCGTAACTTGAAATAACTAATATTATGCTAAGAAATCAAGAATAATCATTTTTGGAAATAAATACGGAAATCTGGAAAATTTTCTAAGTGTAAAAGTGATGTTTTCGTCATTAACGGTCATAACTCCCAGCTTAGGAGGAGTTTGGGTGAGTTCTTTATATGATTGGAAAGCCCTTGATATGATATTTCCAATGGCGTCGAGTTTATGCATTTTGGATGTTGTATGATTGAGATATGTCTTCCGTAAGTTGGGTTGTTGGATCGAGGAGAATCAAATTTGGATTTTAGTAAGGGTAAAGTAGTCTTTTCACCCTACTATTGTTTTAAGGGTTTATTAAGGGAAAAGTTAAGCCTTAAGCCAGTTTTTAGAATATTAAATACGCTTAGGGCTTGGGAGAAAAGAGAAGAGAAGAAAGAGAAAGGAGAAAAGACGATGATTTCACCAAAATCGTTGAGAGAGTTTCATCGGGGGTGATCCCTTTCAGGTATGTGAGATCTTTCTATGTTGGGTTTGTTCACCCACACACCAATATGTTTAGTTCTTCAAGTTTCATATAGATTGAATGATAAATCTTGAAGTTCTTGATGAACAAGTTGTTAAATTCCTATTGGGTAGGTTGTAGAATACCTTTAGTGGTTTGATTCGTGTTTTCGGGCTGTTTTATGAGTCTAAACTATTGGGTATTGAGTATATTAGTGATCCTAAGTGTTTGGAGGAAGATCCATAGAAGTTTGGGAGGTTTAGAGTTGACAATCGGAGAAGAAAAGTCAGAAAACCCATCTGACAGGCCCTGGGGCACCGCGCTTACGAGAGACCCTCAGGACAGACTTTGTCCGTCAGGCTATGGCGCGTTGTGCCAGCCAGAGCACCTAAGGACAACCTCTGTCCGTCAGGCTCTGGCGCCCGCAACTTTTAGAGGACTAGGGTCACCTAGAGATCCCATTTCTCCCCCATCTTTTTCGTACTAGTTCCTAAGTGATGTACCTATTATTCCTAGTCGATTTCAACACTCTAAAGTACATCTAAACATCATGAAATCTAACATAAACATGAGATCATGATCCTTCAATCCATAATCCAATTCAAGGGAAGTTAAAATCAAAGTCAAAGAAGTTAAGACTCAAGTCTAAAAGTTAAGAAGCAAGTCAAAGAAGGTTCCTAAAGCATTCAAGAGTCTTAAACAAACATTTTAACCTTGTTTTAAGGCTCAAACAATGAGTTAAACAAAGAGTAAAGAGTTGAGTTAAATTCTCAAAAGCTATAAGGGAACTAAGTATTCCCTAAGAGTTAAGTTTCAATCTAAGCAAAGAGTATCAAGCTGAGTTCACTTCTCAAGAGTTATAAGGGAACTAAGTAGTCCCTAAGAGTCTAAACAAAATGTTTTAAAACTTTTGAGAAAGAGAGGAAGCTAGACTTCGACAGAGCCTATGACTAGTTTTAGTAAAAGAAAAGGAAACTATGATTTCCAAGAGAGCTTTTGAAGCTAAGTTTGAGCAGTTATCTCAAACTACAGAAGAAGTTGCTTTAAAAACATATGAGCTAATTTTGGGAGTAGCATTGAGCACCGATATGGTGACGCAAGTTCATATTAACTCAAGTCTCCATAAACCATGTAGCCAGCATGGAGAGATAAAGGGTCATACTTTTTAGATGATTCCTTAGTGCTTTTTAGCATAGACTAGTGGATCCACTTAGTAGTTCAAGTTCTATACCGACGGCAAGGTATATAGCGGTCCTCTTGCAACGTGAGGTAATACGTTGTAACATCACTTAGGCTCATAGTGATGGTTGTCAGTTAGAGAATCTCCCACAGAAATTATATTACTTTCATATATAAATAAAGTTGAGTTTATTATTGTTTTATCTTTAATGAACTAAGTGTTTACACTGTTTTACAAGTTCCCTTTATACCGCATGTGTCCTTACGCTTTATATTTAATTGTTATATCATGAGTTGAGTAGAGCGAAGGTAAGTTCATTCTTACTCCTTTCAAGCTTTATAGTTGTGTTTAGCATTTCCAACTCACATACTCGTACATTTAATGTACTGATGCCAGTTGGCCTGCATCGTCTTATGATGCAGACGTTGGTAACCAGGATCAACATGCAACACTTCATTGATCCAATTTGAGCTCCAGAGTCAGTTATGAGTCTCCTTGCATTCCGGATGACATCTTTTATTATTTATTTTTTTAGATTAAGTTCAATAGAATGTTGTGGGGTCTGTCCCAACATTCATCAAAGTAGTTTTAGAGGCTTCATAGACGGATAATTAGTAGTTCAGTTGTATCTCTTTATTTCAGATTCTATATTTGAGACTTAAGTGTCGTTTTGGCCAAGACAGTATTTAAAGTTATTTTATGAGAACTTTTTCCCAATTCTATAATTGAGTTAAGTTGAGTCTTCCGCTGAGATAAGTAAGCCAGGCCAAGGGTTCGCTCAAGATCAGCAATGATCATTGGGTGCCGGCCACGTCTAGGGTGTAGATTCGGGGTGTGACACTTCCTACATTCAAAACTTCAACTAATTGCTGTATTTTAAATTTTTTATCAGTGAAAAGTCATGCCACCTATATTTTGTAATATAGTTAGAGCCATTTTCGATCACTGCAATAAGCATATCCATAACAAATCGCTTTTCTTTTGCCTATATAAATAAAATGTACATACATATGTTAAAAATGGACTCCATCACCTAATATATAATTTTGGGTGTGTCACAGTTGTTATGTAATTAATATGAAACCTTCATATATGTGCCTCACTTGAAATGTCAACACAGATCATTCACTTCTAGTCTAGTATATTAGAAGAAGCAGTTTCAACATGCCTCCTTTGGCACTTTGGAGGGTGTTTCAGTAATTCACGTAGAATTGAAAGAATATTTTTGGCTGAAAAGTTATCTCACTGTAGCAGTAATATATATATATTAGATAGACTTAACCTTATTCTCCTTTACTTAGCTTATCAGACATCACCAGATTCTCACTTAGCATTTCATAGATATTGTCGTTGAGACAACCACGTGGACTTCATCCGTGTTGTTCTTCTAATGGTTTCTTTGTTAATTTGTAAGCTAAAATTTAAGTAAATTATTATGGAGTATTTCATATGCCCCCCCCCCCCCTCCTTGCTTAAAAAATAGAAAATAATTAAATTATATAATTTAAATAAAATTATATATAAAATGTATCAAAATATTATGTCATGTAAGTAGGTCAATATGTATGCTTTGGCCTGTAGGGTCATTTTAGTTACTTTGTGATTTCTTTGTTTTAATTCGTTGTCTTGTTTTTTGAATTTTTGTATACTAAAAAACTACGTCAAATTATTGTAAATTATAATAATTAAAAAATATAAAAAAAATATTTGACTTTTACAATTCTATCAATGCCACATAAATTGAAACAAGTAATATAATATGTATTATTTGAAAATGGTTTAACAAGTACTGTAAATCTCAATAACTAATATCTTGAAATGTTTTTAAAACTAATTTTCCTAACTCTTGAAATTTTATTTGTGCCACATAAATTGGGACAAAAAAAATAATATATATTATTTGAAAATTATGTAAGAGATACTAAAAATAATAATTAGCCACTTCAAATATTTATAAAAAGAACGTTTGGCTTTCAAATTCTATTAGTTTCACATAAATTGAAAAAAAAGGAAGATAACATAGTAGTACTTAAAAATCACATAAACTTTACTTTTAATCACAATAATGTACAAACTCAAGATATTTAGAAGATGTATAAAACATTAGGTTGACTTTCAAAATTATGTCAATGTTGCATAAAGCTAAATAGAGAAAATAACAAATATTATTTAAAAACGACATTAACATTAATATAAATTGCATTAACTAATAAATTTAAATATTTAAAAATTAAGACGACTTTTCAAATGTCATCTATAATCACATAAATTAATAGAGAAAGAGTAATATATATTATGCCCGTGCTAGCACGGGTTCCAATGAGTATATAAATAAGAATAAGAATGTTTCCTTCATTTCTTTTCTCCCCTTTCCATATTAGGGGTCACATACTTCCAATTTATGACTTTATCCTTCTTAATATCTCAAACTACAAATTAATGGTGACGGTTGTATAAACTATGACCCAAGTTCTTGTTTACATTTACTCGCACAAGTAGATCATTATTCAATATTCTTTACCTTATTATTCGAGTCAAATAAAAATATGAATATAATAAGCACAAAAAACATAATCTAAAAGACTAACATAAATGTTTTAATATGTAAATAGTGTCATGAATATGATTATTAATTATTTTGTAGGTCATGATGATAAAAAATTGTGAGTTAATTAAAAAAATTGTGTGGGTAATAATATCAAGGTCATTATTTTACGTTAAAGAATTGACTTTTCTTAGTTCTTAACAATGCATATTTATATAATTAAGAGAGCTACCAGAGTAAAATATTTTTAATGTAGCACGAGAAAAAAAATAAAAATGACATTCAAAATATTAAACTTTCAATTGGAAAAATTGTGAGAAATTGAAAAGTGTAGTACAATACACATGTTCTAAAAACAAAAGGCAAAATAACATCAATAGAAACCAACCTATTGCATAAAAGTTGTAAGACGGTCAACAAAAAACACTACTTATAGAAGATATTGAGTCATGATATCAAACTAAAAAGCCTTTTAACTTGTATAATAATTGCACCAATCAACACGAATAAAATTTTTGAATGCAAGATACACTATATTTAGGAACCTTCAAAGAGTACCCTAAAATTAAAGATTCATAGATAACATCATATACTTCATTAATCCAAATATCTTGTTGTAAAATAAATTGAGCATCATTAGTTATCATATTTAACACTAATATAATCATTATATTTGTATTTTAAAAAAGTAAAATTATCAATAGAAAGTGAAAGGAATAAGATAAACTGAAAAAATGAACCATTGTGATAAGAAGAGGATTGATTATCTTTGATGTAGGATGAAAGATGTTACAATTCAAAAACTAGTCAAGATGACATCTGTCTTATCCCACCAACACTACTTAGCCAAAGCCCAACGAAATAAGAAAATGTGGAAGTAAATCAGAATAAAAGACTAACATATATTCAAAAAACACGAATAATATAATATAGCTCAAATATAACCTCAAAATCTAATTGTCATGTGTACAAACCTCTAAGTATTACATTAGATTAAAATAAGAGTCTAAATGTCGTTGTTTCTAGAATAGAACAAGAACATAATAAAAGAGTAAAAGGTGTCTACCGAGATGACAGCAGATACCTCACAACTCTCCACAGTAAGCCTCGAACACAAAATAGAAGAAATAGTGATTACGATGATCCAAACTCATAACCTACACAAGTGTAGAAGCAAAGGAGTGAATACCAAATAAGACAATTCTCACCAACAAGCAAAAAAATAACGCTAAGTAAAGCAATATATGACACACCCCTTTTTCGCGCAATGGCAGATAAGGATTTTTCCAATTTAAGTGACGTTATTCAATTAGGGATTATTTTATTTTTCAGAGTCGCCACTTGCAATTGAGTTATGGTGTTCCAAGTCACATTTTCTTTTAATCCCTAACCAAAAGGAAATGACTCTATATTTTGGTCTGCGAATCAGAAATTCAGGTAAGCAATTCTGTTGACCGAGGGGAAGGTATTAGGCATCCCTCGAGTCCCGTGATTTTAGCACGGTCGCTTTTATTGACTTATACTCATTTTACTATTTTTTGATATATTGTGTCTATATGCCATGATTTACTTATTTTTTGATTGTAGAATTTTTATTAGTCTTAAACTGGATGCATAACTGCATTCTCGATCTTAACATTTGGAGACATAATTGTCTTTCCCTCTCGAGTTCATCACACCAAATAATCTCAATTTAAACCTCTCGATTTGAATTAACAAACAAATAATTATTAAAATAATTTGGACAATGCGTGTCACCGCATCCTTGAGTTTCTTTTAAATGTTTCAAAGAAACGCGTGTAACCACATTCTTAATTGAAACTAATTTAAAAGGCCTAATACCTATCTAATACTACAAAAATATTTAATAAAATCAAATAAAATAAATCAAAACTTCTAGGATACAATAAATTCTGGGTTATTTTGTATTTTTTTTATTTTTATTTACTATTAAAGTTAATGTTAAGATTAGGCCTACACATATTATTTTTTTTATTTTTTATCTTTAAGTTGGTGAAAAAATTACGCATACACATATTGTAACTCTTATAAATCCAAACAAAACAATGATGAATTGCTAAAAAATAATCTCATCCTTTGTTTGGTAAATAAAACAACAATAATTTTTTAGCCGAATAAATTCTACTTTATCATTATTGGTTTGTAAGTTAAGACAAAACACTACCACGACCTGTTTATTTTAAGAAATAACAGTTAACGAATAAAAATTAATAAATAAAAATAAACACTAATTAAAGCTATTATCATGCATTAAATAAATATATAACACTCAACCCAATATTCATTTCAATTGAATTATGAATGAAGTAAAAATGTATGAAACTTATCACAGAAGTATATCAAATTCCATAAATACATTAAAGATTTAAGGCAAAGTTACACCTCAAAATGAAGAAAATAAGTACCACAAAACTTTGATAGAAACTTGATTAGAACACCCACAAATCTTTTTTAGATTGTATGTAATGGTATATGTGTTGTATTTATAGGAAAGTAGTAATGAAGAAGGAAGAAAAATACCAATGTGTTGGTTAATTATGATAGGAAGAATATATAAATATAAAGTGACTTTTTTTCTCTTTTCTGTGAGTGTGTTGTTGTATCTCTTTATGTTTTCTTTTCTTCTTCCTTTTTGTGTTTTTATCGTCTTTTCTTATGTTGTACGTGTGTGCATGTACATTTTTGTGATTTTCCTTTGTTGTGTAATAGTAGTATGTGTATAGGTGTGTGGGGAGTGTTACTGTTTGTTTTTCGTGGGAGTGTGGGTTGGTAGTGTAAGGGTGTGGCTAGTGGGGTAATGAGAGAAAATGGTGGGTGAAAATGGGGTTATATTTAGTTTTTTTTCTTATTCTTTTTATTTTTAAAAATATAATAATGATAATAATAATCATAATGTTTACTTATTATTTTGAACTAATAAAATATAAGAAAAGTCAAATAGCTAGTCAAAAAATATAATTAGAATATACTAGCTTATTTATGAAAAATTAAACTAAAAGAAAACATATATTTTTGTAGTTTTCCAATCTTTTAAACTAAACTTACTAAAATACGATGAAAAAAATAAAATATTTAAATTATAAATAAAAGCAATATTTATGTACTAAAAATAGTGTAATACCTTAAGTTCGATAAAAAGTTACGTGTCTACAAATTACCGTTCTTTTAATGGAAAAATGAATAATTTTCAGACAAAGAAGTAGATAACGTGATAAACTTTGACCGGACTTGTATTTGAAGGAAAAAATTTGTGACCGAGTCCTTCGTTTGGACATCCTACATATCTCGTGTTATAAGGGAATCCACATGTATGTAGTTCAAGGAGACGAGCAGATGAGTTGGAAGTTAAGTAAGGTTCCATCGAGGGTCCAAGTCGCGACTCTTATTCTTATTTAAAAGAATAAAAGCTAATAGTCAATAGGAGAATGAAAGTACAAACTCTTATCTATGCAACATCTCTTGAGTCTTCACTTGAGTCTGGAATTTCAGATATTACCTTGATTTTTGGGTGAATATCTTGATCTTGAATAAACTCGAGGCTTAACTTTCTACTTAAAATGACAATTTGAAATGCTCTTTAATGACTTGATGTTTTCTTGATTAGAAGCTGAATGGAAATAGATATAAGGAAATCAGGATGCTACATGCATTGAAGAAACCAATTTTGGCTATCATGGGGATTGATCATCTTGAAAAAATGTTGAAACTTTGTTCTTGAATTTCAAATCCATGTTTCGCTTGAAGAAACCTAAAAACCATCACAAACAAAAGAAATAAAAAAAAATCCCCAGTTTTCACTGGAAATATTTTGTGAGTTATTAGCAAATGTGAAAAAAAAATTAGATAAATAAATAATCTCAGAGTAGGAAGTGTTTATCTTAGGAGAAATTAACCTAGTCCCATTATGTAGGAGGGTCCGGCTAAACTAAATCACATTATGTAAGAGGGTCCGGCTAAACTAAATCACATTATGTAGGAGGGTCCTGCTAATCTATATCCCATTATGTAGGAGGATCCTGTTAATCCTATTATGTATGAGGAACCTGCTAATCCTATTATGTAGGAGGGTCCTACTAATTTAAATCCCATTATGTAGGAGGGTCGTGCTAATCCCATTATGTAGGAGCGTACTGCTAATTTAAATCTCATTATGTAGGAGGGTCCTGCTCATCTAAATCCCATTATGTAGGAGGGTCCTGCTAATTTAAATTCCATTATGAACGAGGGCCCTGCTAATCCCATTGTGTAGGAGGATCCTCCTAAACTAAATCTCATTATGTAGGGGGTCTTGCTAACCTAAATATCATTATGTAGGAGGATCCTGCTAATATAAATTCTATTATGTATGAGGGTCCTTCTAATCTCATTATGTAGGAGGGTCCTGCTAATCTAAATCTCATTATGTAGCTAATCTAAATCTCATTATGTAGGAGGGTCCTGCTTATCCCATTATGTAGGAGGGTTCTACTAATCCAAATCCCATTATGTAGGAGGACCCTTCTAACTCCATTATGTAGGAGGGTCCTGCTAATCCCATTGTGTAGGAGATCCTGCTAATCTAAATCCCATTGTGTAGGAGGGTCCTTTTAATCTAAATCCCACTATGTAGGAGGGTACTTATAATCCCATTATGTGGAGGGTCCTTCTATTCTAAATTCCATTATGTAGGAGGGTCTTGCCAATCTAAATAATCAAATATAATCACCATAACATTTTATTTTTTATTTTTATTTTTAAAATGTCTCCGATTAAGAAGTGATTATCCTAGGAGAAAAAAATGTCTCATACTAGAAAATGTTAATCCTAGGAGAAAAAAATGCATGTAAATTATTATTATTATTATTATTATTATTATTTTGAATTAACCTTTATAAATTTGAGTCTTCAAGATATCCTTTATGTCAGGAACATTTCTCTGTTTTAAAGAAAGAAAGAAAATAATTGTATTTTTTTCAATTGCGGTCGATTTGTGGCATTGGCTTCAAGGATGATTGCTCTTGTTGTTTTCTTGTGTGAAGGTAATGTCAACTTGAGATATACTATGCTCATTCACTATTCAGATCACCTCGATAATCTTGAAAGCATCTCTAGTTGTTCAGAACTTCACACTTCAGATTTGTCATATTGTTTTCACCCTCCAACAATCATTGAATCTTGTATTCATATAAATTCTCAAAATTTGTCAATTGTTGATAAGTTACTATGAATGTCACTATTTCATGAATCATGTTACATTTGATGTACTAGCCAAATTTTATTTTGTGCAATTGAAGAAATGGTAGTAATTTTGAAATCATTTTCTGCACGCTTTAGTGAGACTAACTCAAGGAAGAAATGCAAACTCAATTGAGCTATACAGAAAGAAAATATTTGTTCCTTTTGAGGTAAATGAAAATAAAAAGGGACTCATTTGAGAGTGGTGGTCAATTCTAATGATCATCACATACATGTGAGATTAAATGACTTGATCTGTTCAATCAATCTAAACTTTATCTTTGTCAAACTTCCATCCTTTTGAAGTCAGGCTTTTATAATCCAATTTTTTTAACACACCATATTCAACGTGTACTAGTTCTATGTATATGACGCTTAAAAATTTCCTTATGGTATAGTTATGGACTCGGTTTCCTATGCAAATAGTGATAATAGAATATATTTAAAGTTGTAGTACCCAGTGCCTTCCAACACATATTCGACTAAGTGTACTAAAAACAATTCGAACTCGGGAAATGCGGTATTCGATTTAAAACTCAAAGTGGTCAAGTGGGTATTAGTGCTACAGTCTTGTACATAAACTAAGATTGGGAAAATGGTGTAAAATAAGTGAGGTGCTTGCTTGACTAAACTACGCTAGTAGGTGACAAGTAGGTGATGCACATACTTAGAATTAGTGGACTACATTTTAAGTGGAAAGGGCAAGTAGATGATGCACCTACATAGAATAAGTGGACTGCATTTTAAGTGTAAAGAGTAATGAGGTGATACACCTACTTAAAAACTTGTGGCAAAACTTGAGGAGGTGATGCACCTGCTTGCTTAAAAGTAAAGAACCATATTATTTCTCCAAATTATTAAGTGAAAACGTCCAAAAGGGACTTCTAAAGAACTCAAGCTTATTACATCTCCTTCATCACTTATTCTTCAGAAAATTTCTCCCAAGGAAAGCCATAGAAGCTCCAAGAGTTCTGGTCTATAGCTTCACCATTAAAATCTGAAGCAAACCATTTCTTTTTAAAGTACAAGTTAGTACGAAATATCCCACCTGAAGGAATTCAAGTGAATAATCTAATTTAACATCTTGTTAAGGGGGAGAGATCAACCAAAACCTTGAAGAATCCAAGTCTAAGCAAGTGAGGTTTCTGTCCAATAAGGTAAGATATTAAAATTTTCATACCTCTCTTGTGCTTGCATTGTTTGTGAAAGTTTTTATGTATTAATGAAATAACGAGTGTTGTATTTATATGGTGTGAGCTTGGAGGAAGGATGTGCTGGTTGGGAAAGCCATGGAGTGGTTTCCCCTTAAATTTTGATTGTAAACTCATTTGAGCATCTTATAGGTAATGTTAGTTGGAACTCACATGATGTTGATCGGAAGCCATATGTTCATATTGCTATTTCCCATTGTGATTGATGTACCGTGGTTTTATGGTGCTTTCAATGCATTTAGGTTAAGAGTTGTGTGTGTATAGAGCCCTTTTGTAGTAGTTTTAACATGTTTCTATGTTTCTTTTGCAGGAAAGATGTCTAAATAAAATACGCAGAAGGCAGCTGGAAAAGAGTGCAGAAAAACGACCTACGAAGGCCATCGACAGTCCGTAGGTGGTGACCATCGATGTCCAGTTCAAGCTGAAGGAGAAACTTGAGGAAATTTGACTAAGTGTGGAACTACGAAAGGGAACGACGGTCCGTCGATTGATCGACGGACCGTACTGGTGGACCGTTGTTTTGATAAGAGATAGTTCCAGTACCCGAAGTTGGAAAAATTCTAAGGATAGAGCGACGGAGGGCATCGACGGATCATAGGTGCATCGACTGACCGTGTTGTTGGTCTGTCGATTGATTCTAAGAAGGTGTCATCCGAAGGAGAGAAAAATATTCTAAGTTTGGACTGACTAAGGCAGTCGACGGACCGTCGTTCCATCGACGGTCCGTCAGTAGTGGTCGTCGATTAATGCCGCATTTTTGGACAAACTTTCCTTACTTCAATTTGTTTTAATTTAGGACAATGTTTTCTATAAATAGGGATCAAAACCTCATTTTTGGGGTTAGACATTATTAGTATTGTTCTAGTTTTGTTTAGAGATTAGTTTTTGCAAACTTCGGAATAATTCAATTTTCGGATTTGGTTTGAAGATTTATCTTGTAATTTCAAGTTGATTTTTTGGGTTTATTCTTATTGTTGAAGTAAGTTCATGAATTCTTTATCAAAAATTATGAATTGTGATCTTGCTTGCATGGGTAACTAAATCCACAACTAGGGTTGTGGGAACCATGAGTAATTAACAAAGTAGACCTAGCAAATAAGTAATTCTCAAATAGGTTCTTGCATGTATTGATAATTCTTTCATTTAGAAGTCTTTTTAACGAGTGCACACGTTAGAACTAACCTTGTTGCTACTTGCCGGACCAAAGAGGTAGTAATATGAAAAGAATTATCAACATAGATTTAGTGGGATACTATCTAATAGGCTAGTGTCAATTGGTGCAAAGTAATAACTAAGCCATAAATTGATTATGATGTCTAATATGAAGTAAAGGTAAGGATTAGTAACTGATACACATGTAGCCGGACCAAGGTACGGGGTGAAATTCTCTACATGTCGGACCAAGGATTTAGAGATACATAGGGATACGGCGTTATGAACCTATCGGGAACACATATACCCTAGTTAGTCTCATAACTTGATAAAAACTCAATTTTTACTTTTGTTTACTTGTTAACTTAGAAGTGTTAAAGAAACTTGCTTCCCAAAACCCCCCTTTAATTACTTATTTTCGGAAAAACCTTGGCTAAATAGATATAATTGTACATTGAAGTTAAGTCTAAACCATTTTTCTCGTGGGATCGATCCCTACCTACTAGTTGGGTTCTCTACTTGATTACGACCGCTTATACTTCTTTAGGAAGGTGTAATTTGAGCGTACCAAATTTTGGCGCCGCTGCCAGGGAATCTGACTTTTAGATTAACTTTAAATACATTATTGATATTTAGTCAAGAATTTCCAAATTTTATTTTTTCTTTTTGTTTTTGTATCTTTCAAGTCTAGCTCTAGTGTATGTCAAGTACACGAAGCCGAAGTATGTCAAGTACACGAAGCCGAGGAGAACCACTTATTCCATTTGATCCTGAAGTTAACCGTACATTGCGAAGGATGGAAAATCAACAGAACCCAGCCAATCTAGGTGATGGGAAAATCCGTCAACCTCCATTACCGATTGAGGCACACAATCAAGTTCAGGTTGAAAATCAATTGGAGAATGCTTTGAGGATGCAACCCCCAGCACCACGACCTCAGGATTACTATAGGGGCAACGTTAACATTGCTGAATCTGATGGACCTCTTGTCCTACCATCATTGCCACCTGGGAACACATTCGTGGTGATGAGTAGGTTAATGCAGATGCTCACCGTGAAGGGTTTATTCTCGGGACTGCCATCAGAGGACCCTCATGCTCACATAGGCAAACTGAGGTATATGTGTAAGAGTTGTATGGGTAGGCCAGACTTGGATATGAACGTCATCGGGTTGCGAGTGTTTCCTCTATCACTGACAAGATATGCCGCCATATGGTTTACTGAGCTGCTCTACAACTCCATTTATACTTCGGATCAATTGAGAGATGCGTTCTTAGCAAGGTATTACCCAATGTCCAAGAAGCTCAACCAGAAAGATAAAGTCAACAACTTTGTGGCACTACCTGGGGAGTCGGTGAGTAGCTCTTGGGACATATTTACTGCGTTTGTGAGAGGCGTCCTAAACCACCGTATTGATGATGAGTCGTTGAAAGAGTACTTCTATGAAGAAGTACTCGACACTATTGCGAGGGGTTCCTATGGAGAGTGCACATATGCATAGATCGCAGAAAATGGAGAAGATATATCGCAACAACAAGGCTTGAAGCACTAGAAAATTGGACATTGGGAGAAACACCTTTGCAGCATAAGCTACAAACAACCCAACAGTAGATGACATGCGTTAAGAGTTGGCACAGATAAGAACTGAGCTAGAGTTGGTTTTGAAATATGTGAGCGGAGGTGCAGAGAAGGTAAATGCGGTGAACTATTTGACTAAACCACCACCGCCGGTAGATGAGTACTATTATGAAGAAGATGCCTATGCAGTGAATGAGAAGATGGGGGGTTTCCGACCAAACGCCCAAGGCTCCAATCAGGAGAATTGGCGTCAAGGTTAAGGAAATCAAGGTCGGAACTATGGTAACTACAATCGAGAGGGTCAATATGTTGAGATGGAAACTACAACCGCAATAAAAACATCAACCGGGGTATCTATGGTAATAGGAATGATCGGAGTAGGCACTATATTCCCCCACAAAATTGGGAAATTGCTCCTAGGGACGGTGGAGGTAGTATGACGTGAGTTGAGGATATGCTTTAAAATATGATAAGGAGATTTGATACTAGTGATGAGCATTCCAAGAAGATGAGAGGTGATTTAGCTAATATTTCGCAAAAGGTGGATGCATATGCGATTTTGATTAAACATCTTGAGTTACAGATGGCTCAATTGTCTACTACTTTGAATCCACGCCAACCTGACACTCTTCCTAGCAACACCATCTAAAATCCTAAAAATGATGGGCATTTCATGGCGGTCACTACTCGAGGGAGTAAGCAAACTATTGATCCACCTATGTCGTCTGTGGTAGAAGATGATATGAGAAAAGACAAAGAGGTTGTAGAGGCTAGTGGAGAGTTGGTGGACAACACGGTGATAGAAGTAGAGGTGTCTCAGAAAGTGGTCCCTATTCCTACACCTCCACCACCATTCCCTCAGAGATTAGTGATAAAGACTGAGGATGGTAAATACCGGCGATTTATCACTATGTTGAAACAACTTTCCATCAATGTCCCTTTGATAAAAGCTTTGGAACAAATGCCCGGTTATGCTAAGTTTATGAAGGATATGGTGACAAATAAGAGATCGGTGAGTTTTGAGGATAATGACATAATGCATCATTGTAGTGCTATTGCTACAAGGTGTCTTGTGCAGAAAAAGAAAGATCCTGGTGCTTTCACCATTCTATGTACAATCGGGTTGCTACACTTTGCTAAAGCACTATGTGATCTTGGTGCAAGCATAAACCTCATGCCTATTTCCATTTATATGAAGTTAGGTTTGGGTGACCCAAAGACTACTACGATGCGGTTACTGATGGTCGACCAAACAGTGAAGAGGCCCATTGGTATACTCTATGATGTGCTTGTGAAAGTGGAGTCATTTATATTTGCGTCCGATTTTGTGATTCTTTACTGTGAGGTTGATTTTGAGTTTCCCATTATTCTAGGGAGGCCATTCCTTGCCACCGGGCGTGCATTGGTTGATATGGAAAAGGGGCAGATAAAGTTTAGGTTGAACAATGAAGAAACAAGTTTCAACATATGTAGGTCCATGAAGCAGAGTGGTGAGCTCCAAACGGTATTTGCTATATCCTACAGGGTTGAGAGTATATCCGAGGTACAAATTGAAGAGAGACTAGGCGTCGAGGCACTAGCTGCAGTGATCATGAATTTTGAGAGTGATGGTATTGAAGATTATGGGTCTTTAGTGGCTGCACTTGAACGAAACGAATATCGGTCAAAACCAAAGAAATTGGAATTAGATATGAAGCATCGCGAGTCTCAACCCGTGAAACCATCTATTGAGGAGGCTCCAAAATTAGAGCTTAAGGCTCTACCACCTCATCTGAGGTATGTGTTATTGGGTAGAGATGACACTTTGCCGGTGATAATTGCAAAGGATTTGAATGGGCAACAAGTAGAGTGTTTAGTGGAGGTTTTGAAGAGGTTCAAACGATCCATTGGTTGTACTATTGTGGACATTATTGGATTCCCCCCGGTATTTGTTCACACACAAAAAAAACTCATTCCCGATCACAAACCAAGTATTGAGCACTAAAGAAGATTGAATCGACCTATGCAAGAGGTAGTGAAAAAGGAGATCATCAAGTGGTTGGATGCCAGAGTCATTTATCCTATTGCAGACAGTAGTTGGGTGTTCCTTGTTCAGTGCGTGCCTAAAAAAAGTGGGATGACAGTGGTGCCTAATCATAGGAACGAGCTAGTTCCATTGCGGCTAGTGACCGGATGGAGAGTTTGTATGGATTACCGCAAGTTGAATGCGTGGACTGAGAAGGACCATTTCCCCATGCCCTTTATGGATCAGATGTTACATAGACTTGCACGAAAAGGGTGGTATTGTTTTCTTGATGGCTATTCGGGTTACAATCAAATCTCTATTGCCCCTGAGGATCAAGATAAGACCACTTTTACTTGCCCTTATGAGACTTCGCATTCAAAAGGATGCCATTTGGGTTGTGTAATGCACTGACCACTTTCTAGTGATGTATGATGTCGATATTCTCAAATATGGTGGAGGACACTATTGAGGTGTTCGTTGATGACTTCTCTGTGGTTGGAGACTCTTTTGATTGGTGTTTGAGCAATTTGGATGAGGTGCTCAAAAGGTGTGTGGATTGTAATCTAGTACTTAATTGGGAAAAATGTCACTTTATGGTGAAAGAAGGCATAGTGTTGGGACATCGCATCTCGGAGAAGGGGATAGAGGTTGATTGAGCTAAAGTCGAAGTCATAGAGAGGCTTCCTCCAACCATCTCTGTAAAAGGTGTGAGAAGTTTTCTTGGACATGTGTACTTTTACCGGAGGTTTATTAAAGATTTTTTGAAAATTGCAAATCCTTTGTGCAAACTACTCGAGAAGGAATGTAAGTTCTATTTTGATGAATCCTGTTTGAAAGCATTTGGAGAGTTGAAGGAGAAGTTGGTGTCCGCGCCCATTATTATTTCTCCAAATTGGAGTGAGCCATTTGAGGTGATGTGTGTTGCTAGTGGGGTTGCACTTGGTGTGGTATTGGGTCAGAGAAAGGATAAAATCCTTCACCCCGTTAACTATGCGAGTAAGGCACTAAATGAGTCTCAAAAGAACTACACGGTAACTGAACAAGAGCTTCTTGCGGTGTTGTTTACATTCAAAAAATTTCACTCCTATTTGCTTGGTACAAAGGTTATAGTGCACACAGACCACTCCGCTTTGAGGTACTTGATGGAAAAGAAGGATGCGAAGCCAAGGTTGATTAGATGGGTATTATTGCTGCAAAAGTTCGATTTTGAGGTAAAAGATAGAAAGGGCACTGAGAATTAAGTGGACAATTATTTTTCTAGATTGGAGGATGAAGCTATTCGCAAATTGGGTGAAAAGGGTAAAATTGATGACGCATTCCCCGATGAACATATATTGGCCGCTTCACAGGATTTAATCACATGGTTCACAGACTTTGCAAACTATCTGGCAAGTGATGTAGTTCCGTCGGGTTTATCCTTCCACCAGAGGAAAAAGTTCATGCATGATCTGAAAAAGTTCTTCTGGGATGAGCCTTACTTATACCGGAGTTGTGCCGATGGTATTATTCGCCGTTGTGTACCAGAGGTTGAGATGTTGAGTGTTTTGGAGGCATGTCATTTCTCGCCTGTGGGTGGGCACCATAGTGGTATTCGGACTGCGCATAAGATTTTGCAGTGTAGGTACTATTGACCAACCATTCATCAAGATGGTCACGAGTTTGCCAAATCATGTGATCGGTGCCAACGAGATGGAGGAATTTCGAAGAGGCAAGAGCTCATGTTAAATCCTATTATGGTGATTGAGTTATTTGATGTATGGGACATTGATTTTATGGGCCCGTTTGTGAGTTCTAATGGGATGAAGTATATACTTGTGACAGTTGACTATGTGTCTAAATGGGTGGAATCTATAGTGCTTCTTAAAGATGAAGGAAAGAGTGTCACCGCATTCTTGAAAAAGAATGTCTTCTCCAAATTTGGCACACCTAGGGCCATGATTAGTGATGGTGGCTCTCACTTTTGTAATAAGTTGTTCAAAGGGCTGTTGGAGAAATATGGGGTGCGCCATAATGTGGCTACTCCTTATCATCCACAGACTAGCGGGCAAGTTGAGGTGTTCAATCGAGACATCAAGCAAATTATGGCAAAAACGGTGAATGCTAATAAAATGCATTGGTCAAGGAGTCTTGATGATGCTCTTTAGGCCTACCGGGCTGCATACAAGACTCCCATTGGTATGTCTCCATACCAACTTGTATATGGGAAGTCTTGCCACTTGCCGGTCGAGTTAGAGCACAAAGCAATGTGGGCAATGAAGAAACTGAAGATGGATTGGAATGACAACGCGGAACAAAGACTAAACGGGTTGAATGAGCTTGATGAGTTTCGTGTAAGACCTCGAAAATGAGATAAGGTGTCTAGATCCTAATATGTTCGTCTTAATGTTATAAGGTCCTAAAATGCCTTATTATTTCATGAAGAGTCAGTATGCAAAGTTTGAAGTGATTTGGAAGTCGAACGTCAAGAGACGTCCAAGACGTTCGACGAATAGTCGCTAATGTGCCTCATGTGTGTATGCATGCCTAAATTGTGTGAACTGAGTCAAATAAGTCTTGAAATGGTTTTAAATGATTTTTTATGTTATTGTATGAAGTTTTGTGAAGTTTGGAGGTCAAACGCCCAAGAACGTCCAAGGCGTTTGAAAGATAGCCCCTAAGACGTTCATCGTATGTCATGTTGGGGTCAAGGCTGTTTGGACGTCTTGTAGGTGTTTGTTTTGGACGAAACTTATGTGGAAGATCTATAACATGTTAAGGTTTGAAATCGCGTTGGAAACGTCCGGGTACGACTTCTAAAGGGCCCCACAAGAGGCCCCACAAGAAGGACCTCAAGGCTGCCTAAACACTGCCTGGGCAGTGTCCCTTGAGGGACCCAATGACGGAACGTTGGGCCACCAACGGACCGTCAAGCAGGTCTCGTCGAAGGAGACTTGCCTTGTGCAGGTTGTGAGCCAAGGAATTGGCTAAGTGTCCTGCGACGGAAGGCTGCCACGGCCCGTCATGGCCATGACGCCCCGTCGAGGACCTCGTCGCAAGCTGCCTGCAAGTTGGCTGCTGCGTGCTGCCACTTAAAGGGGTGAATGGTAAATTCACCCCACGTCCTAACCTGACTAAAATAGGTTTAATTAAGTAATTTTAGGTGTATATAAGTCCCTAAAAATGTGATTAACCCATTCCCAAACCCTCTCTCAAATTGAACCCTTTCTCTCCAAAATATTCTCTCTAGAACCTCCTTGGTTTTTGAAGCTCAAGAACAGCTTGTAGATGGAATTCTCATGGGTTGTTCATCAAGTTTTATAGGTCTTCATGAAGATTAAGGTATGGTGATCCTTCATCTCTAAGTAACCTTTCACTTGGAGAGTCTTCTCAATGTTTTTCAAAGAAATCTTATGAACAAGTTTCCAATCTTCCAATCTAGTCATGGGTTCTTTCTCAAAACGTTTCTAAAGATTAAATCATGATGAATTAGTATTAATATGATGATTTGAATGTGATTTCACTTCAATTGCATGATGAACCCATGTTCCTTCCAAAATTAGGTTTAGCTCTTGTATGGGCTTTATGATTTCGGCTTGTTCTTGATGAATTGGTGATTCTCTTATGTTGAATTGCTTGTGGTTATTGTTATTTACATTAATTGATGTTGAATTGATGATGATCAGTCCATGATGATAAATATATGAAGAATTGAACATGAATAGCTTATGTTTCTACATGTTGTCTTGAAGTTGATTGTGAGATCGATTGAGTAGACTTTTGATTATGTATGAACTGCTTTAGCTACTGTTTTAGGGTGATGTAATGGATGAATTTTATAGGTATAAATCCTAAATGATCTAATTAAGAAAGTCTTGCATGAATTGGTATAGATTCTTTAGGTTATGAAGTCAAGAAGCTAAGTATGTGATGGATCTTGAATTGTGATTAGATGATGCATGACTTAGGCTTGATTTCTTACCTAATTAGCTACTGCCTTAGAATCATATATGTATGAACTATGATCTAAAAATCAAAGTAAGGGAAGTTAGCTAATGATCAATGTTATCCTACTTTCCTAGTATGTTGAGATGTTGTATTACGTTATGGTATAATCTTGTAGCGACTTGTACATGGTTTCCTATATGTTTAAAGTACATTTAGCTACTGCCATATATGTATTTTATTGATGAATAAGGTGTATTGATCAATGATGATCAAAGGGTGAGAAATTGGTAAGAATGCTTATTCTCTTTACTCTTCTACTTCTCTATTCTTTATAGTAATGTTGATGAAGCCTTGTATGGCATTGTGTGGTATGGTCCACTTATGGTGGCGGTGTTTACGTTATTGTCATTATATATGTGTTGACCTTAGCCTTGAAGGCATATTGATGAACTTATGAACGTGTGCCTAAAATGATACTATGAGAAGCTTATGCCTACTTTCCTATTCTAGTTGTGAATTAGGTAGTGTGGCTATTGTATGAGCATGTATATAATCATGTTAGGGTATTGTATAGGTGCTGCCATTGATGTGTTAAAATGGTTAATAGCCTCTACCCATGTATTCCTTATATGAAAGTGTAAATAGCTAAAGTTAGGAGTATTGATTTCATGGTATATATTGCCTTGTCTCCTATGCTATTATGTGTTGTGTGCTATGTGCTTGAAAGTATAATGTGGTCTAATAGTGTTACTGACTTAAGATGTTGTGTGCTATGTGCTTGAAAGTATAATGTGGTCTAATAGTGTTACTGACTTAAGATGATATTGCTAGCCATGATGTGATCATATTGGTCAATGTACACACACTCTCACTTACATGTGTATTATAAGTAGTATAAGTCATTGTGTCTAAATGAAAGGTAATTCTCATATTCACTAGTGTCTACTACTATGTATGTTAAGGTGATGTTTATGAATGTATGATTTGTATTCCCTTACTAGGATGACTTGATAGGTGGACTAGTATGGACAAGGGTATGGGACCTTGTTTATACATTGCACATGTGTACCTTGATAGGATAACTCCTAGGTTTGGTTCTTATGCGTATGAAGGATGATTATATGAATATGTTATGAATATGATGTACATGATATGATGAGGTATGAATGTGTATAGTGTCTTAGTAGGTTTATATGAAAGTATTGCTCATATAGTTATGCCTATAGACTTATGCATTGATATATGAACATGTGTGACTTGATGTGTTATGTGAAAGGTTTGCTCACATTTATATATACCCTCACACACATGAATGATGATCTAGGGGCCTTGAGAGGGGTACCCAAGAATGCTATGAATTCTAGATAGGTGCTTGAATATGCTATAAGCATATAAGTAATGGATATTTTAAAGCTTATGTTTTATAAATAAACGTAATAAAGGCTTTTCAAATAAAGGGAACCTAGCTTAGCACCGAGCGAACTTGACAATGGGAGGTGATGACTTATCCCTAGAAGGAAAGATTCATCCTAGAAGTTGCCCATGTGATGATAACTTCCATATTCGATGGATATGTCACTTTAAGGGATTCCCATGAGGAGCGGCCCACTTTACCATATGGTATGAATAGGGATATCTACCTCTTAGTTCCATAAACTATGCTTGCCACATAGGATCTAGCAAAGTGAATTCACTTGATATGCTAGCATATATGTTAATGTTCTACCTTGGCTAGGTAGTAACACCTTCCTTTGGTGTAAGGCTCTACAACACCGAATTCCATGATTAGCACCCATGGTCTTAGTGTCGGTTAAGGCTATGGTTTCCCTAAAGTAAAATGGACAATGGAAGTAATTGAATAGGATCCTAACTAGGAGGACTTAAGGTAAGTTACTTAGGATAGGTGGAAGTAATGAACCCATCTAGACATTGCACAAGTGACTCCTTAGGAAGTCTTAGGAAGGTTCTCTAATGCATATGATTATGTATGTGTCCTTTATGTATGATATTGTAGTCTTGGTTTGACTATGTTTATGTTATACTATACTTCTATGATGGCATGAGTTGTCTTGTGTAGATGCTATGTATGGTTTTCTATTGTGTTCCTAAGGTGATGCATTGCACCAAGTATTCCTAAAGGATTACTTAGGAGGTTAATGAATTGAAGGAAAGAGTTAAATGCTAAGAAGGATGAGTTTATTGTAAAGTGACCTTTATGTGTACTTATATTCTATATGTGCTTTTCTATGATGATTGGCCTTTGAATGTGTTGCTATGAGGTATATGGATGATATAAATGATATTGATAAAGGTTTTATGATGATTTACTCAAAATGGCATGAAGTATGATTTCAAAGGAAATGTCCCTTTTAAATGCATGTTTTCGCATGGTTGCCATACTTAGTACATTCTTGTGCTAATCCCATTCTTCTTTACTTTTTACACAAAGTGTAGGTATTGGAATGCTTAAAGAAGGTCTATGATTGAGGAGCTTGATAGGTGATTTCCCAAGCTCAAGGAAAGGAATCCTTAAGTTCAAGGATGTCCTACTAATGTCTTTAATGTAAAGTCTTTAAATATTGTATAGTTATGTAATGTGTAGTATGGGCCGTGTCCCTAATGTACTCTAAAGTTATTGAGTCTAAGATGGCAAAGGGACTTAGAGTCTAAATATGTATTATGACTTATGTTTTATATATATACGATGTGATGTTTCTAGCATATGATGTGCTATGAAAAGTTTTAAATTTTCCGCTAAATTTACTATGTCAATGCAATGAATGATATGAGAGGCTTGTCTTAGACCTCCGAGAGGTCGACGACGCCGGTTACAATCCAAGATTGTACCCTATCTTCTAGGGTATGCTTTTGGGTTGTGACAAACTTGGTATCAGAGCATGAGGTTTATGAAGCGGTTTTAGGTTCTAAAAAGTCTCATATTGCCACGTCTAGTAGAGTCTCGTATCATTGGTGGTGAGTTGCAACACATTTAATGGTACGAGAGGCTATAGGACGATAGAGTTTCCCTTCTTCATCAATCTCATATCGTGCCATAGAACTTAATTCTATAAGATCTCTCTCTTATGTTTTCTTGTCCGGTGGTCTTTTAGATATGATTGCTTGGATGAGAGTTGCTCTATGCTTGAGGGAGAAAAGGTGAGTTTGAAATGCTTATCTTTGTTTTATGGTTTGAATGAGTATGTGTGAAGGTGACACTTGTCTTTATTTGATGATGTATATACTAATTAAGGCGACTTGAAGGGTTAACTAGACTTAGGTAGGGGTATGGGACTCTACCTATGTCTTGCACTAGTTTTCCTTGATGGAGACCTTAAGAGGTTAATACTATGTATGTGTATGATGATAAATGTGAATGTCCTTATGAGATGATCTCTATGCTTGTAAACATGTAAATAGCCTAGTGAGCTAAAGAATATGGAGTTATCCATGCATGAAGGTTATAGATAAGTGGAGTATAATGCTAATTGTAGTTCTTGTTGGGTTACTTGGTTTAGTGAAGTTATGGAGATTTACTTGATCATTGCACATGTTAACTCTATGAGGATTATGATTGGTCATCTTACCTTGCTTTATATGAAATATCTCTTATATTGATGATGTGATGCCAATTATGGCAATATATGAAATCTATGTGAAATAGCATGTTATGTCGAATGGTATATGTCATAGTTGAAGCATGCTAGAAGTTATGGTAGTTAAAGTGATTTCTCTTAAATGGTGTATTCCTATATGGTTTTGTATGATAGTAGCCAAATATTTGGATTTGAACTTGGATTGTTTAATGACTATCTATAAAAGTATGTTATTCTATGAGTATATGTGATTAAAAGTGTGCATTGTTTTCCTTTGCATATAAATGGTACTTGATGAGTTGATAGTATAAATAGGAGTCTTTTGTGGACACTTGAGTTGTAAATATAGTATGCATGCTTATGAAGAATGAGTTGGTAAAGCTTTGTTTCTTATAAATCCATACTTGTTCCATCAAATGTCTAAATGTTGCACTTTTGGGTATTTGTCTATTGATCATGAAGATGTGCATGATACGATTCTTTATACATGATGTTAATCTTGTTGACTATATGGTGATGGTATTAGTTGCTATAAGTGTGGTTGTTTCCTCTATGCATGTTGATATAGGATTTGAGTGTAAAGGCTTGTGATCACATGATAAGGTTTAGAATGCCTTAGTGTTGCAAAGATTGAGTTTATGAAAATTTTCTCTAAAGTAGTAATCACTCTAAGTGATAAATATGAAGGTTTTGTATTTGATATCCTTTATATGTTGGGTTAAGTTACTCTTAATTGGGTTTGCCCTAAGTGGGGGATGGTGTTTGAGTAGTGAGACTTGTAGAAATTGTCTACATTGTCCTTCTATTCTTACTTGAATTAGAAAATATGAATTCTTAGTATGCTTATTCATGAAGATAGTCTTGCATAAAGTATGAATTGCATGATCTTTATATGATTGGTATGAATTGATTGACATCGTCTTAGAGACATGGTGAATTTTCTAAAAGCATGAAAAGAAATTTTTGTAAAATCCATGTTTTCTCTTGTTGACTCGCAGTTTAATGTGCTAATTGTGAAGTTGACTTCATGAGGTAAGACAAGGAACTTAGTAATAGTCACTTGTAGGTTAAATTGTTTAGCCTTGTAATGGAAGTTGAGTCTCTTTTACAATGAAAAAATGTGAACTCTCTTTAAAATTTAGTGATTTGATGATTTGTGATGCAAAATTTTAGGCTCATTCTTGAAAAATGAAAGCATGTTTAGCTCAGTGTACATGTGTGTGCCTATAATTTGTGTTATTTTTCCAAAATGAGGCTTACTATAAGGGTAAGTATTATATTAAGAAAATAAATTGTGGAATGACTTCCTATTTTGTGGTGATGTACTTGGTGTGATTTGCCATTTAGATTTCACTAAGAATAAAATGTATGCATGTCTTTGCTTGAAAGTTGAGATTTTCTCATTTTTAAAGAAATTGACCTTGTGCCTTGCTGAGGTGTGAACTCATGATTCGTGTAATGTGTTGAGGAGTAAGATATTCCTCCATGTACACCATTAAGTATGATATGGTTGAGTATGACCTTCATGGTACTAGGTCTAACTAATGAAGATTTTTGTGAATTTAACTAACTCAAGTTTATGTGCATTAAAGTATGAGTGCTTAATTAACTTTGAGTGTGAGTTATGATCTGTCTATGAGTAGTTTTTCAAGATTTTCTTGTAATGAATTAAGGCGTAATGATCATGTTATGAGTAGGAAAAGGATGTTCCCCTATGAACATGAAAAAGAACTTTTGTGTTTGGTGCATTAGAGAGTGAGTGAATAATGATTTTGCTTGCTTATGTGCATTGAGTGCTAAAAGGATTTGATGATACTTTAAATGTGATGAACTGCTCTTATGTGCATTGTAGTCCTTGAAGTGATTAAAGAGTCCTAAGTGTCATTCGAGGACGAATGTTCCCAAGTGGGGGATATTGTAAGACCTCGAAAATGAGATAAGGTGTCTAGAGCCTAATATGTTCGTATTAATGTTATAAGGTCCTAAAATACCTTATTATTTCATGAAGAGTCAGTATGCAAAGTTGGAAGTGATTTGGAAGTCGAACGTCAAGAGACGTCCAAGACGTTCGACGAATAGTCGCTAATGTGCCTCATGTGTGTATGCATGCCTAAATTGTGTGAACTGAGTCAAATAAGTCTTGAAATGGTTTTAAATGATTTTTAATGTTATTGTATGAAGTTTCGTGAAGTTTGGAGGTCAAACGCCCAAGAACGTCCAAGGCGTTTGAAAGATAGCCCCTAAGACGTTCATCGTATGTCATGTTGGGGTCAAGGCTGTTTGGACGTCTTGTAGGTGTTTGTTTTGGACGAAACTTATGTGGAAGGTCTATAACATGT
Source organism: Solanum sitiens (assembly GCA_016801875.1). Taxonomy (NCBI): domain Eukaryota; kingdom Viridiplantae; phylum Streptophyta; class Magnoliopsida; order Solanales; family Solanaceae; genus Solanum; species Solanum sitiens. The sequence goes on along the minus strand of JABWTJ010000224.1, from coordinate 9,325 downwards.
TAAGGCTTGAAATCGCGTTGGAAACGTCCGGGTACAACTTCTAAAGGGCCCCACAAGAGGCCCCACAAGAAGGACCTCAAGGCTGCCTAAACACTGCCTGGGCAGTGTCCCTTGACGGACCCAATGACGGACCGTTGGGCCACCAACGGACCGTCAAGCAGGTCTCGTCGAAGGAGACTTGCCTTGGGCAGGTTGTGAGCCAAGGAATTGGCTAAGTGTCCTGCGACGGAAGGCTGCCACGGCCCGTCATGGCCATGACGCCCCGTCGAGGACCTCGTCGCAAGCTGCCTGCAAGTTGGCTGCTGCGTGCTGCCACTTAAAGGGGTGAATGGTAAATTCACCCCACGTCCTAACCTGACTAAAATAGGTTTAATTAAGTAATTTTAGGTGTATATAAGTCCCTAAAAACGTGATTAACCCATTCCCAAACCCTCTCTCTCAAATTGAACCCTTTCTCTCCAAAATATTCTCTCTAGAACCTCCTTGGTTTTTGAAGCTCAAGAACAGCTTGTAGATGGAATTCTCATGGGTTCTTCATCAAGTTTTATAGGTCTTCATGAATATTAAGGTATGGTGATCCTTCATCTCTAAGTAACCTTTCACTTGGAGAGTTCTTCTCAATGTTTTTCAAAGGAATCTTATGAACAAGTTTCTAATCTTCCAATCTAGTCATGGGTTCTTTCTCAAAACGTTTCTAAAGATTATATCTTGATGAATTAGTATTAATATGATGATTTGAATGTGATTTCACTTCAATTGCATGATGAACCCATGTTCCTTCCAAAATTAGGTTTAGCTCTTGTATGGGCTTTATGATTTCGGCTTGTTCTTGATGAATTGGTGATTCTCTTATGTTGAATTGCTTGTGGTTATTGTTATTTACATTAATTGATGTTGAATTGATGATGATCAGTCCATGATGATAAATATATGAAGAATTGAACATGAATAGCCTATGTTTCTACATGTTGTCTTGAAGTTGATTGTGAGATCGATTGGGTAGACTTTTGATTATGTATGAACTGCTTTAGCTACTGTTTTAGGGTGATGTAATGGATGAATTTTATAGGTATAAATCCTAAATGATCTAATTAAGAAAGTCTTGCATGAATTGGTATAGATTCTTTAGGTTATGAAGTCAAGAAGCTAAGTATGTGATGGATCTTGAATTGTGATTAGATGACGCATGACTTAGGCTTGATTTCTTACCTAATTAGCTACTGCCTTAGAATCATATATGTATGAACTATGATCTAAAAATCATAGTAAGGGAAGTTAGCTAATGATCAATGTTATCCTACTTTCCTAGTATGTTGAGATGTTGTATTACATTATGGTATAATCTTGTAGCGACTTGTACATGGTTTCTTATATGTTTAAAGTACATTTAGCTACAGCCATATATGTGTTTTATTGATGAATAAGGTGTATTGATCAATGATGATCAAAGGATGAGAATTTGGTAAGAATGCTTATTCCTTTACTCTTCTACTTCTCTATTCCTTTATAGTAATGTTGATGAAGCCTTGTATGGCATTGTGTGGTATGGTCCACTTATGGTGGCGGTGTTTACTTTATTGTTATTATAATGTGTTGACCATGGCCATGAAGGCAAATTGATGAACTTATGAATATGTGCCTAAAATGATACTATGAGAAGCTTATGCCTACTTTCCTATTCTAGTTGTGAATTAGGTAGTGTGGCTATTGTATGAGCATGTATATAATCATGTTAGGGTATTGTATAGGTGCTGCCATTGATGTGTTAAAATGGTTAATAGCCTCTACCCATGTATTCCTTATATGAAAGTGTAAATAGCTAAAGTTAGGAGTATTGATTTCATGGTATATATTGCCTTGTCTCCTATGCTATTATGTGTTGTGTGCTATGTGCTTGAAAGTATAATGTGGTCTAATAGTGTGACTGACTTAAGATGATATTGCTAGCCATGATGTGATCATATTGGTCAATGTACACACACTCTCACTTACATGTGTATTATAAGTAGTATAAGTCATTGTGTCTAAATGAAAGGTAATTCTCATATTCACTAGTGTCTACTACTATGTATGTTAAGGTGATGTTTATGAATGTATGATTTGTATTCCCTTACTAGGATGACTTGATAGGTGGACTAGTATGGACAAGGGTATGGGACCTTGTTTATACATTGCACATGTGTACCTTGATAGGATAACTCCTAGGTTTGGTTCTTATGCGTATGAAGGATGATTATATGAATATGTTATGAATATGATGTACATAATATGATGAGGTATGAATGTTTATAGTGTCTTAGTAGGTTTATATGAAAGTATTGCTCATATAGTTATGCCTATAGACTTATGCATTGATATATGAGCATGTGTGACTTGATGTGTTATGTGAAAGGTTTGCTCACATTTATATATACCCTCACACACATGAATGATGATCTAGGGGCCTTGAGAGGGGTGCCCAAGAATGCTATGAATTCTAGATAGGTGCTTGAATATGCTATAAGCATATAAGTGATGGATATTTTAAAGCTTATGTTTTATAAATAAATGTAATAAAGGCTTTTCAAATAAAGGGAACCTAGCTTAGCACCGAGCGAACTTGACAATGGGAGGTGATGACTTATCCCTAGAAGGAAAGATTCATCCTAGAAGTTGCCCATATGACGATAACCTCCATGTTCGATGGATATGTCACTTTAAGGGATTCCCATGAGGAGCGGCCCACTTTACCATATGGTATGAATAGGGATATCTACCTCTTAGTTCCATAAACTATGCTTGCCACATAGGATCTAGCAAAGTGAATTCACTTGATATGCTAGCACATATGTTAATGTTCTACCTTGGCTCGGTAGTAACACCTTCCTTTGGTGTAAGGCTCTACAACACCGAATTCCATGATTAGCACCCATGGTCTTAGTGTCGGTTAAGGCTATGGTTTCCCTAAAGTAAAATGGACAATGGAAGTAATTGAATAGGATCCTAACTAGGAGGACTTAAGGTAAGTTACTTAGGATAGGTGGAAGTAATGAACCCATCTAGACATTGCACAAGTGACTCCTTAGGAAGTCTTAGGAAGGTTCTCTAATGCATATGATTATGTATGTGTCCTTTATGTATGATATTGTAGTCTTGGTTTGACTATGTTTATGTTATACTATACTTCTATGATGGCATGAGTTGTCTTGTGTAGATGCTATGTATGGTTTTCTATTGTGTTCCTAAGGTGATGCATTGCACCAAGTATTCCTAAAGGATTACTTAGGAGGTTAATGAATTGAAGGAAAGAGTTAAATGCTAAGAAGGATGAGTTTATTGTAAAGTGACCTTTATGTGTACTTATATTCTATATGTGCTTTTCTATGATGACTGGCCTTTGAATGTGTTGCTATGAGGTATATGGATGATATAAATGATATTGATAAAGGTTTTATGATGATTTACTCAAAATGGCATGAAGTATGATTTCAAAGGAAATGTCCCTTTTAAATGCATGTTTTCGCATGGTTGCCATACTTAGTACATTCTTGTGCTAATCCCATTCTTCTTTACTTTTTACACAAAGTGTAGGTATTGGAATGCTTAAAGAAGGTCTATGATTGAGGAGCTTGATAGGTGATTTCCCAAGCTCAAGGAAAGGAATCCTTAAGTTCAAGGATGTCCTACTAATGTCTTTAATGTAAAGTCTTTAAATATTGTATAGTTATGTAATGTGTAGTATGGGCCGTGTCTCTAATGTACTCTAAAGTTATTGAGTCTAAGATGGCAAAGGGACTTAGAGTCTAAATATGTATTATGACTTATGTTTTATATATATACGATGTGATGTTTCTAGCATATGATGTGCTATGAAAAGTTTTAAATTTTCTGCTAAATTTACTATGTCAATGCAATGAATGATATGAGAGGCTTGTCTTAGACCTCCGAGAGGTCGACGACGCCGGTTACAATCCAAGATTGTACCCTATCTTCTAGGGTATGCTTTTGGGTTGTGACATTTCGCCTCAAAGCCAACGAAAGTTCAGCCATCTACAAAGAGAAGATGAAGAAGTACCACGACCAAAGGATTGAAAAACTTGCGGTTGGTGATTTGGTGCTTCTATTCAACTTTAGGCTATGCTTGTTTTCGGGCAAACTCAAGTCCAAGCGGACAGGGCCATTCCTCATCGCTAAAGTGTTCTCACATGGAACGTCTGAGTTGGATAATAAGGAGGGCACAAAGTTCACAGTCAACGGGCAAAGGATTAAGATCTACTTGGGGCATGCGGAGAATGTCCGTGAAGTGGTTGAGGCCTATCACCTTGATGAAGGTTGAGTAATGAAGTAGCGTGCGTCATGCAGCTACGTTAAATCAAGTACTTTTTGGGAGGCAACACAAGTTGTATCCTCTAGCCAACAATAGGTTTTATTTTCTTTGTAGGAATAGTCGTATTTTCTTCTTTCGTTTTGTTTTTAATCTTAGTTCATTATTGCTTATGTGCTAGTGTTGGCTAGAGATTAGAGTAGGGTCAGTGTCTCAAAAGTGTCCAGAAAAACACAAAAAGAATGGCCTAATGGGTGTTACATGTGCAGGGACCAAAACAAAAACCTGCACTGGTGTATAGGTCTACGGACCCCATCGACAGACCGTCGATGGTGTCCGTAGATACCAGCTATGTCTCCTAGATTTTCTAAGTCTAGATACAAGCAATGGTCCCAGTCAACGAACCGTCGGCTGACCGTCGGTGGGGTCTCGTAGGTCCAAACTGCCAATGACCCGACCCGGCCCGACCGGTAATATTAAAGGACATAACGGTTCAAATTCATTCCCTTCTTCAAATTCTTTTAAAATTCCCTCCCATAATTGTTTTTATCCCTTTATTTCTTTCCTTTAACACAAACCACCATCTTCACATCTCCCATATCACTCCCAAATCAGAACCCGTCTGTTCCCAAACACTCTCTTCCCCAAATTTTCTTTTTTCTCCATTGTTCTTCGGCCGGTGATTGAGTTCTGGCGCGTGGTGAAGTCCTTGAAAGTTCGCAAGTGCACACAATCACTCCACTACTCAAAAAGATATTTTGATCTCTCTCAAAACTTTAATTCTCGTTCATAATTGAAATTAGGAATCTGGAAGTGGGTTTTGACCTTGGGATACATTAGATAAAGTTACATGCTAAAACTTATGTCGTTACGTCTCTCGGAATAATAGAGAGGGATTGTGTAGCCTTGTAGTCTATATAAAATGTGGGTATCTCTGTATTATTTAACGATTCCGACTTAGGGTTTTTTACTATGGCTGAATTAGATCAAAATAATATTTGAAAACAAAACCCTAGGAAAGACGAACTTGTCGTTAGAGTGTTAAAATTGCATGTCTAAACTTGATTGTGTAAACAGTTGTCTAGAAATTGGACCTTGCAAAAAGGCCTGAAATTTGTCGCAGACAACTGTACGAGACCTGTCTACGGATCATCGATGGATTAACGGGCCATCGATGGTGTCCGTCGATTGGATCACCTCAAGATTGTTGAAGTCTGAAACAACAAAAGTGGACTACGGTCCGTTGATTGATCGACAAACCATTCTGCACGACCGTCGTTTCCTTTAGAGAACATGTTTTCACTGATTTCTAAATATATTCTAAGTGTTAGACGATGGAAGTGGACTACGGTCCGTCGATTGATCAATGGGTCGTTCTGCACGTCCGTCGTTTCGATCTGAGAGGTCTGAAATGTTTGATTAATTTGAAAAAAATTCTAAGTATCAGACGACGACAGTCGATTGAGCGACGGACCGTCGATAGTGACCGTGGACATAAAGTTGAAAAATTGAACTGTGTTGTGATTTCTATTCCTTTCTTCGCTCTGTTTGTTTCGAGTGTGTAGTATTGCTGAAGTGAGACTAATAACTGCTCTACAGGTACACATAGCTTTCAAGAAGGATGTCGTTTATGTCAAATTGGGCAAATCCAAATTAGTTGCCCCATCGTGTTGGATGGTTGAAGACTCCGAAAATGAACAAGATCCTGCATATGTTCTTCCGAGTACCACTACCCCAACATCAGCTGCACGAGTCACTAAGGGTACACCTCGGAAGGTGGTTCCTGACGTAGTCACTGCCTCCTAGTCTGATGAAGAGCGCACACTGACCAGATCACCTTCCGGGGCTGCCTCTAGCTCTGAAGGAGCATCAGGCTCCGAATTTGCTTCTAAATCAAGGTCGGCCCAATCATCTAGGTCAAATGTGGCCACTGCCTCATGTTCTGCCTCCGAGGGAGCCACTTGGTCGGAGAGTCACGATCACCAAGCCTCATTTGATGAGGCTGATAGCTCAGAGTATGCACCCGCACCTCGAGCAGATGAGCCTACACCCGTTACTGAGGAACCCGACAAGTGGTGCATTGATGGGCATCACCAGGTATACAGGGATGCCAAAATGTTGAACGAAAAGGGTGTGATGACCAGGTTGGTGATAGTTGGGCGTCGAGTTCTTACGGGGAGCTTTCACACAAGTTAGACTGGATGGCGCGGAGTTTGGGTACATACAGTGAGGAGGTAGTGAGGGAGCTCTACGATTTCTATATGTGGCTACTCTCAGAGGCTCTATCGATAAGCGAGCGAAACCTGCCAAACACGACCCGCTCACCTTTGTATTAGTACGGGGCTGTCGGGTTGACATCTCAGAGGCCACCCTCCTCCGTTTCCTATATGTCCCCACCACTGAAACACAATGGTCCCCCATTACTTTTGAATTCGACTACATGTGGGGGACGGTCAAAAGTGACGCATTACATAGAACCGCCGAGCATAGAATGACAATGAAGAAATGACTGGCCCAACATCTGGCGACTGATGCTGAGAGGTCCCACTGGGTGTTAGACCCCCGAGGGTTGATTAAGAAGTCCATCCTCATATTCACGCCCAAATTCTTCTGGTTGGTAATCCGACACCGTCTATTGCCGACAAATGCTGATAAGTTCTTACTTGGGATACGGCTGTGTTGGTAGCATCCTTGGTGGCGGTATTGGAGATAGATTTTGATAAGGTGCTGATCACGGTGATCCACAAGAGGGCCTTAAAGAACTCTACTACTTATCGCTTTACTTGTCTCATCTTCCACTTGTGCAGGGATTTCGGAGTGCAAATTCGGAACTGAGATACACTCCGTAGTCCGGTGGGGACTGTTGATATAGGTTTCATCAAAGGTGAGTCCAATGTAGCGGCACCACAGAGAGGGCCTAGAGTTGAGATGCATCCATTGAGTGAGAACTTGGCGGACACTGTGGAGTTAGCCCAAGGGGCTGACCCTGCTACTTCAGAGCCTGTTGACACCACCCCGGCTGATTCTGCCCATGCTGACAGTCGAGCCCCCAACTCATCCCGGTCCATGACCATATTTGCAGTATTGGTCTCCTTAGCATGGGTCCAGAGTTTAGAGGACCAGATGGCCACTCTGCTTCGACACATAAAGCCTTGGGTGCAGAAATCCATTTCTCAGGCTGAGGATCAAATAGAGAAGAGGGTGGCCCAGCAGACTGAGCAGAAAATTCAGGCGGTTCATCAGCGCCTTGACACCTTCGAGCTGCGGGTGCTAGCACGACCAGCCCCTACAATAGACCTCACTACTCTTCAGGATGTAGTGGCTAGTCTGCAAACAGATATGATGCCATTCTATAGATGAGGGGGACTAAGCCGGAGAGTGTGCATATCGAGCTATCAGAGGACACAATGCTTGACGCTTTGTTCAAGCCTTATGCTGAGCTGCAGCTTGAGCCACGTGGTCGTGCCAAGAGGCATCGTTCTAGCCACACTACTGATGCATGAGATGATGCCTGTGCGAGGAAGAAAGAGAGGACGAACATCGAGGCTGCTAGGAGGGCTTCTTTGGTGGATGAGGAGGCCTGCCTGATTAGGGCACGAGAGATGGCTAGTGGGGAGTCTAGTTCCATACCGGTGATCGGTGAGAGGAGCACCACTGATGGTGCGTAGATTGATGTGGGAACCATTGAGGGTGACCCAAGTACTGTTGTTGCGGGTTCTGTGAAACCAGACCCGCCCACTTGTTGAGAAATCATCGGCGTTATGCTCCTCAGGTTTGCTTCACCTACCACCCTATACTTATATTTTTTTTTATACATTGGGGACAATGGCAGGATCTTTTATTGGGGGTGGGGTAAATGGAAAGCGAGTGTTAGGGTTGAAGTCTAAGTAGCCCAACTCACTATCCTCTCTTGGGGTTTTCTTGCCTGTGTTCTTTTCCCCCAAGAGACTGGTTAATTTTCTGTTGAACCGGCATGTCGTTTACAAAGTATAAAAACATGAAAGATGAAGCATGATGGCTGAAATTAAATGATATCCCGTCCTAGAAAATGCTTGCATGAATAGGTAAAAATGAGTTGAATGTGTTCGCTCTAAGCATGGCATAGATAGGCACCCACTGCATGACCCTCAACTAACACCTGAATTAGAAAATGTGACAATCTGATAGTGTAATGAGGTGTTAAGAGAGTGTCAGGAGTTTGGAGTGTTCAAACAGTTGGTACCTAGCTAGAACTTGCCCGGTTAGTCTTGCAAAGTGAATATGTTTAGAAGACTAGGAAAGAATCATAGGCCCTTGTTTGAATTAGCAAACATCTAGCATAAAATGAAGTTAACCAAATGGAAGTTTTATCCCCTTTGATCCAAATCTGTTGAGCCTATAATAGACCTATTTTTTTCTCACCAACTCACATTCCTAGGGTTTAATGTTTTGACCCCGGTCCCTCCTTGGACATGTGCACTTCAACACCCAAAAATGGGTATGAAAAGAGTTGAATGTTGAAAAGAAAAGAGAAAGTGAGTGAAATATGTGACTCGATGAAATTATCAATGTGAATGAAAGAGAAAAGAAAATTAAAAGAAAATAAAGAAAAGAGTTAGAGAAGAAAAAGTTGAACAAAAAGAAGTAAGAGTCATATCCAAAAAAAGGAGCAAGACAAAGATGAAAAGAGAAGAAAAGTAGGACGTAGAAGACAATGAATAGAGGTAGGATGCTTAGCAGTAATGTCAAAGAGGGCAAAAAGTCACTGAAATGTACCCATATATATCATACCTGACCCTGAACCTACTTTGCAAGCCAATAAATTCCTACTGTGATACTAGAATCTAATGTGGTGAACCTAAGCAGTGAAAGAAAAGGGCAAGCCTATGGCGACGGGTATTAGCTTTGTTTGAACTTGTTTCTGAGCGTGAGTGTTGAACAAAGATCCTTATACCCAAACTTAAAATCACTACGCGAAAAATGATGATTTCTTTTGAAGTAAGGGTATTAGTTGTGGTGTTGGAAAGTTGGTACCATGGAGAG